>JACAXG010000027.1:1511733-1584233 GCA_018881555.1 Amblyornis subalaris | reverse complement strand
TGCACCCACACCAGTGTGGTATCTGCCTTCCCCAAACATCTCTTCCCTCTGTGCAGRGAATCACACATTTCTTCAAGCTGAATTTCTGGTTTTGACCTACAGTAACACCCAACTTCTGGAATTGACCTCAGAAATTGAAGAGCAGTAGATTGTATAAAATAAAGCTTGTAATACTTTTCTCACTCTGCCTGACAAATGCTAAACATCACCTTTCCCACTTCCAGGATCAGTGGTGCAACCTTGGAGAACAAGAACAGAGATTGCAGCTCTTGCTGCAGTTCAGTTCTGAGGTCACAGTCTCAGCTGTGGTAATTAGTAACAAGCATCTGTATGTACAAGGAAAAGGGGGCACTTCCAATTCCTGCGTGCTCCTCGGAAGAAACTTGAACAACAAAAAAGAGAAAATCAGATTGCTTTGTTTCTTTAACCCATCTTGCACTTAGTGAATCCATAGCTGGTACTGACAGTACTTGAAAGGATTAGGGTATGTGCTGAGCATGCTATGGCATAACAGCCACCCAGCAGCCTGAGCTGCTGCTGTGCCTCAGCCGGGAGAAGTGGAAAAATACTGACAGCACAACTTTGAATCCCTCTCTTGCAGKGAGCTTTCCTTTACCCATTTCTCTTGCCTTCTGAAGAGCCAGACTCAGGGGGAGACCTTTATTCCAGCCCACCTTTTCTTTCTTTGTGTGTCTGATTGTCCCACAGACATGTCCTGCTGCAGGAAACCAGGAGGTCTGTCTGTCAAACACAGGTGGCTGCTGCTGTTGGAGAACTTCCTCCACTCATGGTGATAGCATGTGGAATGAATAGAAAATTGTTCCTTTGAGTAAAAACTTCAGTCAATCCACACTTGTCTATTTAGGACAAGGCATTTAATTGGAATTTCCTTCAAACTTTATGTTTAAGTACTTTATTTGCCCCATTTAATTTTCTTAAGCAGAGTCTATAGACAGATGTATCTCTTAGGACCAGGTCTTTTTTTTTTCTCATTTAGAGCGTTGTGCTGCCTACATCAGGCACCATTAAAAATTCAAGATTTGCCCTCATCAGTGATTACTTTGAATAGGAAGTAGGTTGTTATTGTATGGCAGGATACAGTGGTTACCGGACTGAGAGCGTGGGATGGCGCTGGCGACATGTACACCTTTAATAACACTACTTCTGCATCTATCTACTTTTCCATCTTGTGCTCTTCCATAACACTGGATGCAAATGCAGACAGGCAATTTCTCTTGGCTTTAATGGGCTTTTCCCTGGAAAACATAACTGCTTATATTTTGTAAGCTTAGCTGGCAGTAGGTGCATTCACAGGGTCAGTAAAGCTGTTATGTCAGAATACACATGAATAAAGCTCTGAAATTCTCTAATAGGCAGAAAGTTTTCAGATGTTATGAGTGGAGTTACCATGTTATCTTGATAAGCATAAATACATTTCAATAACAACTCACAGAATAAGTGATTTTTGTGTCAGAAAAACAAACAGTACCTAAGCAAGATGCGCATTTYGGGAGAGGGATGGTTTGCACTTTCCTAGTTGTTTCAAGTCACGAATTGTTTTTGTATCAGATGTTAAAAAGGGAAGGAAGCTTTCTGCTCTCTGCTCCAATGAAGAAGACAGGTCCCTGTATACATTTCAAATTTAGGATTGTGTGTAGTGGTGTGGATGGCAGAAGACCCCAGTAAGCAATGCAAAAATAGATGTGCTAGCCAAAATTCGATTTGTAACTACGTAAGACATAAATCTGAATATTGGTAGCTAAGATCCTTAGGGAATGCAGGCATATTTTGAAATAACAGGTACCATGCTGTTTGTACATCGTACATCTGACCMTGTTTCTGCCAGAGAACAGGAAAGTCTCCTGCTAAATGCTTCAAAGCCATCACCATCTCTTCAGAAACCCAGAGAAAGCTCGCTGCTCCTGCCCATCCTGCACACCCAGCTCATTCATTAGCAGACTAGATCCTCATTACGATGATCTCATTCATTAGCAGACTGGATCATCTGGTGCTTCCAAACTTCTTGTTTCAAAGCTCTGTCTTCAAAGTCAGCTGCTGAGAGTACCAGGCTGTGTCACGGCTGCTTGGGCCTTGGAAGTTGTGCTGTGAACCGATGCGTTTCCTAACGAGAGATCTGGATGTGCAGGGGAGACTTGCAGAAACAGGGATGGGAAAATCCTGTAGGAATTGCAAATGCAGCACCCGGTACTGTTAGTGCAGTGTAACTGATTGGGGGACTGACCGATGGCCTTCAAGAGGAGCTCAAATACGTCATGGCTGCTAAACTGAGTTTTAGAGCCGGGGCAGCAGGAGGGAGTTCACCTGTGTGTGCATGGGGGCAGGTGGGAATTACTCTGTAATTTTCGTAGCAGGCATTTTTTCATTTGAAATTTCTTTTGTGCATTCAATTATGACGCTCTAAATTTGTGTAGCAATTAACTGAGGAGTGCTGTCCAGTTAGAAGCTGGGGGAAACAAAGGTTTATCGAATGGCAAAATATGACTTTTCCGAGAAAAAAAAAAAACGGTTCCATGCTTTTTCTCCAAGCATAAGAACATCCAGCTTAAATAGAGTATTCAATTTTTAATGAATTGGGCTCTTATGTCCTATGATCTATGGAAGAAGAGCTAAAAAATGATAAATGTGCACACACAACTGATTGGATCATACATGGCACAGTTCCTTTGGAAGATATTCTTGTTTGTTTTGGTTTTTTTTTTCATTTTCTGTTTAGATTTATTCTTGATCCATCCATATACTGGTAAGTGATTTGCAGTACTTTTAATCATTTCCTCAAACATTTTTACCTCTTTAAATGAACTGTACTTTAACCTAAATTGGTATGCCTCTCTCCTACTTGCAGAAGAGAGGAAGGTTTTAAAATGATCTAATATGGGACAGTATTTAGCATTCAGTATTTTCTAGCCCAAGAAACATTATATAATAATCTATAATCAAAACCACTAAAAACCTGTTAACTGCTAAATTCTGTTTCATTCTAACATTACAACTAAAACTCATTTATAAGTAAATGAAAGTCAAGAGGATTAAATTCAATTAAAATTACTTTGAAGTATGGGGGAAAAATGTTTCACGGTGATATAAATCAACATATTGTTATTGCCTTCTTTTCCTTATCCGCTAAGGGTCTCTAAAGCAAAATGTAGTCTAAATTATACATGGAGAACAAATAGAGAGAAAAGAATGCCACGCACCCACAAGCACAACCCAACTCAAATGAAAGGTTTGGGTGTACTTGTGGATGAATGGTGTGCTTTTCTGTATGCTTTGCAAGCCAGGATTGTGGAAGGTTTCTCCCACTTGCAGCCTCCATACCTTCATTGAGTGCAGTATAAATAGAAAGCCAATTAAAGTACATCTTTGTTATAAAAAAGAGGGAGACAAACAAAAAAACCAACACCATTTTAGTGTGCATGCATTTTTTACTGAAAGTAGGATCTCAGCAGAGAAATTAACTTTAATAATCTATGGATTACAAGACATATCAAACCTTCAAAGCATTGCAGCRTTAGATCTATTCTCAAAAGGGTTTAAATTACTTTAATTGTTAATAATAAGTGATATGACTCATTTTTCTGAGTAAATCAAGATCGGTTGTCATTTGTACATCTGGTCTCCAAACCTCTTAATTATGGCAAAGAAATTCCTCGGTACCTACTGAGCACCTCTGAGGTGTGTAATACTAAAATGCACTTATAGTTTTTGTACTGTTATTTGATGATTTAGGACATAAACCTAATGCAAAGAGCAATGTTTTCCGTATACCTCTAACCCAGGATATGTCAAGCCCCACTAGGGAAACATACAGCCACCCTACAGCATAATTCAGGGCACATCCCTTACTGTCAATTGAGCTATTGATCTTAAACATGCAAGGAGCCCTTGGAAACCCACGTGTGTGTGTGTGTGTGTTGCAGATATGCAAATCATAAACATCCCGCTGAAGACGTTTTTATTGAAAGAGGGCCCAATTCTTCAACTTTCCTGAAAAGTCACTGCTGGTCATTAAAAATCAGCAACTGAAAATTTCACTAACTCCTTGCCTAGAGAAGTTTGCTCCCATGAGCAAGATCAGGACCACAGAAAAACAATGCTATTGTTGTTTAAGAAAAGAACCTCACTGTCTGCTTTAAATCATATATTGTTCCCACAGGTTTCAATTACTTCACATAACGAGACGGTGCCAGCGCGTAACAATGGCGTGGCTTTCTGTCTCCATGGCTCTGGTACAATACTTTTAAATGAATTATCAAACTGATCAAAACAAACATTGTTCCTCTCATTACTGCGCTGCAACCTCGCCATTAGCAGAGTTAGCATCCRCACATGTAGCCAAGTGCCCGGGGACACAGATGCTTGCCGGGCAAGCTCCTCTCCCGGCAGGAGAGGCTGCGGGGCTGGGACRCAGCTCCTCTCGCTGCCGGGGACGGGCAGGATGCTCCTCCACCAGGCACCTGGACCTGCCCTTAGTGCATGACAATGAGTGAGCATCATGCACTACAAGATCCTGCACAGCAGCTTAAAGAAGTGTGTGGGTAGGGGTTCTTCTCCAGAGGAGATTTTAAAGAAGCAGAGAAGCTACCCTCATATTTGTCCATGCTCGGAAGAATGAGCCTATAGAAAACACATTTAAAGCACAAAACTTGACAGCAACTTTAAACCGTTAAACTATTTTGCATCATCTCTTCAAAGGCCACACAAAGTACAGATAAGTCAGTCTTAAATCCTAATGTTTGTGCAAGAAACATGGAATGACTATTGATTGCCTGGTGTTTGCAATTCACAAGATCTAATTAGGGAGGCCAGAGCCAGAATCACAGAATCAAAGAATAGTCAGGGTTGGAAGGGACCTCTGGAGATCATCCAGTCCAACCCCTCTGCCAAGGCAGAGTCACCTGGAGCAGGTGACACAGGAACAAGGTGRGTTTTGAATGTCTCCAGAGAGAAAGGCCCCACAACCTTCCTGGGCAGCCTGTTCCACTGCTCAGCCACCCTAAAGCCACCAGGTAGGGAACAGATTTTGTTCTGGTCTTGTTCTTTGGCAGGTATAAAGTCYTAATAAGATTTTGGTTTGTTTTAAAATAGTGATTTACATTTTCTTCTTTACCTCCAGCAGTCTTTTTGTCCCTTGCCATGACACTTTCGCTATGTGTCCATAGGGAAGTCCTTTTGTGGGCACAGTTGGCCCCAGCCAGGCTGCAGGGCTGTGCAGGCAGCGTGTGTGGAAGCTCCTGCTGCAGCCAGCCTGCTCCATGCAGCCAGGCAACACCAGCTGAAAAACAGGGACACCCCTCACCCCTCCCAACTACATCCATGAATAATTACCAGTTGTAAAAAATTGCAATTTTCATAGCCATTACAAAGAATTGCTTTTTTATCCCCCTCAGACCTAAACTGGAGTTTTACCCTGGGTACGATGGGATCCATGCTGAAAGAGGACTCCAGTGTTTATAGATGCTTTGCTGGCAGATCTGTCAACTTTCTGCCATAAAGTGAACTTCTGCAGTTGTGCTGTTGCATTCATTTCGCAAGTATTAATTTAGGCTCGCTGCACCTTGGAAATCATTTGAATATTTATAATTTTAAGTATTTATTTTCATAGTAAAATTAAAGCACTATTGTCTTGCAACTAACCCTACTTGTTCCACTACTCCAAAAACAAAACCTCAAGTATGATAACCTTTATTTATAGATGGCAATAAGCATATTTAGCAATTTTATTATTCATGACCCTTGTACTAAATATCATAATCAGAATACAGATGTGTGAGATAATTTCTATATGGAAGTCACTGGAGTAATTCTTGTAAAATAAAAATAGCATTGTGTTCAGAGGAATAATATGTCCATATTTAATGTGTGTCTTAGTACAAACAAAGAGACCACACAGTGTTTTTTTGAAAAGTCCTACATTAATAACAAGCTTCGTGAATAGAAACAAAGCTCTAAAAATGTGATTTTTAGTGTTAACTTTATTTTCTGTCACATGCTTATATTCTTCCATATATAGTCCTTAGGTTTTTATTACAAACAGGAAAGGGGCTGCTGTGTGCTTTGTGTGAAAGCATAATCAGCAAACGTGCAATTTGTTGAACCAGTTGCTCCCAAGAAGTTAAACCCAATCCTTTGTTAATGCCACCTTTGCTGATGTCTGTACTAAAGATGCAGATGATCAGATAAACATCGTATTCAGACCTCGCTCACTAATTGACTGAACAAGAATCGGTCACACTTTATGTACCATTCCATAATGGATTTTCATGTTTGTGAACCCTAACTGGCTSTGGAAATGGAAAGCAAATGTCGCATAATCACAAATAACTTTGTGGTATAGGTTTTTTTTAAACCAAGAGAAAAAAATAACTTTTTTTCTTCCCAGTTTGTGACAGGTTTATCATTACAGACAGGTGATGATGAATGATCATGTTGTGGTCATATCAGCTGTTGTGCTACTGTTCAGAGAATTTTTAAAATGATCGCTAAATATAACATTTTTCAGTTAGATGTTACATGAATAATTGATACAGTAAAGTGATGGTGAAAGGCACAGGTATAATAATTGAAAGTTTTTTGTCAGAGGTTTTTGAGAACACATGCCACTTATTGAGTATCTGACTATCACCATATTAAGCTGGGTTTCTTTTTACTTGTATATCTGCAGCAGAAGCTCTCATTAAGCATATTGTAAAAAGATCCTTTTATGAAAATGCTATCAAGTATTTATAACTACAGCACTGAAGATCAGAGGAGGATATTGTTCAAAATCTGTGCAACATAAAACTGGTCAGAAATATCAGCATCAATCAGTGTCAAAATTAAAACTGACTTGAATTTGTTTTCTTTTAAAATCCTTTTTATTTTTTTTGAGTGGGTTATAACAAGCGCATACTCATTTTGACAATCTTATTTGCTGGTCCCACATTGCAATAAATCAGAAATGTGCTAGTAATAAAAGGAAAATGTTGAGGCTACCAAAGCAACAGGAAAAAARCATTCCTTAAAAGAAAAAGAAATCATCCCACCACCACCACTAACCTACGCAAAATAAGAACCCTTCTCTCACCCGAAAAGTCCTCACATGAGTATGGAAATAGGGTAATTGTCCATGAGCCTAAAGGTTTGAGTTATCAGTCCTAATACTTTTGGCTTTAAAAAAAAAAAAGTAAAAAAAAACACCCCAGTTCGGTCTGGCTTAAGGGTTATTAGATACTCCCAAGGCTGAGTAGCAGAAGTGTGACTGTATATTACCCAAATGGACACTTCTTCCCTTACTGTATATGAATAGATTATCACAGATCTCTAGAAGCCAAAAGAAGGGATAATGTATATACTTCTGACATTGGCACTCTTCCAAGAGAAAGTTGTAACAAGCCTGACAAATAAGAAAAAAAAAAAAAAAAAGCCAGAACAAAGGGTGAATGGCATATGGTGGTTATCCTACAATATGGTCCTTATCCCTTTTAATACATCTCTGGAAGACATAAGTGAAGCACGGCAATGTTTTCCTAAGAGATGACATGGCTGCATTGTACTCTTGGAGGAATGACACTTTTTAAATAATTTAAAAAATAATTTTGATTATTTTTTATTTATGAGTCCTGRTGGACTCATAAACAGGCTACCTGTTCAGGCTAGATCCCTGCACAAGGACTCTGCTTTCACTTCAGTCGTGTGGCTGGTCTGTGCTGGATCTCCCAGGGTGACTGCTCAGCGTAGGAGTCTCTCTCATCACAAAAATTGTTTGTGTGTGGGGAAATTCACTTTGGAAATCAGTAATCTTGCTACTAAGGTGACCATGCTGAGCTCGTTGTGCCTCGTCCAACCATGGTGCTTTTCCTCCAAAGGGCAGGAGCAAGCCAGGGCTTCAGCCTGTCACTGTGGCTGCTGCCCAACCTGCTCCTCGCCCAGAGCAGGCAGAGCATCTTCCACCCTGTCTTGTCTTTTCTCTTCAGCATGTTACCCATTCAGTGTTAGTGGTCACCACTGACAGAGGGACAGCATTGCTCACGTTTTTTAAATAACGTGACCAAGGCAGAGAAGCAGCAGCATACCTAGGATGACTGCAGAGTTACATTTCCCTGCCGTCCTCCTTTCCTCCCTGGAAATGTTGCCCATTTTGGTGGAATGTACCATCCCAAGGCCAGGGACTGGACTAGCAGCCATACAAGCTCTCTGCCTATTAAAGCAGTCTCAGTACTTGTCATCTCCTTCCCTCCCTCCAGGATTTTCTGCATGAGAACACAAGAGTCCTAAATGTAGGTTTGTTGTGTGGGAGCCCTCAGATGAGTAGATCCTTGGAAAGAACACCCCTATCTCACTGTTGCTAGCTGCCCAGATATTAAAAATAAAGGAATCCTTTCAAATGAAAGAATATTCTCATCACAGAATGCCAGATCATATTTTGTATCTAATCCTCTTGACTTCAGTAAAAAAAGTGTTCAGAGAGTATAACAAARTAAGTACTTTGACAGTGTCTTAGTTAAAACAAGATCTCAGGAAATGAGAGCGATAATGAGCAATCGGCTAAAAACTCCAACATATTGCACCAGGCCCTGAGAAATAATGCAAAAGCAAACCCCTTTGTTCATATAATCACCATTTACAGACTCTGCTGACTGCTTATTAATTGTTTGCATGACACTGGAATTGTTTGACCAAAAGATGAGGCCACTGTTCCTAAGCCATTACTCCTCACCCCACCTCTGTGGGATACTGAGGAAGGTTTTGAAGCTGTTACAGTGCTCTGATASTGGCCAGGTCTTTGTACACTGAAATTCCCCCAAATAGCTCCCTTCCTACTGACACACTTGTAAACAAGTTTTTTTTCTTTTTTAGACATCGGTAGCATTGCTATATAGTGATTGAAAAATTCCAAAAGACAGCCCAAATCTTTGTTTTACTGTTTTTGTAATAGAAATTATGTGGCTTTTGAAGCTCTTCCACTGAGACTCAGTTTGAGAAACCACAAAGCTAGGGATTTTAGAATTTATTTACAGTATGTTGACTTTATTTTTCCCAAATCTAGCTAAATAACTAAAAATATCATAATTAATGCAGGAGCCTATGACTGTCTTTTTCTTCTTCACTTCCAAAGGAGCTCCAGATTCACAGGATTCACTCTGAAATACAGATAAAGTCAAGGAAGTTTTTAAATTCCCACAAGGTTCACAAAATGTTGGCTACATCTTGTAAATCATGACAAAATGCAGCACTCTTGAATTACAGTTGTTCATTGAAAAAAAAGTAATAAAAAAAGGAAAGACAAAAGATGATAAAAATAATCCTGGGTCTGAGTCCAAGTATGTACATTCCTCCACGATTTTGCCCATTTGAATATAAAACTCTTTCTCTACAGTAACTTATTAGGGCCTTTCCTTGGGACTGCACCCCAAATGAGTCAGATGTTCTGCCTCAGATTAAGTTAACTAATTATATTACCTTTTATCTTTGCCTTCAGGTAACTCCTCATACTTCTAGCTCCTGTAAAGGATGGTAAAACCTTTTATAGTAGTATAATTTATTTGGAGCCAACTACTAAAGGGCATAGCAGCACCTGAAAGAGAACTAATGCCAAAATGTTATTAAAAATTAAAATCTCACAGGGAACTGTTTTTCCTCTTTATGAACATGCTTGAAAATCCAGGTGGGAAGAATGGACCTAGGCCCAGGTAGTAGCTAGCACTACATCACTTCCAACATTTACAGCTGAAAAAGTACAAACACAGGTTATTATTGATGTGGTTTTCTTTTACATTGCTTAATYTATTTTTTATTTTCTGTAAGCATGTGTGTGCATGTGGTGGGTCATGGCTGCATGGCCACTGTAGGTTCTTACAGATGATTTGCCCTTCCCAGGAGCAGGTCCATCATTAGTCACTTAGAGGGGCCTGAATGTGTTGTCTCTTTTTTTCTCTTTGTGGGTGGGGAGAAGAGGGAGAGGAGTCAAGGGTYGTTTCAGAGCACCCAACTCCAGCTGCTGTTGAGAAACCAGCAGTGGGCCCACGGTTTCTCAACAGTGAGACATGGCCTCCTCTGCTTCCCTTTCCATGAGAAGCACAGCTCAATCCTTCGGGATCAAGCCCCACCAGGGTTGAGGGAGGTGGTGTCCGGGCACTCAGCATCCAGCCCCAGTCCTTGAACCATTGGCACTGCTCTCAAAGACAGGGTTAGGTTTTTTTGCTCCTGSTTCATTTCCATAAAGGGCAGGATTTTGAATTGTAAATTTTCTGACTTTTGAACTGGCCAGAGATATGACAGTTGTGATCCCCACTCAGAAAGGAGATCCTATATTAACAGTAAGCTATTTTTTCTGTTATTTTTCATATTCAGTTATTGACTGTGACTGCCACTGGCCCATGACCTCCACCTTTCCAATTGTATGCAGAAGGATGTGCAGGATTTTCCAGCATTAGTCTCTCTTATTTTCCATGTTTTAACACAAAACCTGGAAGCCACTCAGTCATTATCTGTAGAGTGTTTTTCAGTTCCCTCTGAATAAAACCAACAATTCGATAACGAGGTAGTTTTAAAATTAATGCTAAGGTATGATCTGTAGAAGTGCTGTGAACCCAGGCCATCAGATGGTAGCAAAGATGTTCCTAACCTCTTGACAGTGAGGTTCTGACCTTTCCCCACAACTTTTGGCAAACGTCTTCAAACAAACATACAGCTCAGGCCGTGAGCAGGATAAGGCACCTTACCTTGCAGAATCAGGTCAGATGGTACCTCTCTGTGTCTTTCATTATAAAGAGATTTTTTCTCCTTTAACTTCTATCCCGTGCTTAAAATACCACTGGGATTAAAAATTAGAAGTTGCTGTCCCATAATAGACCGAGCTGACCTCTATATTTCAGTGGTGCTGCTGGGATTGGTGTGYGAATGACATTGGTAGATCTCAGTGCAGTTTGTGAGCCTGCATTTTGCATTAGGGCTGCTCTGCCTGACCCTCGACTATTTACCCAAAAACACGCTGTGTTTTTAAGCAAGTGCCATACTGCTGCCATCCTCCTTGTCACAAAGTTTTCCCTTCCTCATGTGTGGTCAAATCATAGGCAAGTACTCACRGAAAGCTGGAGTCTGTTTCTGGCTCCTGGTAAAGATAAAGGCTTTGACCGGAGTATTTGCCTTCCCAAGCACAGAACACTCTTGGAGTGATGGTGTTGCAGGTCAGTCAGGACTTCCCTGTTCACAAGGGCCCACCTCCTTGGCTGTGTTAGCTGAAACGGGAAAAGTTTTGCTGCTATGCCTTCCCCAAGCCCAGAGAGATGCTCAGAGGCACCATCAGTCCGTGTCACTTCCCCCACTCGTCCCCACATCCTGAACTCCTAGTAAGAGGGTCTCCAAACAGTTAATTCCCTGTCTCTCTGAAGGCCTTGCAGCATTTCACAATGCTATTGTCATCCTAGAAGGCAAGAACACATAAGTAAGGGTTTCCTTTTTGTTTTTTTGTAGCCTGTTTATTTAATTCCCTCTGTGGTCCATTTTAACTCCCTCCATCCCAGCCAGCCATCACTCTCTGCAGGGAGCATCAGGGCCCTCGCACCAGTGCCCCCTCCTGCCCCTGCTCCTTCAGTTGTCCTAGAGATTCCATCTTTCTTCTCATGTATGAGCAAAGCCCTTCTTTTCTTGAGGTCTCCAGGTTTCCCCTTACAAGCAGAGAAAGGGGCAGAGGGCTGAGATGTTCTGGACTGCACCCTACAGCTCTGGAGGCAGCATGGCCAGCACCCCTTCCCCAGCTCAGAGGGGCTTGCTGAGGATAAGTGTATTTTGGATGTAAAGATGCTTGTGTGTAGCATGAGCCATGAAAGGACTACAGGTAGCTCCAAAGGCAGAATCTTAACATACTTTTCCTGGTGATCCTTATTACAAAAAAAAAAAAAAAAAGCAAAAAGCCAAACCTTTTCCTTGCTCCAAAATGCTGTTTCACTAACTCTGAGCGTCAAAAGGATTTTATTCTTAGCCTTCTGTTTCCATCAGTTAATTCCCACCAGGGCTGAGATAAAAATTGTCTGTGGGACACACTGTTCTTTCTTCTTATACACCTAATGTTGCTGTGCTATTTTGGGCTACCATTTAAATAAAAGCCAATTTGACTAAAGAGCAAATATATTCTGTCGAATGACGGCAAAAGGGCAGAGCTTGGGAAAAAGAAACAAGAAAATGCAAGGCATTCATTTTTCCTTTGTACTTTTTAATAAAAGAAATTCTCTTGCAGCTTAAAGTGACACATTAAAAGATGTATGTATCGTGGCTTTTAAAAACACAATTAGATAACACCTTGTCAAATACTTATATTCTTTGTTGACAGCCTTGAGTACAATCACAATAACAGCACAGCTATTTCAGCATGTTTCTTATTCAGTTGCCATTGGCAGAGTCAGCCATTTTATAAAAATGTTACTGTTTATCACTTTAATCATCAATCTACATCTAGTCAAAACAATAAGTCAGAAGGAGTAGTAAATTATACTTGTGCAGCCCTGATGAGTTTGAACTGTTTTGCTGAAATTAACTGCAATAATTATCTATTTTTCTAAAGCTGTTAAGAAGTTCTGGGTAAAGAAATAAAAATTGGATCAATGAGGACTTGGCTTTTGCCTGTTTTATAAAAAAGAAACCTTTTTAATAGGCTGAGAARAATTTAACACTGAGTCTTGGTTTTCTAAAGGTGAAAGAATAAACATTGTTTTTGTTCTTTTTTTTTTGTCTGGCATAAAGATCCCCAGACAGGGCTGTCAGGTGGCCCAGCCCCTGCCCCTGCCCCTCTCCCTGCCCGGTGCAGGTCCAGCCGGCAGGGCTGGCAGGGCCGGAGGGGTGGCTGCTGCCGAGGGTCTGCCTGCCCTCGGTGGAGGGTCTGCAGGGGCACTGGGCTCAGCAGAGCAGCACACACCTGGGGAGCAGGGGCTTGTCCCGTTTCAGGGATGTGCTCGCTTTGGTTCTAACATTGGTGCTGGTTACCAGTACCGACGGGTGCTCGGTCTGCTGCAGGTGGAGAAATGTCTTTTGTGTGTAGATGTGTGTGTATATACATAAAAATGAATAAATAAATATGTATTTTTTGTCGCCAAAAATAACAGAAGCCATCAGGGTTCCCATTTGACAGGTGCGGGAAAGGGCCCCACCCATCCCACCGCGCTGGCCACAGGCAGGGGCTGGGCAAGGTCTGGGGTCTGCCCCACTGGGGGATGATGCTGTGACTTCACTGCAGCCCCGTGAGCCCTCCCTTGAGGTGTCTGATGGGTGCAGCGCCCTCCCCACCCTCCCTGTGTGTGCCTGGCATTGCCTTTGCTCGCTTCAACACGCGCCCACCCTCAGGCATCCAGCCCGTTTGATGACTACCAAGTTTCATGGCTGGATATCCTGCAGCAGCTTCTGCCTGCGCTCTGACTGTATTTCTGATTTCTTCAGGACACTTCTGATGGCCAAGGCTGCCTCCAGCCCCYGTGGCTCCCTGTTCGAGCACAGGGCAGGGTTTAAGGGTTCACTCCCACAGCAGAAGGTCTCCTGCCCCAGGGAGTGCACTTGTGTCACCTCCCTATCACCAAAGCCTTTGGCTTTTTTTTACYCTTGTGGTTCTAGTATTTTATTTCTTGCCTTTTTTACCAGTTTGAAATATTTTATTTGTCTCTTTTTAGAAGGATTTAATTATCTTTTTTTTTTAGCTGGATCTCAACTTCTCAGCAATAACATTGTGAATCCTATGAATGCATTTTTTATGTCATGTGTGTGTGATCAGTCGTTTTTTTAGACTTACACACCATAGACTATCAATATTACATTTGCTGCTCTAACCAAGAGGCTTTAATAATACAGATCTAACTTTTTACTCTTTTACAAGACAAGGCAGCAAATTTAGATTCCTTTAATCACATGAAAAATGATGGATATAACTAGGGGATTGAATTTTGGAAACAATGCTAGGACAAAAGAGTTCCTGATGGGATTCTATAAATATTAACAAAGAATATTTGTCTTATCTTTTGCTAGCAACCATTAAGTATTTAACCCTATTCATGGAACATTTTCTGTGTTAAGAAAGCTTTAGCTTTTGTCTCCCCAAAAGGCTGTCTGTCTGTCTGCTTCTCCAATACAACAGTTCTACTGCTTTGCCATGAAACTTTGATGGCAAATTTATTTATCGTAATATAAATATATAGTAGTTTACTAAGCAGTTATCTAGAACAATATTTATACAGATCTTTATTAATTTCTTCTAATTACTTACTAAGGCTCTGGTATTACCTGAGAATCCAAAGCATATGAAAGCCACAGTCAAAACCAATATATTACTGTAACTTKTGCCCTGTGTGGGGAGCATGGCAGACATATTTTGGATTCCAAAGGAAAAAAAATTAAAGTAGTAAGCTTGAATCGTGTTGCCAACTTTGCATAGGTGCAAAAATTTCTGGATGCTGACAGAAGTTTATTTGCAGTTATTTGCACCCAGGCTTGCCTTTTCTGCCTACTGTGTAAATAATAAATATATCTTCCTTTTTCTTTTTCGATTTCTTTTTTAAATTTCTCCCCCGTTTGGGCTTTCCTTGGTTTCCTGCCAGGCCAGGTTTCTGTTGTTACACAATTACTCCCCAAACCCCTACACCTGTCCTTGGGGCCCCGGCCAAGGTAAAGGGTCCGGCTGCAGCCAGGCTGCATCCCTGGGGAGCGCAGCCTTCCYTGCGCGAGTCCGGCGGGGGCAGCGGCCAGCCCAGCTCCAGCACAGCTCCATTCCCCGGCTGGCATCCCCGGCCCGCTGGGAACGCACCCAGGCGGCGCCCATCAGCGAGCAGCAGTGAGTGCTGATGCGCAGGGGGACCGGCCCCGCGCTCTGCTGGGGGGGCTCTCGGCTGCACTTTGCTCCAGCAGGCATCAGGACCCACCCCGCGGCAGGGAGGGAGGGAAAAGCGAGCGCCTTCTGTTAGTGGACGTGTTTCTGTGCTGAGCGATCCTGAAAAAGAAATGSAGATTAATTAGGCACAGGTATTTAAAAGGAAACTGTTAATGCTTTTAGATTGAGGCTGAAAGGTTTGTTAAATTCCTGTTGTGATTGACTGGAGAGCAGAAGGAGCTCTCCTTGCCTTTCCTGGGTCACAGCTAGGAATGGAGAGGAATCTTTCTTTTGCCTCAGCGAGCTGTGGGAGCTACTTCAATGGCCAAAAATAATTTTGAGTATAACACATCTGCATACAACAGAATAATTCTCATTTCTCTGCTGACCCCCCTCTCTGCAGCTCAGGAAAAGAGAGAACTCATTTAGCTCCTTAAACGTAGGTGTTGTAATCATTAATAAGGAAAGTGCCAATAAAAAAAAAATCTGGTGATACTATAATGGGGGAGATAAAACACTGCAAAGAATAATTAGATGCTAGCATCAAAATACCGCATGAAACAAAAACAGTAGGGAGAGAATCAACATTTAAAGCAGTTTTTGAATTTTATCTTTACCTGCACTCCTTAATCTTTTATTTTGTCTTTTGATTTTCCTGCTATGTACTGTGTTCCTCTTTTGTTTTATTTTCATTTGACTTCATTTTATTACACCTCCCTCCAGCTTTTCCCACCCCCAAGATTTTTTTTTTTTTTTGTACTTTCAGCTCTTCCTTTGTTAATGTTGAATGCAAATGTAAGCCTGCTGACAGATTTTCAGGAGTCAGGAAAAAGTCTTAAATACTAAATAGTTAGGATCAAAAAGCTGAGTGGTGTGGTATGAGCCAAAGCAATTGGAGCCCATTTTGGTTGACGCATGGGACGTGGGAATCCCAACAAGCTGTGCTGTTTGTCTGGGTATCTCTTTCTATCTCGTCATCTTACTATTTCTATTGGAAATAATAATTTTGGGTAGAACTGGAGCTGGCCCTTCAGGTGTACGTGGGAGGAGACCATGCACTTGGCTGGCTGTAGATGTCCCTAGTCCCATGTGGTGTGAGAGTTGCTGCTGTCTTGGAGGTTGAACCTTCACCAAAGGATGGGAAGAAACCTGCATTGGTCTGTCTAAATTCACGTGGGTTTTGGGGGTTGGTCGCATCTCCCTTTTGGGTAGTTTTAAGTTTCTAGGAACTCTCAGCAGAGTGTGAATGTGGGAAGGCAAGTTTTTAGAGTGGAATGACTGAGCAATATCCCTTTTCCTCAGGCTGAAAAAAGACTGGAGGCAATATTCTGGTGGGTTAKAGGGGAAGCATGCAGGCTGCTCTGTGGTGTCCTACCCAAACACTGAAAGTTGCGTATCAGAGTTGGGGCAGACTATCCTAGAACAAAACCAGGAGAGAAGTAGTTGTGCAAACTCTATGCAGCTGCTGTAAAACTAGTGTTGGATAGAGCCCCTGTGGCCCTGGAGAACAGGCAGGTGGGCTTACCCACAGCTCTAGGGACTGGTACAGCAAACCCTCCCCACTTGYGAGTCTCAAAATATCCATGCAGCTTGGACTTGTGGCAGACCAACCTGTTACAACATTTCCTCTTTCAATGACAGTCTCTAGTTAAATGCTTCTGTTATAAAATGGGAAGGGATGAACAGATTCTGAACTTCTGGTGTTTGGTCACTCCAGCTCCACATCCTCACCAAGCAGTTAAAAAAGGATCTGTTGCTACAGAATGAATGTGGACGTACATATTTTTATCCGGTTGAAGGATAGGCATTCTGGGTGTTGTGTGCTGGCTCTAGTGCTGAAAATAAAACTCACAGAATAGGGCATAGTACTAATTAGAAACTTAGAATGGAAAAAGATCATCAAATATAGAAACTTCCTGAATATGCTTCTCTACATTCTGAATATGTTGAAACAAAGTGGAGAATTTTGTCTTTGAGGCTCACATTTTTACTGTGCAGTAGATAAGAACTAGGCTTTCAGATAAATTTGAGTACTCTTTTGATGTGAAAAGTCTCCACTCTTTTTTTCACTTCTGCAGTGATCCCCCTTAGGTTGCCAGTTTTTCCACTGGTTCCTTGGCTATTGCTCTTATCAGTCAGTATTTATATTTCAGTAGTAGTTAAGTCATTGTGGAACAGTATTGATCACCCAGGASCACATGGAGTTAGATGAGAAGCACAGTGCTGTGACCTCACAAAAAGGTGTGGTTTGTCTGGCTCAACACGAAGGTACCTCCCATCCCCTGGGGATGTTGTGACCAGGGACTGATACTGTGTAATCTTCCTCCCTTGAGACTAATTGACTATGTTGGATGTAGATTAAATGGTTCTCCACTTTATGCAAGGAGAGATGCAGAAGCCATCTGGTTGAGGTGTGTGGAGGAAGCYTGGAAGAGACCTGATTGGAGGCTCTGGAAAGATGAGGGATGTGTCTGAGCATAGAGAAATGCAATTTGTGTGGAAGGGTCTGTTCTTGGTTTGTAATGGTCACCTGTTAAACCAGGGAGCTGCTGCTTGGCCATAGGTGATAATGTGTGAGACTCAAAGACATTCAAGTCAGAATAAATTTGGAGACTTGTTGGCACTGRGAATACATTTCACTGTCCTTTGTGGTCTGGTTGGGATAGCAGGAAAACCATCTTGCAGTAGGAAAATGGGCCACCTTTAGGCCAAGGCCTGGCAGCAGCAGAAAGTGCTGGGGATGGACTCACAGAATCTGAGCTTGGAAATGGCAGAGATTTCTGTGGAAATGCGGATTGAGCCTTTTCGTTCTTTGCAATACAGTCTCTAGCTGGAGTAGGAGATTGTTGTGTCTTGTAGCTCCATGCTGCAGGATGGAAATCTGTACTCTAGAGTGGGTTATTTATACATATCCTCACCAGGATTTGCTGGAGTCAAATCTGTGGTCATCGTTCACTCCCATTTCAGTGACTGTGTTACTTTTCCATCATGAAAGCATCCCACAGGTGTTTTGTGCACCCAGCACAGTGTGAACATTTAGGTCCTGCAGAGAGAGTTGAGGAAGGTGGGGAGGTAGGGGTGGTGTGGGTGAGGTACCTACCAGGGCTTGGGTTTGGGGGTGAACCTGGTGGAGGAAATGTGCTGATCCAACACGGCCTGGAGCTGAGGCTCTCAAAGCTGTGACAGGACCTGAATTCCTCAAACTCTTAAAGATGAATTAAAGAGAGTATTTAAATCATACCACCTAGACCTATGTCTGTCTGTAATTAATAAACTTAAGTCTTAAGTTGGGGAATTCATTATACCAAAGCTATCACCTGTTTCCTGTACTCTATTTTTTTKCTGGTGACTGATCTTCTCTCCTGTTCTCATCACGCTTGCCACATCTCTGCTGCATGCCAAATAGAGATCAGTGACATTATTTTTAAATGTGAGCTCCCTACCAAAGCCTGGATTTATTATCTCTGTACAAAACCCACAGCCATAGCTTCTAGGGTATTGGAACTCCAGGACTAAAGCTGTTAACCCCCCTTGCAGGAAGGCTATCTTAACTTAGTTTCCTGGTTTTCCAAACTGCCAAGGAGCTATCAACATGTTAAATTATTGCGTTTCCAGAGCATCAGGAAATGCTGATTTGTTTAACATTGTTTTTGGAAGTAGTTGCCTTTTGGATTATTTACTTTCCTAGCAAGCACTTATGCCACAGTGCAAACTTCTGCTGAGGAGCCTCTGCATGCTTCAGATTAGAGATTTAATGTGGGACCACCAATTCAGTCAATCTGCAGCCAGAACATATTATCTACTGCATAAATCACAGTAAAATGTGATTTTCACATTTGCAGTGAGGCCTTATTTTTATCCCAGGCTTTAGACTGTGTACTGTAGATCTGGGGGGTGAACCTGGCATAAAAAGTAAAAGGAAAATGCAAGAGCCCTTTGCAATTCCTTGCCCAGCTGTGACAGAGCTCCCACACCACAGGACAGAGGGAGCAGCTGCAGGTGGCAAGGGCAGCTCTGTACCATGTGCCCTCCRTATACTGAGTCCTTTTGGTAAAACATTGTGGAACTGTGGTGCTGGAGTGCCCATCAAGCTCTGTCTGGTGCTACCTGCCAGCAGCTTTTGGCACGGTTTGCTCTGTGGTGTAGTGCGAGGTGAAGGCAGGAGTGGGGCTGGCTGGCAGAGGGGCGGCTGCCTCACATGCTGGAGGGTGAGAGAGGCCCACTTTGCTCACAGCTCAGAGGGGTTCCAACAAGGTCCCTTACAGTTGTCCCACATCTTTCAAAATGGACATTTTGTGTTTTATGTGTACCCACCCATTTCTAAAGCATATGCTGTGGTCCTTTATTTTTCCACCTTTGGGTTTTGTTTTAAAATTACACTAAATCTGCCTCGGTACAACTTTCCTTTCAGTTGTATTGAAAATAGCRTTTTATCAATGTCAGCTGATTTCTTTTTTAATTGAGCTAAAGTTCACAGAGTGTGACAGGGATGTTTCCAGGTAGTATATATTTCATGTTATAATTTAAATTCCGAACCCTTTGCAGTGAAGCACCATTGTCATCTATTACATGTGAAGCCAAGGATGCTGTTGGCCTTCTTACGAGTAAATAACACTCCACATYCACACTTCCCCTTGCCGCTGCAGAGGACATGGGAAGGCTGCAGGAACATTTGTACCAGGCCTGTTTCTCATTAAAGGGAGGGAGCAGGGTTGGTTGGGGCGAGGTGTTCCAAGCGGGGCTCTCTCTGSTCCTGATGAGGAACACGTGTGGGACAAATCCACCGCAAAGCCGCGGCACACACGGGAACCCCCGCGACAAATTTCAGGCTCGTAAAACGTCAGCTCAGGGGCTCGCCTGGAACATCACCCTGCCTGTCTGTTCGCCTCACAGGCAGTTTGTACGTTTATTTATTTCAGTCAGTCACCTGATCCYGACTGGAACCGCAGCCTAGCGCAAAAATAAAATATTTTTGTAAGACGTTTTATCATGGAAGTTTTGCTGCTGATCATCAGGAGCATGCTGTCTTCAGCAAGCGTCTGCCCTGGTGGAAGCCCTGCTATAAGCTCTGGAGGCAGCTGACAACGTGCATTTAAGGGATGTCCCCCAGCCTCTCCCCCCATCAGCCTGCTATTAACTCAGTTAAAATGTATATGGCCATAGACTAAGCGTGGAGCATGGATGAGTAGGAGAGAGGGAGGACCTTGAGGCCAGGCAGTTTACAAACAGGCATCACAGCCATGCTGTCCTTTGCCCCCTCTTACATTTCTTATTACAGTACATTAAAACCCTTTGCTCTGTCAAATTGACAAAGGCAGCTATAAAAGGGGTCCTTTCTAATACACAGTAATATAAACTATGTTTGTACACTTACCACATAATCCCTAATTACTTCTGTACTTTTATGTGTGGAGAGCTTTGACGCTTGCATTGCTGGATACTTAGTGAATGAAATAAAAATCAGAAATTATTTCTGCATAAGTATGGGGTAGTATGTGGTATGTGAATTAGCTTCTAGGCTGGYGACACAGCTCACATTTCAGAATAAATATACTAAGTGTCATTGATCCCCTAAGTGTCAAATAAAAAAACTATGACACCAACAAAACTCTCATATGACCCTGACATTCCTCCAGTACTTAAAGTAATTACCATACTATTTAATAACAATGTTTATAAAATTGCTTTTTGATTGGCTATCATTTATGTCATACCTATGTCAATAATTCCCAGTGAATGCCTGTGTGTGACCTTTAACCCTTCTATACAAATMATTTCTGTTTCATAATAGCAAGAAGATTCTTTAGGCCATTGGTAATGGAGTTCTCCCATGAAGATTTCATCACTCGGTTTTTGGTTTGCCTGCATGGTAGAGGGCACAGCTTYCCCTCCACTCCAGAGTGGTGCACATCTCAGTCCACACAGGACTCYCYGAAATATAAAAAAGATTGAGCTTGTAATCATTTTCAGAAACTCTGTCTACTAATCAATGTGGTCATGTGAAAATGACCTGAAGTTTTCCATGGTTTTGCTGTTATCCTTGACCACAGGAGATTASCACAAGTTGGGCATTATAAGGGTTTTTTTGGTGTTTTCATTTCCCCTCTCTATTTTGTGCTTTTTAAAGAAGAGAGAGATCTAAAAGATGCAGGGTAAACACAGCCTTAAAGCTGTGGTGACAGGGAGATGGTAATGGAGTGTCCACGCTGTCTGGAGCTGTGATGTTTGCCCAATGGTATTATCCCAACAGAATTTGAAAATTCTCAGTATTTTGGATGTTGTTTATTCACCTGACTTTGTAGAAGTGATTTCATTATCAAAAAGTGTCCATCAAATGCAATGGAGTTGATGCACTTGTCTTTGATTCTTGGTTCCTGAACAGATAAATTGATTAGAGTAGTTGTGTCAAAAAGTTTTGAAGTTCCCATTAGCAGCTCTGCACCTCGAGTTGGTTGCAGGTGCCTGCTAAAAGTCACCTGACCAAACACCATAAAATCAAAACAACGCCACGTCTGATCCTGTTCGCACTGTTTGTTTCCCTAAAGCCATAGAAAACCGCGTAGAATTCTTAGAAAGCCCCTGAGCATCTCTTTTCTGTGTTGGAAAACRTAAGAATAACCCCTTCTACGAGGTGTTTTTCAGAGAGCGGCAGCTGTGTTAGCGCKTCTGTCAGAGCCTGTTTGGTGACTTGACTTTTGTGACTTAACAGACCCAAGATGGTCAAAGATCCTGGTAAAAGTTATGGCTGTACCTGGCTTGCAGCTGTGCAAACCCAGAGGTTCTCTCCTGGTGGGGAAATCCGACGCAGGTGAAAGGCTGACTGAAGGTATGTCTRAGGGGGTTGTCTTTGATCCCATGGAGGTCTGGCACCAGCACAGAGGGATCCTGTCAGGTCAGGAAAACCTGCCTTGTTTTAGTGCTGGCCCTACTGGGTGCAAAATACCAGAAGCATCTCGCTCCTTGGGAGACCGAACTCTGTAAACAGCTTCACARAATTTTGTGCAAGTGCTGTTTGTGATAAAATCTGTACAGAATATCTCTACAGACATGCCGGAGAAAGACAYCCCACTTCTCTCCTTTCAACTGAAGCATAGACAGCCATGGATAAGAGCTGTAGCCTTAAAGCTGGTGTAGAAAAAGCTTGGAAGATCAAAGTTTGGTGTGTGTATGGTAATGTTTCAAGAGTGGTATTTTTAGTAACGATCCCCCAGCACTTGGAAGGGAAGGCAGGCTGTGCTGCACATGTAGAGATGACGAGGAGAACTTTGTTTTCCGTGTAAGAGTCTCCTAAGTGCGCGCTGAAAGATGAGGAATATCAAGAATAGCAGAGTGGTAGCGCATGAAGAGGGAAGAAGTGAGTGGGCCAGCATCAAAAGAAGATAGGCCAAGTTTTAGCTCTTTACTTGCTTCAGTGTGCAACCTTGACCTCCTGCTAATAGATTTTATTTCTGGAATATGCATGTGCTTGCAGATTTGCTCCAAAACATGATGGGTCTCATGATTCACACCGACTCTGTTTACATTTCCCAGTAGATATGTTTTTGTTTGTTCATAGGGGCAAGTACTTCTGATCCTCTTCTGGAAACTGGAGTAGTTGATGAAGCTTTTTCCTCTTCTCGGTTAACTGTTCCCCGAGATTGTCTCCTATTAATATGCCATGATGTGTTGATGTAAAACACTTTAATATTTCCATATGTAATAAAAGGTCAGGGATAGTATTCTTTCATTACCAAGAGCCATATATCAAGTACCTCACGGGAAATTCTACTCTTTAGCAAAATAGGAAGGCAAATATATTGATTACAGGTTATCTGTCAAATTSGCTTGAACCCTGCGCTCAGAGTATCAGTTTTTCCATTTGAGAATSTACAGTAGCTCAATGCAAGACCTTTTGTGTATTTTTGGGGAGGAGGGGAGGGTTGCGATGTTGAGATGTTACTGAATTGGCTGCTTTCTTTCCTCTGCCTCGACAATTACTGAAAGGTGGAGAAGGTCTCTCCCTCCCCCAACTGAAGTGCTCTCCCTCTCCCAGCACTTAAGAATTCTGTGTTAAAAACCCTCATTCCCTGCTGCTTCCCTTCTCCTGCACAGCTCTGACTTTCCACGGGAAGCAAGCAAGACCCACTTGATGCCTAACATTAGTCTCCCTTGTGCCGTAGCCAGTGCTTTCCTTTTTACAACTTATTTATAAGATTTCTGAAAAGTTACAATTATCTCTGTATCTATCACTCAATCATCAAACAGACTGAAGTTACAGAAATCCAGCCACCTCTGCAAGAGGAGGATGCTACAGCTGTGACATAATTACATTATCAACTTAATTAAGGAAGTGAGTGAAATGAAAGAGAAAACAAAACAGCCAAAGAGAAGGCTAGAGGTGGGAAGGAAAGGTGGGATGGGTAGCATGCAGAGGATGTGTTAAATTTAGCTCTAAGTGGTTTAAAAAAGGCTCTAATGTAACATAAAAATCCCTGGGTTTTCATCCTGTGCTCCTGGCTTTCTGAACGGCTGCTRGGATGGCAGGGGCTGGGGTGGGATSAGGGGACCCCTGGAAGGTGCCATGCACCCCCCCAGGCTCCGAGGCCACAGCCAGAGGAACCAGGCAAACCAGRCAAAGAATGCGCGACTTAAATGTGTTCACTCGTCAGGCCTTGGGGAAATCTGGTTATGCAGAATAAAGGCTCAGCCCTGTTATCCTCATGAGCTGAAACCCCCCATTAACTTCTGTAGGAGTTTTGGGCACATGAGAGCTGAAGGTTCAAGCTCCTAATCTGATTATTCTCACACAAATATATTAATTGTAGAAAACCAACAATGCTTTTCCTAGACAGGATAACAAAAGCAGATCACTGCTCAAAGTATGTCCTTTTTCTTCTGCTTTCAAATCCCATGTACTTTTCAGTATCAAAAAGGAGAAGAAAAAAAAAAAGTCTTCAAATCCTTTATTTGATTTCAGTGTACAACTATGCTTAGTTTAAATGTCACCCATACACAGAACAGTGGTTGCACCAGAGCAATCATGGCAAGATGTCTAAAGGGGTGTCAGCAAATTGGACAGGGTATAATTTTAGTCAATGTGTTCTTGTCTTATTTTAGTTCAACATCATTTCCCAGTTGCAATTCTTTTGAGTGACACATGGAATGCAAAACAACATAAAAGGTCTGCCCTGAGGCAGATATGTGTCCATGTAGGACTTTAATTATTCTTTTTGAATAATGTGTAATATGCAAACCCAATTTCTTGCATAAAAGTCTGATGAAAAAACTGTGTATCACCTGTATAAGTGTTTTTATGACAGACCTCATATTTTAAGAAGCACTGAATTTGGAAAACGTCTGTATTAGTCCAAGTACTCTGGATTTTTTCAGGCAACAGTTGGAGAGAAAGAAGTTGTTCCCATGGTGTTTTGCAATGGCATAAATAATTTTTGTTAAAAAAAGGCATTCTTTTGTACRTTCAACTGCTGTGTGCTCAAATAGCACTTCCAACACATGTATAGAGGGCTATACCTGTAAGAATTTATAGGAATTTATTCTTTTACTCTGTTGCCTAACACCTGTAAGATGATCCTGCTCTTATTTACATCACTTTTATAGCAGTGTGACTCCGATGGCTTCATAGAAGCAAGTTCTGAGCAAAATCAGTCAGATCTTTTCCTTCTAAGAACTAATATTAAACTGGCTCTTTAGGTAGCACTTGGTGTATCATTTTAGATTAGCTGATAAAAAATAATGAAAAAGATATGTGTGAATGGAAATGTAGATCGTAATGATGAAATATGTTTTTAATACTTAAAAAAAAAGAGAAGCCAATGTGAAAGCAAATTAAGGGTGCTGCTGCAGTTTTGCTACAGACTGTGGGCCTGATTCAGAGGCTCCTGAACTCTGTGTGCAGAGAGTTTTTGACATGGGACAGGAAGTTTTCTCCTGGTGCTTTGGGAAGGGTGGATTGGAGAGTCAATAAAGGTCTAGGTGTGCCCATTCCTTCAGGTAGGACAAGGCAGGAGGATTTGGGACTGTTGGGGGTCTCACCACGAGGCGATTATGGATAACTGATAAAGATGAGATTTGACCACAGACTCCTCTATCTCTGATAGTTGCTTTCTCAAAGCTCCTTCTAGATTTCTTTTTGTTAAATAAATAAAGCTTCAAACCTCAGTGTTTAGGTAATAAAATATGAAAAGAAAAATTCTGAGAGCACTTTTAGCTGAAATCACAGGAATTGAAGCAGAAGGAAGTGCACCGTTTTCACTGCAGATTGGGCACAAAATTAAATAAGAACTTTTGTATATATAAAAATGTGGCCATGGAACTTGCTGGGTTTATCAGGATCTCAGCACAGCCCCACAAAGTTTGCATTTCCCTCGTGTGCTGCCTTCTCCCCCTTGGAGTAATCTTCTTGTTTATTTGGTCACTGCATGGCTCTGTTTTTGGAGGGATATTTTGGTTAGCATAAACTATTTGAGGACTGTTTGGAGAAAAGCCCTAACCCACCCCAAAATCAGTGGGATAAAAAGCTCTTTGTTTATAACTGTTACTAGTTTAATCATTTAGATGAGACGAATTTTCACTTCCAGCCCTGAGTGTGCTCTGATTTCCCTGCAAACATGTGTTGTGGGATTTGCATTGTCTGCAGTGGGAGTCGCACTGAGGGGAAGGAAATATTTTCCCCATTTTTTTTTTTATTATTCTTATACTTTATTCCCTCAATTTACCCCATAAAAAAACGCATAAGCAGAGGAGCTGCTGGATTTTAATGATGAAAAAAATATCTCAAATTATCCCGCTGCATAGGAAAAGGTACGGGAGCGAAACGCAGAGAACAGCAGCTGAGATCAGGTTTCATTGAGATGATCTAAACCAGCGTTGTTGCAGCAAGTTCAATTTTCTCCCCAAGTGTCTGGTCCCTCTGCTGTCCGGGAGGCTCTGCTGGCCAGGAGCCCGCTGCCTGGCAGTGACCTTGTGCTAACTGTCTGTCAAAAACGGGCACTCGGAATTCAGTGGGATGAAAAATAAGCATTTGGTGCCTTTCTTTAGAAACATAATAGACAGCTTTGCTTTCACACCTCCTAATAGCCTTTTTTAAAAATAGTTTCTCTAGCAGGATGCTTTTTTAGCGCTCGGAGATTTACATGTCTACGTTTTCCAGAATTTATTAGGATTCCTTTTATATTGTATATGGTTTTTATCTTAAATTTCCTGATGCCACACTGTGATGCTGCCAGTTTAGCAGCTCCAGCTGTTGTGAGTCATGAGGGTAGGCTGTGGTGGTGACTGGATCACAGRCATGGGGAAATTTGTCAAGTCCAAGCGTTAACCCTTCAGGGCCAGCTTTTAAGCTCTAACTCCTTGCAAAAATGGCAACCACACTGTCCTTTTCCAGAAGGCAATCCCGGCCTTGGCTCCCATGTTTTACCAGTCTCAGGTGGGTTCTTTTTCCGGTGGTGGTGGACAGGAAAGCTCTCGTGGTTTATTGCGTGTATGTGGTTTTTCCAGCCACCCTGTAGCTGCGTAGGGAAGGGGCAGAGCAACTTCTCCCACTGCAGCCCCCAGGCCTTCAAATTCCTCTTGCCTTTCAGGAAAGGAGTGTCTTTTTTACAGGATCCCAGTGTTATTCATTGGAAAGACGGGAACAATTTTAAGCTTCCAGGTCTGTATAAGCTCTATTGAGAGTGGAAATTAGTTGAGGCTCCCTGTGGCGTATGTGACTATGGAAGCTACAATGCTCATTTGTCCTGCTGAGCGGTTCTTGTATGTGCTTTACTGGCTGCAGAAGTTATTTTTTTTATTTATTTTTTTTTTTTAGGACTGCAAAGATCTCCAGTGGAGAGCGATGTGGCAGAACTGAGAGTTCAAGCTAACCCTCAGTCATGTGGCATAAAAATAGTCTTCCAGAGTTAGTTTAGGAAGGTTTAGATGTACACTGAGTTAATGCAGTTGAGGAATAAATTAACTATCTGTTGCAGCCAAGAATCATGAGTCTGCATTTCGGGGCCTTGCAATGGAGAGAGGGGAAGAAAATAGAAGAAGGGATGGGGGGGGGAGGGATTAAAAATTATGCACATGCAGACAAACCTCTTTATTTTAAAACTGGATTAATGGTGCCCTGTCTCTTTGATTGAAGACGATCTCCTCTGGCTTATCCTTTTTCATTTTTCTGCCCCTTCAGTGGATCTGGGCAGGTGAGGGAGCCCTGCCTGTGCACCCGGGCACTGACCCACTGACCACCTCCCGTGGCCCGGGGGGATGTTGTGTCTCTGCCCACAGGAGCAGGACTCCACCAGGAGCCCACAGCCAGGTCCTGCTGCCATCACAGGGGATGAGCTTGTCTCTAAAATCCGCCTCAAACCTGCAAGCACAGCCCTGCACGAGGCTGGGGAGCTGTGGGGCTCCCCGTGGGCTCCCCGCTGTCAGAACAAAGCCCTGAATTTTGACTCCCTATTGTATGCCAGTAGAGTGTCATTTAAAGTCTCAAACCAGCCAAAAGCTCTCACACTGTCACCCTCTCCACCACCCTGGATACAGAAATAGTCACATCTTTTTGTTCATGATTAACTGACTCATGCTTAGAAATCATCAATTTAAAACCCATTTCAGGCAAAGTTACTGGAATGTTCTTTGCMTGGACGTATCAGTATATTTAAATTACAAAAGTCCCCAATAGGTCCTGAAAATGTCTTTAATAATTTTCTGAAGATATAGTAAATTTGGTGCTACTTACTGTTATTTGCATCCCCCTCCCCCTCCAGAAAGGGTCTCTGAGAAGTAGAAGGAAATTTGGATACATAATGTGCACTGACAGCTCCTACAGTGTGATGGGGAGGGACAATTTGAGACTGTCACAGGGCTATGCTCAGCTTCATAGAGATGGGATTTCTCTACATGCTAAAGTATGAGGAAGGCTAAATAACTCACAGGTGTCAACGGCACCAAAGAATTATGTGTGTCTGACCTATGAGAGAATAAATCTCATTTCCTGCTTAAATCCATGAGACATCCCTTTAAGTGTAATAAAAATGTAACATTTCCCCCCCCAATTATCTTTTACAATTTTCTCAAATTTATAAAAACAAGATTTTCCAATTTTTAAATATTTTTTTTTACTGGTAGATTGTGCTCTTTAGTATCATTTTACATAATTTAATACAATTTGTTCCATCCATTGGTTTTCATGGAGATACAAGCTGTTCGTTTGTGAGAAAGCTGGCATAGGCACGAATGTTGGCAAAGAGTCACCTCCAGGAGTTTATTCAGATTTCAAAGTTGCATGGGGGCACCGGCCATTTTGAAGGAGCTAAATGTTAAGGTGGCTTCCTCTTTTTATTTTCAATAATATTTATTTGGTATTTTTATTTTTAACGTGGGGTTGACAGCCTCTCCCTCCCCCCTTCCTCAGTCCTTGGCAAAGTGAGTCATTGTTATTTTGTCAGCTGAATCGTGGTCACAGAAAATAATCTAAGCTTAAAAGAGCGGCTCTCTCTGAAACGTGTGTTATTGAATGAAAAGAACACAGGTGTTTGTTAATTATTTGTGCAGAAGGAAAAAGTGGTGCTGAGCGGATGAGCTGTAATGATTAACACGCTGAGGAGGAGAGGCCGCGGCGAGTGAGAGTCTCCTTTCTTCCCTCCCTGCCACCCTTCCTGCCTCCTCCCGAGTGCCAGCAGGGCAGTGTGGGGAGGCAGAGGGGACTGCGCTTCGTGACCCCCCAGAAAGGTGCCTGTTGGGCCGTTGGATGTCAAATAAAGCATGTCCGTGGCCGGGATGGGGTAAAGAATTTAGTAAACCCTCTCTCTGCGCGTATTTGTGATAGAGGGGGCGGCAGTTCCCACTGGGAATCTCTTCAGAGAGGATTTGCACAGCCCCACTGCCTGGAGGCACCAAACCTCTCGACCATGGTTTGCCACCACCAGAAAGATGGGGCTTTTGGGCTCAGCAGTCTCAAAGGCAACATGCCACCCCCGTACATCGCTCCTAACAGCAGCTCTGTTTCCATTGCAGCACGTTAGGTGTTTTTAAACTGCAATAGCCAGTCAAACATTTGTTATCCTGGTGTAGATGCGGGTTTGTGGAGGCTGGCAGCACGAATATCATATTGTGTTTTGAATGAGGACCCGAGCCCACTGCCTTGCAGGGTCCATGGGGGTTGTGTCAGCTGGATGCTGTGTTCAGGTGCTTGGTGGGAGGTTTCTTATCTTTGCCATATGTTTCTGTAGTGCTCAGGTGCGGAAGAACCATTTTGGTGGCTGGTGGTGCCCTCAGAGAGCATTCACCTCCATCCTGTGTGCTCCCCAGAAATACCAGGAAAGAGTTATGAGGAATAAAATACTAAACCAAAAGGACACAGGGCAGTGGAGCTGGCAGGGTGCGGTGATCGGAGTGGGAGGTTAGCCAACACGCTCAGCTGAAGCCACCTCCTCCTGAGAAATGTGATGAACACAGATTTTTAATGATTTCAGGTCACTGGTTACCCATGGTTTACACCAGTGCCGTAACCCTCTCCCTCACCGTGCTGTTGGGGACATCAGGGCAGGAGGACTGTGGCTGTCTTTGGAGGTGCCCTGTCCCCTGTTCCAACCAGACTCATGTTTTGGCAGTGCCAGATCAGATGGTCCTGAGGCAGGATCAAGTGTCCCGTTGCACAAATGTTGCCCAAATCTTTGAGGGGGATTGCTCAGCTGAAATTTGTCTGGTTGCTCATCAGGGTGAAGTAGAGTCACATTCTCAGATTTGTACTCAGTGCTGTGTGAAGCTGAAATGCTGTTTCTCAAAACCTTGCCACTGAACAAAATTATTTCTCCTTTGTAATGCCTTTTTTTTTTTTTTTTTTAAACGAGTTCTGGCACTTCTGACTGTTGTAGGGAAGCATTCCTACAAGGGTCATTCCCAGTCCCAGAGAAAAAGCCTATATTGAGTCCCACACGTACTAAACAATACATCAGTGCAAAGCCTGCTATGGGAGGATCTCCTCCAAGGTGGAAAACCCCAAGAACATCCTGTGTTTTAGTAGCACCTCCGTATCCTGCATGGTGGTAATATATCTACATAATTTTTCCCCCCCTCTCCCGAACCCCATTTCAATGAGCTTTGCTGCTGATATAGAACCACCAGCCTGATTCTGGAACTCGGCTCCCAAATCTGGTGTGGAGTGTGCTGTGTCTCGGTGGCCCTGTTGATCTGATACCTTGTGCAGTCAGGGAAGTTTTCTTTTTTTCTGTTTCCTGGTTTTGGTGCTTTTTGTAACCCTATCAAAGCAACCATGAGCCTTGTTCTCTCCTCTCCCTGGCCATCTGCTTGAAGCATCTGGTAATCAGGTGCAAGCCCCCACATCCAGAGCATTCATGCTTAAATTTGCAGCTACCTTGCCACCCACATTGGCTTTTGTTATACTGCCAAGATGTACCTCTTTGTGTACTCGATATGAGAGAGGCTTAAATTCCACCATCAGCCTACTGAAATTGTGATGGGCCAGGGTGACATTATCACCTTTGAACATAGATATGTATCAGCCTTCTCCCATTTTTCTCTGCTAGAGTCTCCAGCTAATCTCTGCTCCACTTGCTCATCATACCCAAGCCATGTGTGTGCTGCGGAGGTGCAGCTCCGAGTTGCAAATAATTTCTCAAAGAAATATCTCAGTCTAAAACATGATGATGCTTAATGTGCACTTGTCATTTCTGGGATTCTTCTTATATCCCTTTTTCCATCTGAGTAATCTCTGTGTATGTGTCTCCATATAAGAGACAAATAGAGTCATTGTTCTGCTCCATATTTTAATTCCATATCTGTATTTTAGGGACATTGCTGCCTTCCCAACAGACTGACTAAGTATTACAAACTGCCAAATTTAGGCTTTTGGAAGTGGCTGTAACTGAAATTGCCCATTGAATTTAAGAGCAGACAAATAATTTCATCAAAAACACAAAAGCCAATGACCTTGAGCACTATCCCCTGTCCCTTACAAAAGGATCCCTAAAGGAGAAAAGCTTCGTTGCTGATGATTTGTATTCCTGCAGCCCCAGATTAGAAAAGAGAAAAACATCTTGACTTCTGATTTTCTACCGCATCAACATTTTCCTGTGTACTCGATCTGTTAGAGTAGAAACATCAAATTGAAGCACCTGGTTGTGGAGGAACATGGAGACGTAAGGTATTTGCTATCTCCTGCGTTTGGATGGAAAGAGTGCCCATCTGTTTGAGTAGGGCTGTTAATAATACAATGAGAGATGCAGACAAAAGTCCCAGGGCGAGGTGGTCGCTGGGATTGGAGCTGCCCCACCTGGTGCTGGGCTCGGGAAGCCTCTGTTCCCTATGCCGCATCTTGCAGACCGGCACTCCCAGGCACTGGGAGCCCGCTCCAGTAGACCCAGGGAGCCTCCCAGGGGAGGTTGGCAGCTTGGCTTTTCCTGGCCTGTGAAAATCACCTGGGCCAGGTGTGAGACACCCCTTGGGATGTCCTCAGTGGGGTCGGCCCAGCCCAGACTGGGGCTTGCTGCCCACCGCAGGCACACCAGCAGCAGGGGAGGTTTCTAAAATTTAGTGGCGCACATTTTAGCAAGTATCACAGAGTGTTGGTTTGACGGTCCTGAGCACTGGCTGTGTTGTCTAATGAGAAATGTGATCAGGAGAGGCACAGAGAATGGTGGCAAAGAAGTACAATTCCAGAATGATCATATAAATCATTTTAGAAGTATTTTCCTGTATTGGTAGCTGAGACCAGATTCATATGTAGAAGGGACATGGTAAAACACCAACTAAAAGCAGCAACTCTTTAATTACTTACTGCAATTAATGCCATGTTGTTCTTGGTATACCCATCAATATTATTTTTTCTTCCCAGACTGCTTATTCACTGTTGGCATCTTCTATTACACCTTTTTTTAATGTGCTATTAACCCCCTCCCCCCATATAAATAGCTATAAAGCTGCTTTTTTTTTTTTTTAAGTTTAAAATTGATAAAGAAACAGCCTTCATTGTCATAATTGCTTCGGGAAATTATAAAGTATTTTATTTGTGGGGATTGTTTTTCAGCATTTGAAAACAAAAGTTAAAAGGTGAAGAAGAAACCTGCAGCATGTTTGTTTAAAACATGCAACATTTCACCAACTCCTTTGAATTATTTCAAAGATAGTAAAACTGTGATTGTTATTTCTTGAACCTGTTTGGTCTAGGCTTTTCTCATTATGTGAGAAATGAATATCTCTCATTATTCCCTGACCCTCAAAATATGAACTTGAGCAGATATTTGTGCACACCAGCAGGACACGCTGCATCCACGTGTGATCCCTCAAGTCTGGCACAGCGTCGTCGCCCATTCTACAGGCTGTAAGCACTTGCCCTTACAGATCGCCCAGACATCGCTGTGTGTGATTTTCASAGACTATAAGAAAAGGCAGAAAATGCATTAAATTTGGCTTCACAGAATTTTTTCACAGAAAGCACTGGAAAGCCTTTATAGGTTATTCCAAAAGGCAGAAATAAATCCACGGGGAAGTCCCCACAAACGGGTAAAAGAGAGGAGTATTTAGAAGAGGCCTTATTGGCTTGAGTCATGAAGCTGGCTCTCTCTGAGTGTTGTGCTGTAAGTTTAGTGGGAAAAGTTTGACAGCAATTTAATTTTCATTGACAAATACTGTCATAATATTGAGGGAAACTGTATCAACAGTAGTGGTCGATGCTCAACCAGTCATATGGACTGGACGAGCTTACCATATGCTTAACTACAAACTTCTCTTGGAAAGCTCCTTTAAAACACTTGACAAGCTTAAGATACTAGTCAGTAATGAGCTTGAACAGAACATGTGAAGTTTTACATTTTGTACAGAAAATGGATTAGTGTGGATGTGTTTCCTGTACAGAAGAGATTTGTATGCTGGTATCTGTGCAGCTACAATGCCTGCGTGCATTTCCATAGCCTGAGGTTCACCCAGTCAAAGGAAATTTAAAAGTGAAAATGAAAAAAAAAAAAAAAAGAAAACCAAACATAATTTATTTCTTCTGCACAGCATTAAGGTGAGAATCTTTTCATTTATGTTACACATACAGTGTTTGAATTTGCAGTTTCTGGTAGTAATGGGAATGCCAAAACCCACAAACCGAGGCAACCCCCCATATTAGCATGATAATTATTACAGCAGGTGATAGGTCCAGGCTTTCATTAATGTGCAGTATTACTACCTTCTCCTTGCAATGAACCTTTTAGTCTGATCACTGCCTTTAGCATTTTTTACTGTGATTTCTGTCTATAATTTCACACAGTCTCTGAGTATCTGAGCTGGTGTCTGCCTACCTGATGACAGGATCAAATCAGGTATCCAAAGATGCAAATGCTTTGTCTTGGATCTCAGTGGGTTTTTTTGTTGTTGGTTTTGGTTTAGGTGTTTTTTGGAGGGAGAGAGGGCGGGTTTGATTGTACCCAAAATTAGGGAGTCTTGGTGTAAATGTGTCCTTTTTCCCCCCTCATTCCCTTGGCACATAGATTTCGGTTCCTGTGCATTTTGTCTTGTTTTTTTTCTAATGCATTTGTTCATACTCATAGACATATATATGTGCGTGTATATATATATGCCTGTGTGTATTTAATGTATTTTTGACTGTGGCCAAATACTGTGCCAGGTTAGAGACTCAGTTAGATAATTCAAACAGAAGTCTGACCTGATTCTGTCTTAATTTGCTATGTTTTGTTAGCATTGAGCCATTTGTAATTTAGTTACATGTAGACTAGTTCAGTGATGAGCAAGTTTTAACAATATGGAAGGCATAATGTATGCTTACATGAAAAGCATATACAGCCTTTCATTGCACTTTGTACTTGGGAATCATTCTCTTTTTTTTCAGTTTTGCTGTGCTTTCCTCCCTGAAAAGTAGCTCTCCTCATTAGAAAGAATTTAAAAAATAGCCTTAAAAGTAAGAACAGAAAATAGCAGTTTCTGTGCATGGTTCAGCTGTGGCATATTTTCTTAGGGTAAATATTTTGGAAACTGCTTTAATTTCCAAGGTTTAGTGTTTTAAAGATATTCTTGTAAGGCCAAAGTAGAATTAAGCAAGACTTGGATCCTTTTACCCCTTTGTAAATCACATGTGGCTCCTGAAATGGCACTTTTACAGAATAGACTGGAGTCAAGTTCAGTTTTCTTGTTGGTCAAATCTCTTGCCATTAAGTGTAGTAACTGCCCTTTGTTTTCCAAGCAAAGGGAATGGATGATCCCCTCAATTCTCTCATCATTGTTTTCGCCCCCTATTTGTCACTATTAAATTTTATTTCTTGTCTGCAGCCGGGATTTAGACTGCTTGGCCTCGAATTAGCTGGGTCTAGATGGTACCATCTGCCGAATGCTCAACAGCTATTAAGATTCTTAGATTTTTAGCATGTTTTTTTAATGTATTCATCTGATAAAGACAAGAAAGCAAAAACGGTGTCCAGCATTATTTATTTTATCAGCCTGGCAACCAAAGTATATTGGCATGGGTACATTCCTTGTAGTAAGTGCCTGAGAGTACAAGTGTAAAGATGGCTTTGAAGCTTGCCATGAGATCCTGTTTTATTAACAGACATGCAAACCCACTTGCCATGGGCTGGAAATGTTAAAAACTCATAACTGGACCTGAGATGGCCAAACCAGGAACTGTAGAAATGGTGTGTTGGACAAGGTCTTCTCCTGGCTTGGCACACCACTTGTCTGGTTTATCATGGTAATACTCGTTATCTCTCAGTATTGCATCCCTTACCTTTACCGCTATTTTAACAGTAAAGATGCAAAACCTCTTTAAAGAAATGAGAAGAGCTGAGCCCCTCTACTACAGGTGTCTGTGGGTCCCCAGCCCTAGTGCTGCCCATTGGGAACCCCTCTCCCAGCACCCATCCTGCCTGAGCCAAGCCTCAGCCCCCACACTGCAGCCTCGCCTTACCGACACCTCCCATTTCATTCAACACTACCCTAATCACCAACGTGGCACAGAAGAAAAATTCCCACTATTTTCCTTTGTCCGCCTCTAATGCAGGAGCAGTTCTTCCAAAGAAACCCGCAGGACCTTGCTCCACAATGCTGCCAACCCGGTGTGTCACCACCAGGTTTTTATTCATCCTGCTTGAAGAGAAGCATTTATCAGCTGGTTTTGAAGCCTCATTTTGCATTTAAAAGTGCAATAATTGGACCAAAGACAATGCTGTTATATGCTTTTAAAAAAACCCCAAACAACCAAGTGAAGATGATCTTATGTGGGGGGCTAAGTGACTGTGGGAATTTGCTTTTAGATGGAATGAATCCAAACACTATCGTCATGATCTGGGCTGTTTTGGGTGCTTTTCAAGCATTTATTTGCATTGATATGATCAAACACCCAGTTCAGAATGGCTGCTTTAAACTCCACAAAACGAACGCAGGGATTCACTGAGGGTGAATCCAAAATCGTGTCTGGAGCTTTGTGCCTCCTTTTTAACAAGACCTTTTCTGTGTTCACTTTTTAAATGATGACACCATACTGGGGGTTGTCGTTCAACAGATTGTTGGTTCTTTTAACAATTTGTTCAATGGAGGAGGAGGAGGAGGAGGGAGCAGAGGCAGCTATATTTGTAACTACTGTTGTTCAGTAGAATAATTGATTTTTCCAGTTTGGCAACCAATCCCCATTTTCTGCTGCTTTACTATTCCCCCCCTCCCCTTCATGTCTTCAACAAAAAGACACTTTTTCCTTCCAATTCTTAATAGCAATTTGTAGTCTCAGCTTTCTTGGTTGAGGAAGCCGGGTCCAAGAACGAACTAGTGATTTGCTTGGTGCTGGTCCAGCTGGGAATGAATATTTTCCTCAAAAGAGCCCTGCTGTGTGAGCACCCCCAACTTTCTGCCCTGTTAACACAGGACTTCTTTTGACTCCACAACCTTAGCAGTTTTTTTTTCAAGATTAATTTTTTTTTTTTTCCATGGAAGTTATATGGAAGGAAACACGGAGGTGTTGAACCCTCAGGGAAGATCTTCCTGCTGTCTGTGTTTGTCACAGCAGATGCTGCGCCTGTGCCTTGCTCTTTGAGCTGTAAGGCTCCATGCTTTGATGATACCTGGTTTCGTCCAGGGCAGTTACCAGTGGCACTCTGCCAGTCAGCTGGAGGATGTCCTCTGGGTGCAGGGGAGTATTTAGTGGGTTTGTACGCTTTGATTATTTTTTAAAAACAGCTTTTTTGCTAAATTCGGCAGTTCTTCAATTTATTTTTTATTTTTACACCTGTTTCTCAACTGGTAGAAACTCTGCCTATCCGAGGTTCTGATGAGCTATTCCTGATGAGCTATACCAAGGCCCCTTCTTCGGACCCACAATAAAAAGGCTGCTCAGTCTCTCACTCGAGGCAGCCAGCAGTGTCTCAGAGGGGTGAATGCAGCCAGCTTCTGCTGAACTTACTCCTTATCATCCTGGTAGCTTTTGGCATTCACGCTGAATGTCTCAAGGACTTTTGAGTGCCTTTTTTAAAAACTATTAATTTAATAATTATCCCAGCTGGAGGCAGCACTCCACGTAATATTCTGGCTAGGATATATATTTTTTAACCTCTTTTTGGAGGTGGAAGGTGTTTCTCCTGATTCTTGACTTTGATTCCTGCAGCATCTGGGTGCCGGCCTGGGGTGTGCGGGAGGTTTGTGTCTCTGCTCTAAGAAACTTGTGCATCTATTTGCTGCCAAATTTTTAAAGCCCTTTTAATGTAAACACGTACAAATGTCTCCAAAAAAGGCCTTAAAACTCCAGTACAGAACTATATTTGCATGTTAAACTTAAAAACATATTTAATATATTACCAGTAATTGATTTAATGCCTAAGTAAGACTAACTATGCATAAATTAGTAAAATACTTGCAAGAGAAGTGCAATAATTGCCTTTAAGTGAATGAAGTAAAGGCTTCTATTTACTAGCTTTGTTAAGCATAAATGTCTAACATTTAGACTTCAGCAATTTCTTCAGCACCAGCCCTCTAACAGTATTCAAAAACATGACTGAATTTTGCAAGTTACTGTAATTTGAGGCTTTTTCCAAAGCTTCTAAAGTCAGATAAAGTAATTAAAAAAAAAAAGTCCTTTATTTTCCTCTCGTTTTTGATTATTGCAAATTGGGTATAATAATCTTGGCTAGTTGGAGTATTAGAAAGGTGAACATGCATCATTAACAATAGGATTTTATGAACATTTTTGTAATATTATGTAATATTTAAATTTATGTTGCTTTTTTTTTCAATTTTACATGTAGTAATTAATTTTGTCTTACTGACAGATGATTCTCAATGACTGATTTTCAAGAAAAAATCCAGACAGGTATTTTAACCCTTTGTTTTCATTCTAGACACCTCACATTCACGGGTCTGGTTGTAATTAAGGGGCGCTGTGCTTGGCTCGGTTGTGAATTAAAGTTTAGTGCTGTTTGTATGAGTGCCCATAGCTGTAACTTCATGCTAACCTTTTCCTGGATGGGTGGTGGGAGTGTGGACAGAGGAGATGTCTGAACAAAATCTATTGATATAGATTATGCATTGCCCAAAACACCCCCTCCTGGTTTTTGCCTAACCAGTAAAGGACTGTGCTGGCAGGCAGGGGGACCCCCACCTTCCCTCTCCTCTCTGCAAGTGCCTCTGAATTCACCTCGTGTCCCAGCATGAAGTGGCATGTTGGTCATGTTGAAGGGCAGAATGAGGAAGGAATAATGTGTGTCTCCCGTTAGGAATAGATGATGACTTTCCAAGAAGCAAGGGAGGGAAGGGAGGATGCGGGGCAGCCGGGACACAGCACTCAGAGCCCCGGTCCTGCTGCTTGGATGTGGTGAACTGACCTCTGCCTCCCTGCTTCACCCTCCCTTTCCTTGCTATCGATCCCCCTCCTGGTCTTGGGATCTGTGTATTTCCAGTATTTATCACGAGGGTGATAATGCTTGACGAGGGTGACAATGTTGTTGGGCGTGTCTTGGGACTTCCACTACAAATCCCTGTTTTCAAGGCTATACCCTGAAGGTGTAGCCCTGAAAACACTCAAGATGCATGGTGATATAGGCAATGAGGGCTGTCCTGTGAGCTACAGACAACTGCAGATACCACTCTGTCACATGCACTGTGGCTGTGCTGTAGCGTGTAAATCCCATTTGTTTCTGTGGTAGTTGGAGCGACAGAATTTCTGGCCTCCCACTTCTAGTAACTTCATGCTGGGTTTGTAAGGTAGAAATATCATCAAGAGTATTCCCTTATGGCCCTTTTTGGGGATATATTTTTTGCTTGGGAAATAATAAGCCGTCCACCAAAGCAGCTGAAGCGAGTTGGGCGTGAGGGCAGTGGCTGCTGGTCAGTGGGGCTCCTCAGCAGCCCGACCGTGTGGGGTGGCTCTTTGTGCATCCTCTGGCACCTCTCAGTTACCCGCTTTCACATGTTATGTGCATGAAAATTTGCAGATTTGAGCTGGCTTACATTCTTTCCTGGCCCATGATACAAATTAAAAGTCTTTATTTTATAATATTTCACTTGAATAGCAGCTCTCATAGTTTTAAAGTACTGAAGGATGAAAAGTCAGGAGCATAATTGCACTGTTTGGCTTTTGTTCTGAGTGAGTCACGGTGTAATATTTTTCCACAGGTTGCTAATGCTGCCCTGGGTTGTGCGTGACATTGACTATCATCTCTGTGTAAAGAAATTCCACTTAAATTCCATTAGTGCCTGCTTTTCCTTAGCTTCAGCTCGTGCCCACTTGTTATTAGACAGGGCTGTAACTTGAGGCTATTTCAGCAGTTGTGTATTCCCTACCTGGGCTTCTAAGGAATACTGAGCTAGTTTGGGAGTTGACTTATTGGGATAATTTTGTCACTTGGCTTTTTTGATGCTCTGTATAGGCCTAATGATAAAGGTGGCCAAAGTTAGGGGATGGTACTGCAAATATTTCCTTGTTTTCCTGTTACACAGTACAGGACTGATTTTGCACAGTTAGTGCCTCAGTTTGGAAATTCCAGAAATATCTCTGCTTCTTTTTATGCTGACATTCGGTTCTAGGCTTAAGATTGAGTTTAATTTCCAATTATTCACCCTGTCTCTGCCCCTTCCATCTCCACTAAGGAGAGCAGCGAGTGGTGCCTGCCTTTTGTTCTCACCACTATGTCACTTGACATTTTTTCTGTATTGAATCATATCCCATCACTTTCCCTGCCCACTAAAAGGCAGGCTGGATTTTTTTATTTATATATTGTCCCTTCATTCAAATTATCTGCGGCTTCTCCTCCATTTCCTACTTTGAATAAATTTCATCCCGTTTTTGCATGCTGTTGAGACAGAAGCTGAACAAACCCAGCTTCTGTGGTGATCTTTGGGCCAGGCCAGCTCTCCCCTTGCACACTGTGCTCTGGCTGTTAGCATGCAGAGCACTGTGCCCTCACATGCTGGCCGGGTCATGATGCATTATTTAGCTCGCCCTCTCGTCAGAACTTACGGCGTTGTAGCCTGTTAGGGGATCGTGTGGCATTACCTTTCAGAGAGCCCACGTAAATCATGTTCATGGATTCTTTTGATTCTTTTTGAGGTTGTGGTTGTGTTTTTTTTTTCCCCAGGGTGTGTTATTTTTTTCCAAATATTCTATTAGTTTTGTTACATATGATCTCCCTTTTGTGAATCCATGCTGAATATCTTTAATTAAATCATAACTTTCCCTATTTTGTCCCTGATTAGTGTTTCCAATCTTTCCCACTGCTGAAATCAGGCTGACTGGTATTAAATTTCCTTGATCTTCCCTAGAGCTGCTGTTATATATAGGTGTCACATGTGTCGTCCCATCCACAGGTACCTCCCCTGCTTCCGGAGATGTCCCACAGATATTTGCTAAAGCGTCCCCTTGCTTCTGGCTCTTCCTTCCAGACTCTGGCTGGCATCCCATTTACAGTATTCTTCTGGACTTTACTGCTTGAAGAAGTGCATTTTTGCAGCTTCAACTTCTGTGTTATTTATTCATCTTTCTCATCCTTGGTAGCTGCTCCATGCATTGGTGTTTGCAGCCGCCTTGGTGGCAGATCTCCTGCTCGGTGCCCCCGCTGGTTGGTTGATTTGTGTGCAGTGCAGGGTGGCCTCGTGCCATCCTCTCCGTGTGCATCCCAGCCCTTGACAAACCAAGGAATCCTGATTGATGTGCTGAGGCTGAGGCCAGTGTGCTGCCCCCAGACCATCCTTCCTCTTCAGTCTGAGATCTTTTGCTTTGCTATTTTGGATTTCTCAAGACAGAGATTGCTTCTCTGACCCTTCATGTATTTTTGTCAGGCCCCATGTGTATTTTCTGCTGATATGAACTCATCTTTGAATACTTGCCATTTCCGTATGGAGCTGTTTCCTCCGCTCCTTTATTCCATTCAGGGTCTGCTCCTCCTCTCATTGAAGTCAGCTGGGAGTTTTGCCATTGCCTTCCTCGAGAGCAGCAGTGAGCCCACGATTCACTGACACTTCCAGCATGCTCTCAAGACTAACCCTGCTGAAATTGAACATCCATATTGAGCTTTATATTTTAGTTGTAAATCCAACTCTAACTCCTTGAACGCTTCTTCTGTTTGAGGAAGGGCTACTATAAGAAGTCCATTAATTTTAATGTAACTCTCCATGGTTAGATTTGGGTCATAACATTTCCACTGTCATGACTGCAAAAACAACATCAATAGAAAACTCAGGTTTTTTGGATGTTTCACCAGATGCACCAAAATCTGTTTGTCCTTTTTCCCTGTCACTAGGAAACTTGTAGTCATACAAAATTTGTTCAGATAATGTTAAATCTTTGGGGAGAGGAAAAAAAAAATTATAAGACAAAAAAAACCTCTATGAAAATAAGGTCAAATACAGAATTGGGGAGGAGGTGGTTTTTAAGAGTAGTGGAAAAACTTTTACTTTTCTCTTGCAAATAATGCTGAGGGTCACATGCCTCTGTCCCCACAAACCAATGTGGAAATGAGCCCACAGGACCCGTGACTTCAACCAGAAAACTGCTGCTCTGTCCTTAGCTCACCCCACTGTGAGGAAGGCTGGTACCACATATGGTATGTAAGCTCACACTCACTTCTCTGAGACCATGGAAACCCGAGCATGATGGAATACATCAGGGATGGAGTGGCAGCCTTGATTGCGAATATTTTTTGCTAAAGTCAGACACTGAATGTTACTGTAATGACATTTTATATCTTTCCTTCTATATTCTAGCAGAGAGAGCCACAGGTGTTCCACTGGAATTACTCACACATTTATAGAATTGGACATTCTGTCATTAAATGGACTTAAAACTAAAAAGCCTTTGTCTGCAAAAGGTGGCCAATATAAAGGGACTTTGGATTATCTGATATCCCATAACTTAATCATATGGCTCTTAAGAGTAGGGCATAAGCAGCTGTGTCTCGCTAATATGCATGCAATATGTGTAAAGTGATATGCTTTAATTCTAAACTTGTTTTTAGCAGGAAGAAAAAAGCGTTTAGATGAGGAACATTAAGATTCAGCATTAACCATTTTTTTCCTCGGGGCAAAATTATTCATCACCTGATATTTATTAAGGCAACATTTTTATTTTATTGCTCTGTACTGTAAAGAGTCTTTCCAAACATTCTCAAAGTTGTGTGGGGAAGTTTTATAGGCAGACTTGCAGGCAGCATTTAAAGTGGTTTTCAAAATTTGAGAAAGATGGATAGATAGATATTTTCCTTTTCCTAAATAGCAATGTTGTCAAATCTCATACTGGAAATAACAGAGATAAGCAGCCATTTAATTTATTATTTAATTTTAAATTTTTTTCCATCCTCCCACATTATATAAACTTGATTTCTGTATCATAGCCTTAATTGTTAGTTTGTGTTGGTTTAATCTCTCTTATTTAAGTATGTTTACTTTAATAATATTAAAAAAAACTAAGACAAAGAAACTGTAGATTAGAGACTTTATTTTCAGGGTAAAATGATACGGATAAGTGAGCGTCAACTGACCAGAAATTATTTGCTTCTGTCTGTTAGACACGTAATGGAGTCATTTAACTAGTCAAATTAGGAGCTGTAGAAATGCACCATGCTTCATTACTGAGTTCGAATGGGCACCATTTTACATTTACGTCAAAAATTATCTCATAGCAAATTAATGTTTTCATTGTGTGGGGAAGCGGGAGCTGTGCAGTATCAGCACCACCTAGAGGATGCGACACAGATGGCCTGGAAATGTTGGTCACCAAAAACGGAGACGAATAGATTATATGCGAAAAGCAGAGTGCTTCAAACACACCGCTGCCTTCCCCAAAACAGCCCTGGAAGTTTTGCTGCCTCATTCTCTCCAGCTACACCTGCCCTGCAGATCCCCCTCTCAGCTCACGCGAAGTTGTGTTTGTGGCACATGTTGGGTCGATTCCTCTGTAAAATCCTTCGATGTCGATACCACTGGTTGTGTGTTTTTAATGCAAAGAGATGCTGTTAGAAGTCAGAGTATCACTTGTAAAATCCAGAGAATCAGCTCTCTGGGCAAACAGGAAGAATTTCCAGGTGAGGTTACAGAGGCTCACTCATCCTTTTTTACTTTTTTGGCTTTTCAGAAAATTTCAAGGAAGTTATTTAGCAAATTACACGCTACTTGGACAAATGGAAACAGCTAGTGCCTTCAAGTGTAGAAAAAGAGACAATAACAAGACACAAGTGAGGGCAGTGCATAGACTTTCAGCTTGGAAAAGTTATAGCAGTGAATAGCCACCATGCAGGAACTGGAAAAGGTAACAGAGAACTAGTGGCACTAAGAAAAATCGGTCAGATATAGCTGTAAGCTGTTTAGAGCACAGAGTGGTTTTGGGTGGCTCAACACGTGCTTTCCTAAAGGAGTACTTGTCAAACAGGAGGCAGTATAAAACCTAAAAATAAAATCTAACTTCTCTGTGGAGGAGATGCTCACAGGTGGGACCACGACCCACCCTGGCAGCGCTTCCAGCAGTGCCAGGGCATAGCAGGCACTCCTGGCATCAGACAACCAGATGACTTGCAAGGCAGGAAATTTTCATGCCTAAGTGTTTTGTGATGAAAGGCTGCAGAGGCTAAGTGCCTTTGGCAGCGTGGTTTAGTGTTTCAATACAACTCCTGGAATTCTGGAAGGGAGAGGGGGGAAAAAAGTTAGCAGTGGTTAGTGAGGCCTGACTGTGTCCTGCTGCAGCAGGGCCGGCGGGCAGGGGCCCGAGCTCCGGGGCTGTTCTGTCTGTCGGTGCCCCCAGCTCCTGCCCACCAACCCCGGCCTTGCCAACCCACAGCAGAGCAGGGGGACAGGGCACACCATCACCRCCCAGCCCAGGCTCCCGTGGGCCAAAAAGTGTTCCCCAGTAATCCCTTCAAGTAAAGGGTCTTCTTGGACATGGAAATACATGGYGCGCGTGAGCAGAAATTTGCAGGATTTGAGCCTCAGATATGATTTGCATTAAAGATATTTTGTAAATTGACCAGAATATCTAAGCATGTTTTCCAGTCTTATTAAATGTTGTGCATGCATAACTGTATAATTCTCCATATTAATATTCTTAGAAGACGTTTCAAGAACAAAACAAAAACATCCACAAAGTACTTTGACACAAAGAACAGGAGCTAGAGACAAAGATGAGCTGAGAGGGGGAAATAGACCAGAATTCATTTAGTGTTACATTTATCTCTGGAGCAAATGATCACTCATTAATTAAAATATTGCTGCCCATTGGAGTTCGAAGACAAAAATTCTTCATAATTGTTTAAAGTGTGTAACTTTTTTGTTATTTTTCACATTTCAATGAGTTGCTCTTCGGGATCCTTCGAAAAATCAAATAATTGCTTGAGAGATTATTTCATGGCTAAGTATAGCGTCTTAAATGCACACTGTGCTGTAAGTTCAAGAATCTGCCAGTGACTTTAGGGCCACGGTTATGATAATGCCAGATTGGTAGATGATAGTCCATGCCTGCGAGCAAGTTTTCTTTTGTTCTAGAAAAAGCTTTTCTTCTTATTTTTTTTAATGGCTTAAGCTCATTGCAGAAAAGGATTTCTTTGAAACAGCAAAGAAAGAAGTTAAGAGCCTTGCTTACAAGTACCCTGATATTTCTTCTTTTTTTTGGCTGTAGTAGCACTTTACCTATTATCATGAATCTTGTCTGCTGAGATAGTTCAGCCTTCATGTTATGTTTACCAAGGCCAGAGTAGAGGATCAAATAATTTATAACCATTCCTGTTGGGTTTTATGTAATAACTTTGGAACTCATATAAAGTAATGATCCACAAACTCTTTTAATGTTCATTATAAAATATGAAATATTTCTCAGAACCATTGCAATTATGTGACCAGACATAACTGTTTCACASATGAGTAAATACAGGGAGGTTTAACATAACTTTATTATCTTCCTGTCTTTTCCTCTCATTGATGTGATAATACTGTTTTAATATTTTTCTAAAGAAAAGTTAAGTAATTTCAGAATCTCTATTGAGGCCTAGTTTATTGGTTTTTGTAATAGAGTACTCAAGAATAATTGTATTTATGATTAGACTGATAGTAGTAAATGTTGTTGTGCTGAATAGGGGTAAAATACCCTGAAAGCTTTATATTATTATACAAATATACACACATACATCAGTAAGAAGAAATTATTAATATCTGTCTGTCTGTCTATGCATTTATATTATGCTCATCATAGTATCAGTGCACCTTCTCTGGAGACTTCCAGGGGTTTAGCAGTTATTAAAATGTCAGTAGATATAGGATGGCAAAACTCATTAAGGCTACATTAAAAAAAACATGCCAGGTCCTTGCCTGATACTCAGAGCTAACCTTTAATTTCCCCCTCCTCTTCTGATCTTCTTGGAGTTAGACTAGACATAAAGTGGATCCTGCCACAACCTCAACTCTCTGCTGAAGCTGCTTGATCAGCCCCAGCTCTCGTTAAACCTGGCTGTTAAACCTTTGAGGAGTTCCTGCCCTGTTCAGGGCAGGAGAAGCCTCTGAACTTTGTAGTTGGCAGCTCTGAAGCCTTTCACATCCCTTTCTCAGTGCTGTACCTTCTCAGGAGTGATGAACTCACAGGCTTAACTCAGGTCCTGCCTGTGCCTCTGAGTTACAGGACATGGACCGAGCATTTGGTGCTAACACAGGGTGAAATAAGCCCCCCTAGAGAAAACAGCACTGAGGCAAGTCCATAGCACACAGAGGGATGGATGATCACCTTCCCGCTTCCCTTCCTTGAGGAGCAGCGTGCAGCAGCAGGAGGAGGGTGAATGTGTCCATGCAAACTAGAAAATATAATATTTTTATGAACCGACATGAGGTGGTAATATAAAGTAACAGAATTTTGCTCTCCAGCTGAATGATACTATACAAACATCATCAGAAAAACAATTCTTTGGCCAAAAGAACACAATCTGATCAAGATCTGACTTGACAAACATAAACCATTTTTTCCTAGTTCTCCCCTTGTCTGCCTGACGTCTTTCCTCTTGCTGACCCTTGGGGGCAGGCGCTGTGGGTCTGTCACTGCTCTGTGCCATGCTGAGGGACAGCAACTGGGGCAGGAACAGCCACGGGGGGTGACGGGGACCCTGCGTGGTGCTGACCACTGRGGAGGACATGGGGGGTCTGCAGCAGGGCTTGGGCTGGCTTGGTGGAGCCGAGACCCACTGACAGACCTCGGGGACTTTATTCCTATTTTGCCTCTCTCAGCCCACAAAAATGGTGTGATATGGTACCGTGGAGGGGCTTCACATCAACTCCATGGACTTCCAGGGCACTCAGAGGTTAAATCTCCTTAGTCCCACTGTCCTGCTTGCTTTGGTCCTGCAGGCTTTGTGCAGGGAGGGGTAATTTTCGTGCGTTAAGAGAAGTGAATTTAGAAATGTTATTTTCATGAGTCAGGGATAACCTGCAAGATGCTACGTGTGGAAGCAATGAATCCATTATACACTGTCATTCCAAAGGAGAGAGAGAAATCATTTCCRAGAGTCCCTCTGTTGAGTGGAAGACTTGTAGGACATTCTGTTCTCCTTACTTTTAAATTAAAATGTCTTTATTTGTCATCATGAAATGCTGGTGCATTGAAAAATGAGTCCAGTTGTATTTAGCAGCAGCAAAATGTGATATAACTAATGATATGATGAGAGGTATAACGTATGCAGAAGATGCAATAGAGCAGTAAGGATACTGGGTCTCCATTTTCATATTTGAGTTTAGTTTTGTAAGATTTTTAAATATTAAATAGTTTTGTGGTGGACAATTTTCTTAYAAAATTTTTTAGTTTTGAAATTCAAGGGTTATATCTATTTTTAGTAACTTATGCATTTTTGGTCCATCCATATTTGTAAACTTTATCATTTTTTGAGGCTTGGTTTTTGCCAGGCAGAGTTACAATAGCTAATTTATTTGACAATGGCAACTAAATTTTTACTTGTCTTTTAAAGTATGAAAAAATCAAAATCAGATTGTGAAAGATTTTACTTTACACATAGTAGAATACAGCTCTACATAGGATAAAGCTCCACATTTMAGGAGTCAGGAGGAAGATCTCCTGAAGACAAAGGTTTAGACAAACACTTTGCTTTTGTTCCAGGCCTTTTTGCTCCASAGTTCAAAGGACTGGGTAGATCCATAATGGAAAGGCTACTTTTGAACTTGTGATATGTGCTGGGTGTTCACCCTCGGTTTCATTTAACTGTTTTCGACAGACAAGCACGTGATTTAGTTAACCAGGGATGGAATTTTTTCACTCTGTGCACTTGACTTGGGGATGCAGTACCCAGATTCAGAGAAAAACCTATTGATGAGTTTCAAGATGTTTAGGCCAAGTATGTATTATAAAATTCCTAGCCTGAGCTGATGCTGCAGGTATGAGTAGCACTTATATAAAAGTGTTTACATCCATTCTTCAGCACAAACAAATTAAATCTGTGTTTTCAGACAAGTTTCACTTTGCTTTGGAACAGTTAAACACTGAAAATTCAAGGCATGTATGAATTAGTTCAACAAACAGATAATTTTTTGGAACCTGGAACATCTCAACTGTATTTTAAACTTGTCTCTAATGATAAATGGATTTATCATGAGCACATTACATGTGCACCTTTAGCATATGATCAGAGATGTCTTAGTTTATTATAGCATTTTTCTTGTGATATTATGGGCTAGAAAAGATATCTTCAGTCCTGTCAGCATAAAAACTGCTCAGCAGGAGGTGAAGCACATGAAGCAGTTTCCAGGCCTCTTAACATACACAATTCATGCAGCTGAAAAGGTTTTGATAGCTTAACTCTTTTTTAACCCCCTCCTCCTTTTTTTTTTTTTAAACCTTGGATGCCTAATGGTCGACTTTTTGTTGCTATCTTGAGACACTGAGAATTTTTTCTGGAGAAAAAAATCTTTAATTACTTCCCACCCCCATACAAAGTTAAACCAGGCTTTCTGTTTTATTAGGTATTGGGCAAGAGATTACATCAGAGGTGAGAGGGCTGTGTGTAGTTAAGAGAAGAGCATGTCGAGTCCACGTACACTGAGATTTTAGCCAACATTAACTATGCTCCTGTCCCCTAAATCAGCGATGCCCAGATGCCTGTTTCTCTGCCATGGTGCTTTGGGGAAAGAGCACCGAAGTTAAGAGCATGTGGCCCCAAGGCAGCCATCCCACCTGCTGATGTCCTGGTTGACATGGGAGCAGGGTCTGTACCATAGATGTGACTCCTGCAAGGGAGCAGTGTAGCATAAGAAGTCTTCTTATTTTCTTTCTTTTCCTTTTTTTCTTTTTTTTTCCCCTCTCTCCCCTTTGACTTAGACAGCAGGAAGGAGAAGGAGGGATTTCTTCACCTTTGCAAAAAGTCAGTCTTAACTGCCTTCCTGGGTGAGCTCCCAACCTCCCCCATTCTGCTTTGTCTTTCTTACCAACCCAAACACTCTTCTCACAAAAGGGTGCTGCTGTTTCCAGGCATTTGCTTAAGGGTTTGTCTCCACCTCAACCTTTCCTTATTCTGCCAGCAAAGGGAGAATCCCTTTCAAGGGACAGCAGGAGCTAATTGCCCCCTCGACCCCTGCTCCGTTCCCCACCTCTACTAATAGGACTCAGCTGTCATTTCCCTGAATCTGAATGCAAGAGCTAGCAGCCGATCCTGGGATGATTTATCAGGAGAGCCCCACGTTTCTATATGGCTTTTCAAGTACGCCACCATATTTCAGGATCACTGAAAAGGGCAAGTAGGTCCAATGACCTACTTACGTGAGACCAGTGACTATGAATAACATCGGTGTAGTGATGAACGTGCCACGACCTGTATAATGCAGTGAGTTTGTCTCTCTCTCTGCTTTTTTTGAGATTTTTTTTTTTTTTTTAGAAATTGGTGCTGATTTTGTAAAATGTTCTATAAACTTCCATAAAGTCTGGAAAATATTGGAGGATGTTTAAGTAAAATTAGCCACAAAAGTATGTGACCTGCTTCAGAAATGAGGTAGATAATGTTAGTGTTGTGATGTCCCCCAGGACTTAGCTTATAATGTTATCTTTGGTCATACTCAAAAGAAAGCTAATTTATGGCCTTTCAAATCAGGACTAATTAATATAAAATGTTCTTATTTTATATGATAAATTCCTTTGTAAAGAATTTTAATGATGTGTCTTTCTGAATAATTCTCTCCGTAGTGTAGGATGTGAATATGGAACATTTTAAAAAAATAGAATTTTTTTAGTAAATTTGAAGCCTTGAACATAAATATAGAATATTATCTTCCTTTTTTGAAGTATATTGAGGCTCATGTTAAATAATCATATCCTTGTAAGGCCACGTTCTTTTCTCGGCCATACTGATGAAAATCCACGATTCATAGGCCTTGGAGGACCTAACTCTGCCTCATGTGGGCTGCAGGAGGGTGGCAGATTAAAAGAACAAAGCATTTAGTGATGAATTTCAGTCCACAAGTGCGAATTTAAGGTCAAGGAGCAGAGTTTGAGATTTTAGTGCTCTGTGGCCCAGGCACGTCTTGTCCCATGTCAGGCATCGCTGCTGTTAGGCAGAGGGAGAGGGAAGGGAGAATCCAGTGGAGTTGCTTGAAGCTTGCACTGATCCAATTGTGAGTCCACTTCCTTGGAAAGGATAACTCCTACAAGTTTTTGAGCATATTGAGGGTTATGTGTAGCAGGTACCTACACTAAGGAAAGGAAAGTGTGAATTTTTCTTTTTTGGTCTTCCTCATGACTCACACAAGTTCTCTCCTCTGAAACACATCCCTTTGTGGACATTTGTAGTTACAGGACACTCACAAAAATAAGATTTTATTGTTCACTGAGAATGTGACGTTTATTTTCCTTATCCTTATCATTGCATGCTGTAATCTGAGGCACCAATCAAAAATATTTTAAATACCGTCTCATCAACATAGTACCTTTCTTTATTACACACCATTGTAGGATTGCCATCAATGTGAGAGGACTCAAGTTTTGAAGGGAATCTGGAACTATACTGTAAAAGATAGGAGGCTTTGTGTCTGTGGCCATTTAAGCAGTGTTTTGTGGTAGCTAACCCACTGTTATTAGGTGGATGCAGGGAAGAGTTGAAAGCCTTCACATCTAGCAGTGAGGTTTTTGTAATTTATTTTACCATCTTCAGAGGAATTTAACGTATTTTAGTAAGTCTTACCCAGCCTTATTTAGCTCATCAGTCACTAGATGATGGGCCTCATACATGTGGCTGTATGTATCTACAAATAATGTGTGTGTGCACACTGTGTGACACAATACTGTTCTCCTCCTTACTGACAACATAGGTGGTATTGCTAAATAAATTTTAAGTAATGTTAATACTACTAAAGAGTTAACAGTATTTTTCTGTGCAGACAGCTCTGAAGACCAATTCTATCTGATTTATCTTTTAGTCAACTTTAAAATGCCGCAGAGATCCCAAAGATCCTCTTGGCTGTTGCTGTAGGGGTGGGACTTCTATGAATGTGTTTGTATTTTGATAAGAAATAGTACTTTGTTAAAACATGCAAACAGCACACTTTGCTTTTATTTTTTTTTCCAAGGGCCATCTTTTCTCTTAACTGTTGTTAAGTTCAGAGTTTATCAGCACGGTTAGTATTGGTTAACCTTTATTGCTACAAATATTTCATGTTCTCTCTCCATAACTGCCATCTGGAGACAGTCTGAATATTTTAGCAAGGTATTCATCAGGCTGAAATCTGCACTGAAATTGGCTGAATTGTTAGATATGGATTTCTAGGCTAACTTTTGATAGCCCTGTGGTGGAAAAAAACAAGTATATTGATTCTCACCAGGGACTATATTGTTAAAATATATAAATGTAAAAATTGACTTAGGAAATAAAAAATAAACGATAGCTATAAATCAGGGAGCTGATAAACAAATAAATATCTATCACTATTATATCTCGGTATTTCCCAAAGATATCTGAAGAGCACTTAATTGTAACTGAGTAATCAATTAGTCAATTAACCTTCTTCTCATCGAATATATATTTGATATAACTTTTTGAAGCTTGGGCTCTAAAAGGTTTATATTGATTGCAGGTTTCAAGGCCATATGTTTCAGTTATTGGATTTGTGCAGTCAAAATTGACATCCTAAGTTCACTAGAATATGTAAATATTTGAACGTAATGAGTTTCCAAGACTGTTGGAGTGATGCAGTTAGTTTTCATTACTTTTTAAAACTACAATCTTTTGCGATTATGAAGTTCACCTTGGCAGAACACGTGTCATTTAAATACATGTGTTACTCAGAAGACACAAGCTTATTTTATGGTCTGGCTACGAACTTTCACAAATTTACTTTTCACACTGCTTTGGATGGAGTCGATTGGGAACCATTTCAGCGTTTTGTTGGAAAATGACACAAACTGTGGRAGTTCTTCCAATTAAAGTGCTTCATGAGAGCACTTTTTGATTTTATCCTAGTTCTGTGGACACCTGATGCTGTGCCAGTGGAAGCCCATCCTTCGCAGGGTCAGGGTGTGACCACTGCCCACCTCTATGGAGAATCTAGACATGTTCATACTGAATTTGTAAATCAATGCATTCCTCCTCCTCTGTCCCTAGAGGCTGATAGGTGACATCTTCTACCTGAGCTTCTGGAGGCTGTTTCTGCCCGTGGATGCAATGGGCACATGAGGATGGGTCATGCAAAGGGGGAGTCTCACTCTCCATGGACACGTGTTTAAAATACACTTGTTGCTTGTACACTCAGCACAATTGAGTAGTAGCTTCAATTGAAAMGTCTGATTTCAACAATTGCCCAGATCCAGCACAGTAATAAGGGACAGCAAAACTCTGCTTTCAYTGTTTACCCAAGGTCAAAATGGGAAAGTGGAACGTGGGGAATTTAATCCTTCCACTCCCATGCGGGGCACCTGATCTGGACCTCCAGATACAAACTGGGGTAGAAACGGTTTATTCTTGTCTTTTAGGTGCCACCTTTCCTGCCAGGAGCTGAGCTACAATGCTTTTGGGTTAGCTTCCATTAAGAGCCAAAACCGGCTGCCTTGCACGAGCAAGCCGAGCTCCTGTCTGTGATGCTGGGTTTCATTCACATACCATTAGCCTCCAAGTCAAAGGCAGATTTTTTGATAGGCTGGGAAGTAGTTGTTTGTGTACCCCTCTATTTCAATGTTTGAGATATAGTGCATTTGTTAAGGAATACTTATTAAATTTTTAGATTTTATCAGGTAAGAAGAAATAGCTGTACCAAGATTCATATGTTATATGATCTTAGATGGTCATCAGATTCTCAAGGTGCAAGGACCTGTCTATTAAGGATAAAATTTACTGTGTCTTCACTTGGGCTGTTTTTGTGCAGACAGGTTGATGGGTGAGCGTATGAGAGAAGTATTGTTAAGTATCGATGATTTACATAGATGCAAAACCCCTGCAGTGGTGTGGAAACTTGCTAAATTCCTTCTGATGGTGTCTGGCTACATCAAAAGAAAAGTCCTATAATGGGTTAATAATAATCCGACAGTCTTCAAAATTTGTTTGATATAGCAGTGCACAAAAATATTCGTTTCTGGCAACTCTCTTGACAACCTTTTGATATTTAGATTTTTTGTGTGTGTGCTTCAGTGTGTAATAGATTAACTTGGCTCTGCGGAAAAGGTCTTTATAGAATCCTTAACTGTTGCACTCATTATTGAATAAACAGCGCTTCCTTCATGGGAAAAAAAAACTCAAAAACCTGCAGATTTTTCTCCTCTTAAAAATGCATTCATAATCTAGATATTAGCAAACATTATTTTTTTTTTTCCTTCGTGAAAAATATCATAAAGCGTCTTGGTTTGACCTTGTTAATGCAGGACCACTTTAGTAATCTGTGCCTAATGATTTTTTACATTAAACCACAGCTTGTGTTGGACCCTTGTGTGTCACAGTAATTTAAGAACAGTCATTTTGCACATTCYGATCCCATTATGTTACATTGTTACTGAATAAAGACTGGTATTATGTTGCTCCTATAAAGGGCAGAAGTGGCCTGAATTTTATCTGCTGAACGAATCAATCTGGATTATGTCAGCTGAAAAGAATTGTGARCTGCAGTCTCCAGCAGATGGGGAGATTTTAAAAATGTATCTGTTTGGTTGTGAATACATTAGCTAAGATAATACCTTGTGGTGACTGAAAAGTAGTTTTTCTCTCTTTTTTTTCAATGAAGACTGTACCAATTATCATTTCAACATAAAGTATTAGGAGATCAATTGGGAACTGAATGCCATTTCCTAATGTTAATACAGTGTTTTATTTAAGCTGCCTTGACAGGCTGTCTAGGCTGTGGGAAAAAGACTGAGCAAATAATGAGTAAAGGGTTTAGAAAAAAGACAGAGGGTGGAGCTTGGCAAACGATGTGAGCTATTCATCAACAACTCAACAAGGATGATGGAAATAATAAGTACTCCTTAAAGAAAAGGGGAAAGGATTTTTTTTAAAGAAACAGTTTCCCTTAAAAAAAAATATTTAACTCTAACTTTGTATTACTTTCTGATTAGCTGATTTTAAACTTCCTGAAATCAGCAAAAGCTTCCCTTTGAAATGGATAGTCCACGTTCAAACAGCGCATTCTTTAGCAATCAGTTAAAAAAAAGAAACAGTGTCTAATTTCCTGTTCATTCGTGCAAATTTCTTACCATGTGGCATTGTCATTTAATATCTAAAGTACATTAATGCATTTCTATAATGCCAAAACCCTCAGACAAATCCCCTGTGTGAAATAATTTGTGTGAACTTTGAACTAACCATGAATAAAATCAAGATCTTATTATGTCCTTTATTTATATGGCACAGAAAAGCTTTGAAACTTAATACTAGCACCAACACGATATGCACATTCACAGTGATGCTTTAAAAAAAGCAGAAAAAACCCACTCAACTTTCCTACATTTTTGTGGGCTTTGCCCACTATTCAGACACCATTACGTTACTTCTGAAAATATTTGTCTTAGAAATCAATAGGCTGTTCTAATATTATTGTGTTCTGAGTTGCTAAAATTTCCATTCAGGAGATATAATTCCACCATCTGTAAAGTTCTAGATTTTATAATACTTATAAGCTGTTTTAATCTATTTTTACTGCCATGTTCTGTCCTGAAATGTCAGAGAGTGCAGACTGGGTCTCGGAATTAACATGACAGTTAAGAAACTTGGCAAGGTTTTACAGCAGATTGTGACATTAACAAAGTACAAAGGAGAATGGGGAAATTAACGTTAATGTATGCTTGCAGACACTATAAAAATCTATATGTCCACGATCAGGGAACTAAAAATAGGGATGTTTTTTATGTTGATGCCATTAAATACAGAGCTTTACCGTGAAAAGAAATTTCCATATGAAAAGCAACTTACTAAAAAGTAATGCTGTAATCCCTCCTCTGGACAGAACAACAGGTTTATGTATCCTAGGTCAAGTAGGCATATGGCTGGTTTTTGGTTTTCGATTTTGTTTTAGGCTTTTTCTGAGTCTATGGTGAAACTGATTTGAAAGCCCTGTTTTGAAACAGCTGCAAAAGATACAGTATGATAGATGTCCTGACAAATGGGAGCGGTTATTAAAATTCACAGATTTCTCAGTAAATCATGTAAAGTCCATCCTCCTTCACAGAGAGGAGCTGAAATAAGTGTTTGTGGTGAGCTCTTCTTCAGGCCTTGCAGCCCCTGAGCCTGCCTGTGTGCTCCCTGGTGTCACCCCCAGTGTCCAGCCTCCCAGCCCATCACGACTGGCTGGCTCAGCTAGGATGAGGTTTCCGTGAATACATTTTCCTTTAACCAGTTGGAGATCCAGGACATGGGGCAAAAGAACTATCATAACACCCAGGGGGAAACAGTGGCTTTTGCACCAGGGATGGGAAGTTCTACCTGTAAATCAGAGARAGCTACAGGGAATAACACTGCCTTCTGATCAAGCATGGGATTGGGTTTGTCTTTGTTGTTTTGTCTGAGTTTTTAAGTTGAAAGTTACTCAGAGCCCTTTTCAGATGGATCTGGGAGGGCCTGTGGCTGAGGCTTTCCAGACTCCTGCAGCTTGGCACCCACAGCATCTAATCCYGATAGCACAGACAAAACCATCTCTTTTCATCACCACTGATACTGTGCCATTGCTTTGTCAGGCCCCGGCCATGGAATATGAAGATGCAGGTCCTGTCTGCTGCCTGGCGAGGACGGCATGTGGGAGTGAGCTGCCTCTAGCTGAGGGTACCTGTGCCAACAGCAGAGCTGGCCTGAATCTCCTTTTTTCATTTTTTTTTGACAAGTGGCAGAAGCTGACTTCCAGCACTCCTGGTGCAGATTTGGAGCACATCTTGGCTCCGTGTTGATATCACCCATGGGTTCAGCACGCTGGAGAAGCCTCCCCCGTTTGTTTACTGACACCTTTCTTCAGGGCACACCTTTTAGCGGGGTGATGTGCAGCAGGGCGCGAGCGGCAAAGCGCAGCGGAGTTTGCTGCCGGAGGCACGGACGTTTCTCACCCCGCGTCATCCTTCCCGAAGCGTTCGGGTGTTTTAGAGCCCAAAGAAAACACCGCCTGCATTCCCTCACAGGGCCCGTCTGCCTCGGGCGCCGGTGGGAGGCAGCGGGTGCAGGTGCCAGTGGCGGGGACGAGGGCAGCGTTCCCCTGTGCGCCGCGAGCAGCCCGCTGCAAGGCAAACATTAATCTCCCGGCTACAAAGGAACAGCATGGATCCATCTGTTACTTTCTTTGCTCTTAATCAAGTTGGGGAGGGAGCAAAAGTTCATGTAGCAAATGTGGGCATGCACTCGACTGGCGACCTGAGCCGTAAAGCTGAGATCAAATTTAGAGGCAACGGGATTTTCGGGAGGTCTATGGATCCAGGGTTTCCTATCGCTTTGGATCTCTTCTTTCACCGAATTTGGAAGTGGAAATTGAATTCTGGGATGTGGTATTGGCCCACTCTGCTCTGTAACCCACAATGCTGAGTGTAGACTGCTGTCCCTATTATTATTGTGCTAACAATTGACTTTTTGGTTTGGCTGTCTTGTAGAAAAAAAAAAAAAAGAAAGAAAGAAAAAAATCAATGTCAACCAAAAAGTGTTGCTTTCTCTAGTCTGTTTAATAGTATGAAACACAGAAAATACTGTGTTTTGTATTAAATGAGGCAATTCTAGGGAGGAGGGGAAATAAGAAAAAAAGCAAAGCACAAAAGCTGTGCAGGACCAGAYTGTCAGAAAAGCAGAGAAAGAGATGACAGCCCTTTTATCCGCTGGTTGAGCAGTTAGAAAACTTATCCAGGATGTAGGGGGCCTGGTCTGAACACACTGCTCTGCTGAGAAGAGAGTAACCCACATCTTGGGTGTGTATTTCTGCCAGATAGCTCTTCACTGAAAGAAGAATCCCTCCCCACTGCCTTTGCTCACTCTACTACTCACCACTAATGAATGCAGCATTTGATTCCRTTCTTCTTTGAAGCAGCCTATTCTTAAAAAATGTCTGCTTGCAAAAATTGTTTACCAGAAGGAAGTATTGCTACTCTGAGCAAGAGGTGACCCAGTCACGGCCACGACCACAGTGGGGTCTGTTGTTAGTGAGGTCACTTTTCATTAAATTTAATTTTGCCTCTTTCTGGTAACCAGGGTTTTTGAAAGAAGATGAGCTGAAGCGGATTTATTTTTAAAAATAGAAGTATTTCTAGATTGTCTGTATTTAGAACCCCCTTTTTCAAGCTCTTAGGATGTCTGTACCCTCTATTCAGATAGGTAAGCATGCAATCACATCATCTCAAGAGACATAAGTGCATGTTTATGTGCCAGTTTGGGTGTCCAGCTACGGGTAGGAGCAGCTTGGTAACACTTTCACTGTGTCCTAGCTGGTTCCCCTCCCTGCTGCCAGCACAGTGCCCCCCTGCCCAGCTCCACACCATTCTAGCTTTACCAAACAGCACTGAGCACTTGCCTGGGGATGAGCCCTGGCAGGGTTGGTGGCATGGGGGGACAGAGCATGTCCTTGCCCAAGGTGTGCTCTTGGTAGCCAGGAGTGTCAAACAACATCTGCATGTCAGACAGTGTCTGGAGCACAAATCCAGTGAGGAGCAGCTCAGGGAGCTGGGGGTGTTTGGCCTGGAGAGGAGGAGGCTCAGGRGGGCCCTTATCACTCTACAACTACTTGAAAGGTGTTTGTAGCCAGGTGGCCTCTTTTCCCAACAGCTAGTGATAGGACAATAGGACATAGTCCAAGGGAGATTTAGGTTGGACATTGGGAGGAATTTCTTCACAGAAAGTGTGATTAGACATTGGAATGGGCTGCCCAGGGAGGTGGAGTCATTGTCCCTGGAGGTGTTTAAGGACGTTTAAGTGCACGTGGCACTTGGTGCCATGGTCTGATTGAGAAGCTGGGGATCAGGCACAGGTTGGCCTCGGTGATCTTGGAAGTCTTTTCCAACTTTGTTAATTCTGAGATTCTGTGATCTACTGATGGAGAGTCCCGAATGCTATGGGTACAACACACCTCAGAGCTGTCCCCTGTCAGCACCCATATCCCACCAGTTTCTCTACTGCTGTGGAAAGCACCAGTTGGGCTGGTTGAAAAATTAGGAGCTACTTCTGTGAGGTGTTTCTCCCTGAGGAAAACCGATTTCCATATCAATGGCCAGGTTCTCATTGCACTGTTTCTTCCGATTCCTTATTGAGAGAGATGTCCTGTTTTGTGAGATTGTTCAGGACTTGTGTACACACACGTGCAGCTATCTGGGCAGCTTTCCTTCAGCTCTGACTTTTTAAATCCACATTTGAAGAAGCACATMATTTCTGACTCTTTGCGGAGCTGCACTCTTATTTAGAGAGGGGAGCAGTAGGGGAGAGAATGATGTCAAATCACTTGGGTGTGGCAGTTATCTATTAATTTATTCTCCATTCTTTCCTTTCCACGAGATATGAGTCACCTGGAGTTGGCATCCTACTCCTAACTGTGACCTGTGGTATTTGGCAGTGCAATGACCTGCCTAAGGGCCGCTGCTTTTCTGAATATTTAGGCCTGTGGCATTGCTTACAAGTTTCACGTCTCCTCCTCTCAAGGGCTTGCAAATAAAACATTGAATGAGAGGGATCTTCAGCCTTAACACAGGAACAGTTAGTCCAAGAGATATTTAAATGCTTGATGTTCTTTTTTTGTAATAAAATGAAATGGAGACACGTGATTGTATTTCATGCTGTGGATAAAAGTGATTGAAGGCTATCTGAGGTCCCCTGTCTATTAGAGGAAATGTTGTGAATATATCTCTGGGTTTCTCATAGGTCCCTGAAATAAGGAGGGGTAAGAACACAATTGGTCGAGAAGTTTCCTTTCCCTTTGTTAGCTGAGGCACCAGGGATTGAAAACTTCTTGCCTGGCATATTCATGTGCTTCCCTGCCCTGTGGTTGTGGAGACTTTGTGAGTCTGTGGGAATGTTTCATCCTTTGTCTTTCCAAACAAATAAATTACATTCATGAGATGGCAGTTTTATAAGTTTTCTTTCTTGTGTAACTTGAATGTTTTGATTCCTTCTTTTCATTACAAGGCAGAGGTCTCCGAATGCTAATGTGCACTTAACTCATATGATGCACGCAAAGTCATGTCACGTGCACTTTGTGGTTAGGATGGATGTGGAAAAAAAAAGGCACATAATATTCTAGTTGTAGAATATCAGAGGTTTTCATAGAAACTGCAGTTACTCAGACTTTTGTATGGTTCCCATGATTTCAGATGTACTGAGCTGCTTAGCCTGGTAGCTTCGCCTTTGAAAGACACACATTCTTTGTAGCCACTCATCCATCTTTTCTTATTTAGCAATAGTTTTGTGTCTGAAAGAAGAATTACATATCTAGGTTTTGTAAGGCTTGCTTGTCTGGCTATATGCCTTTGGAGTGACATCCAACAAGCATTTGCAGAAACTCAGCTGTAGATTGTAGTGTGAAGACTTTTTTGATTTAGTTTTTGTAAAAGAAACATGATCACTTGTCAAACAAGGGCTAATTTCTGCAGCAAGTCTTGCAACATTTCCACTCATCTTCTGCATTTTACACCTCTCTCATCTTCATACAAAACAGTTTCTAAAAGTACCACAATATTGGGGTTCAAACCTGCCCAAAATTCAGTATAGAGCTATTTATATGTAAATTACTTCCTTGACATTTTATCACTTTCAATCTCCCCATTCTGACTGGTTTTATTGGAAGTAGGTGCTGTAAGGTGTTTTGTGGATATCGTAGTTCTGTTTCCCTCTCTTGGTGAAACTTTGCTGATTTTACTCAAGATGAAAGTGGTGTGGCAGTAGCTAGTTTGAGCTGAACCACAGATAAGCCTTGTCTCTGTGTTCCTGGTGAAGATTTTTTTCTTTGGCTGCAAAGACCTTCCTTTTGACTTCCTACAGAACTGAATGATGTACCTGTGCAAAAAAAAAAAAAAAAATAAAATATTGTAGGGCCAGCTGTCCTTCAATCATGCTTTTTTATATCTATCTTTTTCTCCTGAGACTTGAAGTGATACCCCAGGCACATCACCACTGACCTGAGTTTTCAAGGAGAGCAGATGAGTGGTCCCCTGTGGGCATCCAAGAGGTGAGGGGGTACCAGGGACCCCTCGGCAGCCAAGAGAGCTGGCAGAGGACATTCCATGCTCCCCTGGTCCTGCGTGGTGTGCGGCAGGGCGGGTCAAGGGCTTTCCTACACAGGGGGATGCTTCAGCTGCACCCTTCTGCTTGAGCTGGTGTGGGCTTGGAGTGTGCGTGGAGAATATACATTTATTATGTTAGGGTTTTAATAGAATTTGAGAGGTGAAGCAGCAAGTTACTGGGATGAAAGGTCACTGTGCTGGGGCGTGCGGGGAATTAGTGCCGGCAGTCCGGTGGGTGCCCATCCAGCTCGACATCGCAGCGAGCTTCAGGGAGCTGGTAAAGAGCTGGAAACCTTGAGAGAGCCACAAGAGGGAGCTCACAACTCACGAACACGGAGGACGAACTCCTTCTTTTCTTTTTTTTTTTTTTTTTTTTTCTTTTTTTTTTTTTTCTTTTTTTTCTTCTAGCTGCGGTCTGTTGGAAGCGGGCGGTGCTCGTGTCCCGCCGATGCGCTGCAGGGCCGCGTCCGCCCCGGGACAGCCTCGCCTCCCCCCGGCCGGGCGGGTGAACCCAGGTGTCCCACACGGGGGACTCTGAGCCCTCAGGAACAGAGCAAACAGAGCTTCCCACTGCACCASAGAGGAGCCATCTCCTCCTGATAACTGCACCCCAAACTCCAGGGGCTTGAGGCTTTKTTGTCGCAAGTGATTTATGAAGAGCTGGGTGAACGATAATCTTATATATTTTACACAACCAAGAAAACAGCTCTCTCCCTCACAGCGTGGCAGCTCCTGGGCAGGTGTGGTGGGACATGTGCTGCTCGGGGTTCCCTCTATGGGGTTAAAAACGTGATCATTGCATCAAGATAGTGTTATGGCGAAGTGAGCTCTCAGTCAATTGGGAAAGTTGCTGATGTTTTTTCCAAGACATACTCAATCTAGTTTGTGTTTCTTCAGCGGAAAAGCTTAATTTCAATTTACATTTCACATCTAGAGGCTTTGCTATCACACTGAGACTTCCTACAAGGCATCCAGTAATGTTGCTATCATTTGCATTGCTCTAACAAAAAAATTTCCATCTGTCTTCCCAAGTCCATAAAACTCCAAACAAATAGCAAATACTATGGATGTCTGAACACACAATAGCACRTCATTTTTCTTCCAGCATTAGTGTATGTTGCAGACATTAAACTACTTCTCTTCTGAAGGGTTTGAGAGACTGTTAACATTATTCAAATTAAATTCAATACTGGTGTAAGTTAGTGCAGTTGGAATTATACACAAAGTATGATGTCTCATCTTTCTGTCAAGAGCTGAGCTCATCCCTGTGCACCTGCCAGCTCAGCTTCAGGTGGTCTTTGTAAACCCAGAGCTGCCTCAGCCAGGCAGCTCTTTTCCTTGGCACCCCCCTTTCCCCCCGAGCATGCTTTCTGGTGCTCTGCAGTCCCTGGTGCTATGGCTCACTCATTTGTTTCCCCTCTCTGGTCACGTTGCTTTCCCTCCCACCTTGAAGGAATTCTGCTCTGTGTTTCTAGAGGAGTCATATGGTGCCAAGTACAAAATCCATCCTTCTTAGGATTGAATTGCAACCCCAGAGGTTTTCTCTGATTCCCTTTCCCAGACCTATTGGGACTGAGCCCTTGATGTTGGGGCCAGTTCTGTGGCCGCCCCCCAGGGGCGGCAGGAGCCCCTCTGTGTAGGGTGCCCAAAGACCACCTSGCCAGGCAGCTGGGCCTTCTGCAAGCACTGCTGGTCTGAAGGGCTTTGTCTGTGCTTCTTGCTCAACTCTCTTTTTCTCGTTAAAGAAATGAGCCAAAGCCACATTCATACTACACCAGCTTGTTCCTTCTCCAGTAAGGGCTATTTGTGTATTTGCTCCCATGTGAGGTGTGCAGCAGTGAAACCTGAGCTGCTCCAGCCTGGGTGGGCACCAAGTGCTGCTGTAGATGGGGATGGTAACACTATTTACTTGTAGGTAGCATGAGGAAAAGAGCATMTTGCTCCTGATGTACGTCTGGCCTCCACCAGGTTCTGTGTTTAAGACTCAGGTGGATCAGTGATGTGCAAGATGGTGCTCCAGATTCATGTCATTCTTCGCTGTAACTCACAGCCACAGAGCATCAGTGCTGCACAATAACGTTGTCACTGGTATTTCCCGCTTCAGGAGGTGAAGGAATACCTGCCACCTTCGYTGTGAAAGTCCTGTAGGTCTATTTTAACCACCACCTAACACCAAAGGGGTGCTACATTCAAGGCTACAAATAGCACTTTTAGAGCTGTGAGAATACAGCATCTCATGGAGATTCTCTACCCATTTYCCCCCTCCCAATTACTGCAACTCTTGGCAGATCCTTCTAGGTGAGAAGTAATGATCCATTTCCACGCAGCATAAAGAGGGATTATATACTGGACGCGTATTTTCCTTTAGCGTTGATGTCAGTAAAGGGTGAGAAATATGTGCATTTGCCCTTGGGGTGCGGGATTGGATGGAGACTCTCCAGGATTGCTGGGAATCTCCTGCCAGGGGCTCATCCCTGTGGAGGAGGCACAAGAGCAGAGAGCATCCTGGCCTGTTAGTAGACATTGCAGTGTAACTGCTCAAACCTGTTAGGGTTTCAGTTTTGGTCTGTGCCTCTGTCTCTCTCCAAAGGAGGAAGCTCTCCTGAGCTTTCAGCTGGCCGTGCATGGACAGTCAGTGTGACCCCAGTGTGGCTCTGCGGCCAAAATCCCTGTGAAGGGACCACGTTCACTTTTTGTTTCAGCCCGCTGTCCACTGTGCTTGCACCGAAGGCGTTCAGCCTGAAGGGGTGGTGTATTTTCAGTAGACGATTCGCTTGTGAGACATTTTTGCTTACTTGTTTATTCGATTTGCCGCAGTTATTTTGCTTAGTAACATAGTTGACTCACCACAATACAGCATTATACCTTCAACAGGGCTAAATATTGGGTGTTTTCTGGGGGTGAGGCCACAGTTAGATTCCATTTTTACTAATTACAAACTTACTTGGTTCTTAGCCTCCTCTAAGCATAAACGTAGAAGGGAATGTAGAAAAAAAACCCCGACTGGATGGGTTTGGTTTGATTTATGCAAACATGCAGAAGTTTGGGCACTTGAACAGATCTTGTCTGTAGAGGCTGGAGCAGCTGTGCCTGGACAGGGCTGGCAGTCTCGCTGCATCAGGCGCTCTCCTGGCACATCTGTAGCTCGCTGCTCCAAGGAAGCCTTTTTCCCTCTTTTCTCTTGGTTTCATTCAGTGGAGTTGATTAGAGAATTTTCGACAACCTTGTTTTTTCATCTGAAATCCCAGTCCATTAAACAACCTTTTCTCCTCTGCTGATTGTGGTGGACAAAACCAGTTAGGTTGAGTTGCTGAGTGTGAAAAAACTGGGATTGCTGTTGAAAGAATTGTTGAAATCCTGCATGCTTTTTTGAACAAACCTGTGATTTTTCAGTTTGGAACAGCAAATTTTCAATTAACTATTGATAATTATTATAAGTAGACAGTATAAATAATTTGAACATGTAACAAATCCACATTCATTTTTTTAAAATATGTTTTGAGCTTGCTGGTTTCATATACTGCTGGTTTGCAACATTCTTTTTTGAGAGCTTGAATTTCCCTTTTAGGAGAAAATGTAATATGAAAGTTAGCTTCAAAGAAAAGACAAAATTTTATAATAAAAATATTAACAAATTGCATTTGAATAGAGGCTTGAGGATAGATTAAATATAATGGACATATTAAGAGAACACAGACAATGGCTTTCCTGAGCAATTATGAATCTATAGTCCTAAATAGTGGTACTTTGGAGAAAAGGAGAGAAAGAGAGAAAATTAGTATCTTTTAAAATGTGAACATAATATGCAGACTAATAAAACATAGTAATTTTGTTCTTGGGAGAATTCACCACTTGTGTATAGCTCCAGCCAGCCAACCTTTCCCTGTCAACTTCTGCAGGGATTTTGGGTTAACACTTTCCCATTTGCCGTTGTGAACCCCGGACAAATACTCATTAGAGCACAGATTATGGTTTCAATTGCTACAGTGACATAAGGCTGCCCCTTCCAGAAGCCATCAGTGGGAGCAGAGAAAGGTAATTATTGATCACTGGGAAGAATAAGGCTGGCGAAAGGTGGCCCTGGTAGGAAGAGCTGGCCAGAAGGAGAAAAGAACAGCCGGGCTCAGCCAGCTGAGCCGTGTCGGGAGCGACGCCGCCGGAGCGGAGCAGCCGGGCACGGGGGCACTGGGATTCGTCTCAGGCTCTCAGCAGCTCGAGGGAACCCTTGAGCCTGCACAGGAAGAGGAATTTGCCTTTCTGCACGTACGAGCCAGGGGCATGAAAACTGGGCATTTAGGTAATATCTGACAATTTTTCACGTGGGCAGGGTTTCCCGGACRTACAAAAAGTCCTTAGAGCTTGACTGAAGTGTGAGCAGTTCTAACCCCAGCAGTTCTAACTCCAGCTAAAATAAAATGATACCAGACATGAGCAGTGTTTGTGGGAAGCAAACCCGAACCTTTCTGCAATATTCTGACCCAAATCCCAGTGCTCCCCTCACGTTTCTGTGCCTATCCAGTGTAAGGYCTCCCAGTCCCGACCAGTTGCACATCACAAAAAATGTCCCCTTRTCACTGAGGTTGGTTTTAGTGCCATTCAGTGCTTGTGCAAATGAGATCCATTTGGCAACGGTGCCAGGCAAGTGTGAGGCTTGTTGAGCCTCCTCTGTGTCCATAGCATCAGGCCATTCCTATGGCTTTTGTTTCCCCAAACTACGCCACTGGCTTCCTTATTTTAAGTAGGGAATACAAAGCTCAAATTTATGTATTTATTTCTTTCAAGATATCTCTTCTGGGTGCTTTAGGCAGCCTACTTTGCTCTAGGTGGTAGGAAATTTTGAGCTTCCTTATGAGATTTTTATGGACCCAGTGGGATAAATTCTGCACTTGCAGAGTCCAGATGTTTCTGCAGCTGGACTTTGCTGTGTAACACATGTAAGGGCTGAGAGTTACTTGGGGTCACTGCTCACAGAAGGACTCTTCTGCTTTATGGGTGTGTTGTTTTCATGGTTTCTACATGGAAAGTTCATTCCACTGTTGATACTCTTGTTATATCTAGTSGTATTTCAGCTTTTTGATGGAAGGAATAATTGAAGTAACTTCAAATAGAAGGGAATTTTTAGGTCCAGGGGATTCAYGCATAACAAAGACATTTTTGGACATTTTTGAAAATGGAGGCATTATTGTAATAGGTACAATTTTGTACTCTTATGCTCAGCTTGAATATTCAAGTATTTTCAGTTGGAAAGCCAGAACACAACCCCAGTGCACTGGGCCTACATTCACCTGAGGGTTCMGGTTATACCTGCAGGTACTGAGCCAAGGTGAAACCAGGCACACATCTCTGTTTACCTCAAAACTTGCCTAGATAGGTGGGTTAAAATATTACAAACTGAGACAGGCCCCCATTCATGGCTTTTTTCTTAGGTTGTCATTTTATGTTAATTGAATGCCTGTGTTAATCTAATAGATTTTAGATTTATGGTGGGTTCTATACCATGTCATATTTTAATCAATACATATTCCAACATTTAGATGGACAGATGAGAAAATCTGCCTCATCTCTGCACTTCTGTTCTATCAGCTGTCAATAATTCCTAATTTGAATCCTTCAAATGATCAGATTTATGGGTTTTAGTATATTGCATTAATCACAGAAATTAACTTTTGTGGAAAATGATGTTAAAGGTCATATGGAGTCTTGAAGGAGCAGTAACTGTGTCTGTCTTGCAAACATGTTTGCAGCTTCTCTAAGATAAAGTGCATTAGAATATTTATCTGCATGAATCCTGCTGATTGTTCCTTATGTCTAAGGTCAGTACGTGCTGGTGAGCAGATAACGCCTGAAAGAAACGATTGCTGAAATCTGCAGATTTAAGAAGTCAGATGTGACACTGGGCTTTTTGTCCTCCAGCAGGGCACACACAGGTCCAGCATAATTTCACTTGAAGAGGTTTATTCAGCCGAAACTCTAGAAAATTTGTTTTGCTGAAGGTGGTTCAGGCGTTTGCGTCGAGCGTGTGTGTGCCCTCCTGGAAGAGTCTGCTGCAGAGGGGGCAGTCACGGAGGACGGAAAGGGCAGAGCCAAGGGGAAAGGCTCGCCCCGATCCCCGGGCTCCAGCTTAGGGACACAGTCTTGAACCTCAAGGAGCACCTAACCGCACTGCTCCCCCCGGGGGGCTCCTCRCCATCTGCCTGGGGCCAGCGGGGGCTGGTGGGGTCGCTGCTGAGAATGGAGCCAACCACCCCTCAGACGGGGCACGGGATGACCATTCCTGCCGGCCACTGCCCACCACTCCCCCCTTGCCCTGCAGAGAGTTTGGCATTTTGATTTTCCACGTTCCCGTGGAATCTCTATTTGTGATGTTTGGAAGGAAGAGTGGGAAGATTTTCCACCTCTTTCTGTAACAAACGTTTAGAAAACTTGCACGGATTTTGGTGCTGCTGGATGGTGGCAGCAGAGGCTCTCTGCTGCCTGCACTACTCTGGGAGCAATGCCACCTCCTGGTGCCACCACCCAGCTGAGACAGCAGCAGCTCCTGGAGCCCTGGCACTGTGTGTGTGCCCAGCCTCAGGCTCCCTGTCCTGCCCCAGGCTCACCAAGCTGCTGGGTCCCTGGGGTGATGGACAGCATCAGCTCCCTGCCTGTTCCCGCGGCTGGGTCCCAACCAGGGGCAGGCAATGGGATTAACTCCCCTTGAAATAATGACTGGAAAGCCAGCAACGGCTTGTGAGCTCCCTAAAATACTCATATAACCCTTTCTTATCTGTCTCGAGTTCAGCTGCTGATTCTAATTGGCTTCACCAAAATAAATCAGAAATAGTTTTGTTGATTTAGTTGGATCTGTGCTAGAGATAAATGCCCACAATTCTCCCATCTGCAAAAAGCCAGAATGATACTAGAAATGGCTACAGTTTTACAGATATTAATTAATATTTGTGAAGTGCTTTCTAAGCTTGGAACAAAGACCGAAAATCATTGTGTTATGAATACGCAAACTGAAGAGAACAACCATAAAATTGCAGAGAATTGACTGCAGAACCTAACAAGGCCTCTGCATCTTTCATTTGTATATTTTCTGTTTACCACAAGCATGTGCTAAGAAAACATGCATAGAGGAAGAAAGGTCTTGTCCCTTTTAACAGAGAGTTTCTTCTCCATATATATCTGTATTCATGCAAATCCATTATAAACACAGTGTTGTCTGAAATACAGTTAATAAATGAAGGTAGCACAAATGTGATTTTAAATCAGTTTAATAAAATTAGTCATGTAGATTTTAAATCATTTTTACAGTTGATTTAACATTTGTGACTGGTTTATAGATTATGATATAGGATAGTGTTTGCATCCTTGCAATTTTATTCCAATTTAGAAACAGTACAAATATTAATTTTTGCTTCAATAATGGAGCCTTCGAGAATTAACTTGTCTTTTCTCAATATGCATTTTATGAGAATGCTTTAAATATGATTTTTAATATTTTTGAGGACTTTATTACACATAAAGTTCTTTTAACTAGGACTTAGCTGGAATCTCTTCACAAAACTTTCTTGCCAGACATATGTAAATGTTTTTCATGGTTAACTTAATGGCATGAAATACATAAGAACTGTTCTTCATAATACGAGACATTTTGTAAAAGTAATAAACAATTGTAACAAACTCCACATACCAAAAGGAGTGAAATATCCCAAACAGAAATAATAATTGTGGGTCTGTTGTCAAAAGACAGCAATATTGTGATAAACCCCAAACTTCATGTGATTTCAAAAGGCAAGGGAGGAGCTCAGCAATAATACCTTATTTACAGACCTTGCACAGGTTCAGACTACTGTTATATAGGAAAAAAAGAGGAATTCACTACAGGATATGCTAAGGGAACGTTTTGTGTCTCCAAATCATCAACTTGCTGGTTACAAGGAAGGTGTTTGCAACTTTTGTCAGCTCCTCATGAGTGAGTTCTTCACGTGAAAGAGGTTTGTGGGGGTGTCCCCTCATTTCGGGCAAACGGGTCCCTGTGCCCAGAGTCAGTGTGGGGATCAGTGATGGGGTTGAGCATCTCCCAGGTACCAGCACAGAGATCCCAGGCCAAGAAAAGGCTCCCGGGCAAAGCCGATCCCCTGGTGTGTGCTGCCCCAAGGGGTTCTCAGCCCCCAGCTCTCATCATGCTGTCTTTGCTCATCATCTTTTCCATAAAGCTGCAGCATGTGGTGGTTTAGTGTTTTCTACAGGGAAACCTGAATGGGTAATGGCTGCATGGTGTGGAAACTTCCCCGTGCTCAGAGTCGGTGGGCAAATGTTTCTCTCTCTCACTGCTAAATCCATAAGGAAATACTGGTTTTGAATTAGCATCACAGACTGCACGGCCAAGAAAACCAATTGTGTGAGCTACAAAAGCAGTCAGAACAAAGTCAGGGACTTTGCCTGGTTCACTGGGTCCCTTAGTGACCACCAAGMGAGATGGAGAAGTCAGTTCTCCCTCTACCTGCACTTGCTGAACTGAGATGAAGTGGTGAGGTCCTTGGAGTTGAAAGCCAACATTAGCATTACTTTTTACTATGGTTGATTGTAAATATGTTACTGGAACTGATTTTTCAGAAGTTTGGTTCTGGGGTTTTTATTTTTTTCAAAACAATGGAGTTTTTACCAAAGATCCATTAACAAAGAATATTTTACACTGCTCAAAACTGCAGACCTGCAAAGTCACCATTCAGAAGTGCTCCAGATGATGCTTGTGAGAGCTCTTGTTTGGGTTGCTGTGACTTTGTTGTCCTCCAGGGCCTCCTTTCAATAGCTGAGCTAGGTAGGAAGGAGGGAGATTTAGGTGCAAGTGTGTCATTGCCAGCATCAAGAAATTAATTATCATGAGTCAGGCTCCTGCAAATCAAGAAACTGACTGTCAAAACACGAGATTCAGGAAATAAATGCATTATAGTGGGATTTTGATTTGGTTTTTTGGATATGATGTTTAATTCCCTCTCCTACAGACTCCATCCCAAGACAGGGATTTCTCACAGATATATCAAACATTTCCAGAGAGTTGATTTTTATTCCTTTAGCACGTCAGGAGCACTCAATCTGCTTTTCCCCATATAGCAATTTATTCTACTTCCCACTTCTCTTGATTCAGTTTGTGGATGTGGTGCTGGTGAATGCCTTGCCAATAATGAAAATACTCCCAAAAGGAGGCAACTTTGATCCTGCTCCTGGTGGTCCACATGTGGAAACTGGCCATTAGAAGGGAACTGGAAGCAATAGGCACTAAACTATTGTTCTCATGAGTCATCATAGAACACTTCTGAGCTGGAATTTCTGTTTCCAATCAGGTTTTCAGCTGGATGTTTGGAGTCTGATTTTTTTCTATGGAATAATAAAAAAAAATTCCTAAGGAAAAGAACCCCTTCTCCCTCCCGCTCCCCCATTTCTTTTTACACTTCCCTTTAATCAATCCCCTGGTGCACAGCACATTTCCTTTAGCTAACATGCAATCTCAGAAGAAATAGCATTTTGTGTTTTTGAGAAAGATTACTGCTGTGAAAAGAGCGTGTGCCTGGGTTTTATAGGCATTGAGGTTGCCAAAGGAAAAAGTTGTCTTGTAGAGGACACTGAAAACATATTAAAACTAGGTATTAATTCTTAATGTAACTATGCATCCTGCATTCAATCAAGAGCACACTAAGTATTATAGCATGGGAAAGCAAAGTGCAATTTGTTCACTTGCCTGAAAACCAGGTAAACCATCACCAGAATTATAATTGTGAACTACGCAGAAGTCCGTATAATGCTTTTTACATGAGCAAAATCTGGCTTTGCAGTGTTTTAAGGAGAACTTGTTTGGATAGTACAGGAAGCTGAAGGAAACTTAGCTGATGGATAAGTTTGCTGCAGTTACAATAACCCCTTTTTCTTTCATAGTTGACAACTAGGTRGAAAGCTCACGATCCTGGGTTTGAACACGACCATTAGCATCAAGCGCACGGGAACACGTGGAAATGTGCCTCCCTTTCRGGGCAGTCAGCTGCCAGGGCCAGCTCAGCAGTGCCCTGGTGCTGTGCTGTCGGTGTCACTGCTCCTGTCACAGCTCTGAGCGGGCGAGGAGGATGTCAAGCACCGCCGGCGCCGTACGCGGGCACCCGGCCCCCGCTCGCGCAGGGAGCTGGTGCTGGGGGAGCTGTCCAAGGAGCCCTTTGGCTTTGGAATCCTAGCAAGTAATTGATCCACTGCCTCCAACACATCCTCTTCGGGTGCCACAGAGGAATCCCGGCTTCTGGCTCCATAGAGTGCAGCGCAAGGAAATAGATTGCACGAAGAGAATATGCGCTTGCCTCACAGTTTTGGAAAGATTTGCTAATTAGTTCTCATAATGCTCCTAAAATATATGCTTCCGACATTACTAAGAGGTAAAATGAGGCATGAGGCTCTTAAGAGATATCCTATGTGTCCCTAGGCAAATCAGGAGAAAGTTTGTAGTACTGAAATTAGCATTAAAAGCAAAGAGCAGTTCTATCGACTAACTTTCCAAATGCATCCTTGTATCTACCTGGTAAAAGGCACAATCCAAAATCGCTCCAAAGGGACCAGAGATCTTATCTGGTGTAGATAAGAGGGTAAGGAAAGGAAAAAGGCACGAGGCAGTCGCTGGGCCTCTACCATTTAGGAAATGAGGAATATGTTAATAGTCAAAGGATTTTAATAAATAAGACAAAAGTAGAGGCTTCAATTAAGTGTGGCTTTTATTAAGTTTTGGACCATGAACTTTCAGAAGGCAGTAAGTAAGGCAATCTTGTGACCTAAATAATTGCCAGACTTCCTTCTCTCTGGGGAAAAAAATGAAATAGATTAGCTCAGACTCATTTCATAAAGAATTTATGGTGGAAAACATAATTAATGCCACTCAATATATGTTTGCAAAAACAAATCTCGTCAAATTTAATGTGATTTTTTGACAGGATTGCAAGTTGGTTTGGTAGAAGTAGCAAGGTTGGGCTGGTAGAATTCTGTATGGCTTTTGTCTTTCTGCAGTGTGACATTTTGATTACTGCCAGTAAACCCACTCCAAATTAATGAATGATTCCAAAAGAACATTGAGAAATTAATATATGGTGCAGGTTGAATGGATTAAAAATTGCCCATCTAGTAGGGAGCTATTAAACTAGAAGCCTGACTGTTGGATTCAGTGCTCCATTAAAGTCTCAGGTCTGGTTCCTGGCTCTGCCATCCTCTTACAGAGCAACTTGTGCTCACGAAACAACTGGACGTGGCACTCAGTGCCATGGGCTAGTTGACAAGGTGGTGATCAGTCAAAGATAGGACTCAATGAGCTCAGAGTTCCTTTCCAACCTAAATTATTCGGTGATTCTGTGAACCCCAGAGACGTCAGTCACCTTCAGTGCTTTATAYTCCTGGTTTGCAAAATATCAGTGGTGAATCCAAGCACTTTCTAAAAACACTTCAAAGTTTACTGTTGAAAACCACCCTATATTGTTTTCTGTGACATTTAACAGTGGAGTCCTGAACTGTCCACGTTATGATTTTTTGTAGGGGAGGTTATTTTGGGTTGGTTTGTTGGTTTTTTTTGGTTTTTTTGTTTTGTTTTTCTTTTTAATCAGTTGCATGGTGCAAAAACTGGTTACTTGGGTAGTTTGCAACTAGCCCAGCAGTTGTGGCTAGTGAGTAGATACACAGCCAGGAAGACACTGATCCACATCTCTCTGTAGCAATTTGCTGCTCCATAATTTGGGCCCAGTTGTACAGAAATAATTTAAAGCCATATGTAAGACCACAAATCACACTTAAAAAATGGGTGGGAGCTTCTGTGCTGAGGAGCAGGACCTCTGATAGAGACTCAATACTCATCTGAAGTACACACAGTTTGTTGCCCATGGCGTTACCCGAACCATGGAGATCCCACCAGGGATTCATCATYAATTTATCCAAGGAATTAGTTTAACAAGCAGTTGGAGCAAAAACTTCATTTTAAAGAGACATTTGACAGAAAAGTTCTACCTGCTGGATAGTCAGCTATTTGTACAAAGGAATGAGGATTTCAGCAGATTCTCCCTAGGTTGTACTAGATTAAGACAGGACAGTTTTCTGGAAGTTATCATCTACTTCAGCCACAGCTTTTAGGCTTAAAGCATGGATTAATTCCAGGAACTCCTCTAGACTGCATGAGTTTGGAGGTCAGGAAGAGTGATCTYAGTGGTGCCTTCTGACTTTATAATCAACAAATTGACTCAATTAGTGATGTGATTTACTTTATTTTTCCATTTAATTCCAACCCTACCTTTCCCTTCATTTGTCTCTTTTCTGTTCACTTAGTTATTTTTGTTATAGCAAAGTTCCTCCTTTGCAGGATGAAAAAAAGAACTCCCTGTTTAATTTAAGGAYGGTTTTTGTCGGCTATTATTGGGGCCAAGGTTTGGACTCATGTGAATTGTAAGACCACAAAAGGAYTTTGATGCTACAAATAGTTTCGAGACAGAATCTGATCTCATTTTTCAGCTCTTTGTGCTGCAGTCCAGGCTGCACCTTTGTGCTGCTGGGGGAGCAGCCCTGCTGCCCACTCACACTGTCCCAGGTGCCCTGCACAGGGGCGGCTCTGAGCCCAAACCCTGCTCGAGGCAAAGTTTCATCCTTCTGAAATGGGGCATGGGAGACTCATGCTAGCACTTCAGTGCTGTTGTGCACGCAGCAGAGGAACACGCTGTGCTATTTTTATTGTTGAACATCTGATGTATGATGTTGGTGATGTCCTCTAAGGAACTAGAACCTCAATCAGCTGATGGACAGGAGCGGCACTGGCTCCCCAGGGGATGGAGTGAGGGGCAAAACCATGATGTGAGCCCAAAGCTGCAGGGAAGTGCAGGGGCTCAGGCCATGCTTGATGGGCTGGGGAGGCTGCACAAGCCACAACTTCACGGCTTTATTTCTCATGCTCCTACTGAYATTGATGAAGAATGTCTGAAATTAGGCAGGGTTTTTCACCTCAACCAGCCAGTTTGCTGCATAAGCATTAAAAAATCAGCGTGGCGGCTCCTTGGCGTGGAGCAAAGCCTCCCTATCATCGCTGCCACCTAAAAATCAGCCCCGCGGAGCTGCACAATACATCCTGCAACACATTTCTGTCATTTCGGCAGGTGGAGACCCTTGACCCCGCGCCGCTGCCCATCTCTCCGGCTTCTCCGTGCCAGACAGCACCGGCACCCCCTGACCAGCGGGCTCCGGGGTTGTGTCGGTCCTAGGGCTGTGTGCGGCGTGCGGGGTTATGTCGGTCCCGGAGCCGTGTCCGGGGCAGTGGTGCCGCGGGTCCGGGGTGGTTTCGGTCCCAGGACCGTGTCCGGAAAGGTGGTGCCGCGGGTCCGGGGTTGTGTCGGTGGAAGGGCCGTGTCCGGAGCGGTGGTGCGGCGGGTCCGGGGTTGTTTCGGTCCCAGGGCCCCGTCCGGGGCGATGGTGCCGTGGGTCCGGGGTTGTTTCGGTCCCAGGGCCGCGTCCGGGGCGATGGTGCCGTGGGTCCGGGGTTGTGTCGGTCCCAGGGCCGCGTCCGGGGCGATGGTGCCGTGGGTCCGG
>JACAXG010000027.1:1195225-1511703 GCA_018881555.1 Amblyornis subalaris | reverse complement strand
CGTGGGTCCGGGGTTGTGTCGGTCCCAGGGCCGCGTCCGGGGCGATGGTGCCGTGGGTCCGGGGTTGTGTCGGTCCCAGGGCCGCGTCCGGGGCGGTGGTGCGGCGGCTCCGGGCGCGGTGACCGCGGGGTGAACCGGCCGCTCCGCGCTGCAGCGCGCCCTCGCCGCCCGCAGGTGGCGCTGCAGACCGAGCGCCGCCCCGCCCGCGGCCGCGCTCCGGCGCCGGCGGGGGATGCGGACAGGCGCGGGCTCGGACAGACACAGATGCATTTCTCTTTTAATTTCTTTTGTTTTGGTCCAAACCGCGCACTGAGCCGCTGCTGCCAGCCCGCACGCTCCCGAGACATTGGATGTTTTTTTAGCAGAGCGCCCGGCTAAATAATTATTCCCGAGTCCATCTCTTACAGAGCAGTGAGGGCTCTGCTTGTAGCTCTGCTTTTTTTCTATTTTTTTTTCCCTTATCCCCCTTCTCATTTTGAAGATAATTCCCGGTTAATTTTGTATAAAATTATTAATGCACCATTCAGGCGTTAATACTTATTTCACAGAATCACAGAATCATTTAGGTTGGAAAAGACCTCTGAGATCATCGAGTCCAACCTTTGACTGATCGCCGTCTTGTCAATTAGACCATGGCACTGAGCGTCACATCCAGTCGTTTCTTGAACAGATCCCGGTGATTAAAAACTCCAGGGATGACAAAAAGCTAAACTTTAGTTTATATTGCTGCTGCGTGTTGAATGGCAGTCGTTACATCGCCCTCGTGGTCTGACCTGACAGCAGAATAAACCTCAGCATCTTAATTTTCTGCTCATAACAAAATCTTAACGTTACGTTAGTAACTAAATATTTTATTCTAATACTAGTAAAACTCTTTTCTGTAGAGTTTTAAAAATTTATTTTAAAGCTTGAGTCTTGCAGTGCTTGTTCAAGCAAAATTCTAATACTCGTCTTTGTTAGAACTGTGTTACAGTGCAAACAACCACATTTTAATTGTAAGGGTTTTTTTTTTTTCTTTTTATCCTTTTTATTAATTTGCCTTCTAGTTCATAAATATACATAGCTGCTCCTGGTAGCCATTTGGAAAACAGAACTGATATTGATGGATAAAAGAAATATTTGTTGATTTGGATTCAATATAAATAATGAAAATTTTTTTCAGAGAATTTACAGATACAGACAAGGGCAGACAAAAAATTGTTTGTAATTGTGTATCTCATTTACCCAAAGCGTGTGATTGTGTGGGCAAATTAAACTATTGCACGCACATGCTAAATTAGGTATTTGTGAGTGCAGTTACTTAATTTGTATGTACAGATTAAGTTAGCCCAATTAATCACTATTATAGTCCAATTTTACACAATTGTGAATCCACAAATTTGTTTTGCCACAAATGCTGAAGTAACATTACAGGGAGATGGGTCCAACTTGTGTACAAGTGAAGTACGTGCTCTTGCAAAAAAAAMCCAAAAATGCATTATATAACGTGTCACTTATCATCACTTCTGAGGATATGCTGTTTATGAAAAACAGTTATTGATCAATTGCTATTAAGACCCCGACATCAGAACCGTGCTTCTCACATCTGGCCCTTTTGTTTGTGCTAATTGCGATGATGATCATGGATTCAACCTGTCTTAAATCTCAGATGTATGAAGTGGGCAGATTAAGGACATTTGTTCATAATTAGGATTCCTAAATGGATATCTGGGAAATGCTTCTTGGAATATTTATAGTCTTGTTCCAGCAAGGCTTCTCGTTGTGCACACACTGTGTGTGATGACTGCTGCATTTCTCGCACCACTGTGGTCTGTTCCATACGTTCCTTTCCAACTCAGCCTAACTCGAAGCAAGGGTGGAAGCCATCGAAATTAGAGGACAGCTCCACAGCAGCTACAGTTTGTCACAGAGAATGTTTTTGCTCCCGTTGGGGGGAGACATGCTCTTCATCAACCCGATGGTGCCCTAAGTACCCTGTGGGCACGTGTTCTGATACATCCTTGCCTTCCCTTGGCATGAGGGTTGCCAGCTGGAGCACCTCTCACCCCCGTGCCCAGGCAGCCCAACACATGCTCAGGGCTTCAAGGCAGCCACTACCCATGGAAGCATTTGCAAGTATATTTAGGCTAATTTTTGCTATTGTTTTTTTACCCCCACCTATAATTTTATTTAACATATGTAGCCAAAATCCAGAACTCCTTTGCTCTAAACATCTCTGATAACTAGAGGCACCTCCTGATGCTCCTAATGCTCCCAGGCCCCTTGGCCAACGGGAACTGGTGTGACTGGGGACGCTTTGCTTCTACCACAGATGACACAGCTCTCTTTTGATGTGTCTTTTTTTTTTTGTTAATATACTTCTCTGACAGTCCTGAAGCCAGGAAAAGCACATGGCAAGTTTTAACGTGGAGTCAGAACACACCTGGTGTGTTGGTATTTAAGCCTCTTCATGTGCAAGCTGGGCTCAGGTTGCCTACCTGGTGCTTCGTGCTCGCTCATGAACACGGGAGCTGCTGCTCTGGATTGCTCTTGGCTGGTGTGTTCCTGCCCCTGGTTAGCAGGCAGTGCTGCAGACAGACCTGTAAACCCATCCCTGTGAGGGACTGGACTGTCATCACCCCAAAATGTGCAGTATGGCCTCTTTGCTGTAGCCCGTGCCCTGGTGTGGTGGGGAGAGGGCTCTGTGGGCAGCCCGCCGTGCCCACTGTGCCCTCCTGGGCTGGGGCAGAGCACTGTGCCCTGCTAAACCGAGCAGCCTGCTCCCTTGGATAAGGCTGAGAGAGGAAAAAGGCAGGATATGTGTGACCTGTACAGTGTGTGTGATTTTTTTTAATTTTTTTTTATTTTTTTTTAAAGAAAAGAGAGCTGTTTATGACCTGGTTTTGTTTGGTTTAGTTTTCCTGGATGGGAAATGTGGTGCTATATTGCATGACTTTGTTTCTCCAAGAGGACCAATGGGGGAAGGGGATGGGAAAGGAAAGTTTTGGGTTAAGCATGGAGAAGAAATATTTTTTCCAAAAAATATGATTTTTAGTATGTCAACATTTAAATGTGAATTGTTCTGATCAAATATTTACTGCTATCGGGAGCTGTGTAGAACATTAATCTTAATTTGTTTTTCTTTTTCTCCAAAGCAATGACTCCAACATAGCTAGGAGATCTGTGTCTTTAAAAATAAATAATGTAGCAGAACGGCATATTCTTTGGTACAGAAATGCTAGCCTGTGGCATCTTCTGCAACTACAAAGCAGTCTCGAGCGAACTTTCTTCCCTTTTTATTAATAATTCCCTAAATCAATGAAGAATCTTTAAAAGTTCCCCTTCACTTTGCTCCTCCACTCCTCATAGCTGCGGCTCTTGCTCATGCTGGCTCATTCCCCACCACGTATCATTCATTGGGATAAATCTGCCTGTGGAATTTTGGGAGCATAGGCTGCAACCCGCTAACTCTGTGTGCAAATACAAAGCCCATTTTCTCTCTTTTATTTTTTTGGTCAGCCCAGGGTTTTGTTTTTTTTTCCTGAAGGTGGCAGTGAAAGAAAAAAAATAACTCCCTTTGAAGATTTAGGAATTTTATTACAAAACAGACRGACAAGTACTGTATTTTACCCATTTCCCCTTGTGCCCATGAGCGCTGACAATGAAAACTACAGCTCCTATAAAGTGCTGATCAAATTGCGAAAGGTGGCCTTTCCCAGCAGCCTGGCACACTCTAACATTATCCCAGCTTATAAATAAACGGATGGGTTGAGCCGCTTTGGCTTCTTTTTTTTTTTTTTTTCCCTCTTAGTCCTTAGCAAGATAATTGAGGATCATAATGGTGGGAAAGGACTGCAGTCATCATTCGCTGCCTGTCAGGTATCAGTACTCATCTTCGTGTCATCCGTCACCATTGAACCACTCTGTCATCTTTCCCCAGCCTTCAGCGCCGCTCCTTCTCATCGTGTTCATTATCTCCGGCTCCGACCCGGCCCCCTCCCCCAGCCCTGTAAATGCATCTTTGTGCGACTCTCAGTCTTCTGATTATGAATCGATGATCATGTGGTGTAAGAGAGATAGATGGCTTTTAGTTCCATCTTGTCTTCTCTAATTGTAAAATATTAGTTACATTAGACTGTGTCTTTTGATTAATGGAACTTATTTGGAGTGGCCTCTCCCAGCCCTCCCCCTTCCAAAGTCCTCCACTGACTTTTGAGAATTGAGTGATTTCACTTAAAGCAGACAAATAGGCCCTTCAGCAAGGAGATAGCTGAGCTCTAATATTGTGGGCAAAGCAAGCTCACGGAGCCGGAGTTGTGTGTGTGTGTGTGTGTGTGTGTGTGTGTGTGTGTTTTTAAAGAAAGGCTTCAACTCTGCCTAGACAAATACAGACCATTTATTAACGTGTGTACAGCTGTGCTATTTTGCAAATCCAGCAATTCTTATAAAGCTGCAAAACAGGACATAAGGCTGAATGCCTTCTGAATTAAATTAATCTTAGATAGGAATTAAGAGCATCCTCGCTTTCACTTTGGATGAAACAGGTCAGTCCAGAACTTTGATGTATTAATGCTAGCATAAAGTGTTATCTTAATACTCTCTTTTATACTTACAGGACATATCATCAGCCAAATGTCTCTTCCTTGTACATCTGACACTGCGAGACATTCGTCCTTTAATACAAAATTTATCTTATTTGGCACTATTTACCTAAACATGGTCTGTTGATAAAGTCCTTGCTGTACAAATGGAAAGGCAGTTGACTAAATCCCTTATTATAAATAATCACTGTCTATCTTTCAGTGTAAATTCAAGGACATGTTCACTTTCAAGCTATCAGTTCAATTAGAAAAGGTCTATTCACTGTCGATGTCTATATCTCATGGAAATAGGAAAGCACAGTTAATAAACAAATCAAACTATTTTAAAAAATAGCACAGTGGATTATGAATTCTAGAGCCCATGCTGATGGTGACACTGTCAGGCCACATGCTATACAAAAATATACACCAACAGTGTTATCTAAATTTTTTACGCTACCTTCAGGATTTAAACCTGACCTTTGTGCCTTCCCTCCCCAAATCTTTAACATTATTTCAGAAGAATATGCCTATAATGTACCTTCCATATATTAAAATTTARAGAATAAGTTTGTACATGTATAAAATGCTCGTTACGCCTTTTTCAATTTACTTCTTTCTATTAAAGAATCGGAAAACTGGTTTGAGGTTGTGAACAATTGTGTGTGCAATAATGTCTTGGGATGGACGCCTGCCCCAAGCCAAGGAGCAGGAACAGGGGCTCAGGGTCTTGTGGGTGTCCTCACTCTTCCTGATTTTASTGTGATGGCTGGGGCAGTTTCGTATTTCTGAAAGGCTTTCACTGTGGTAGACATGTGATTATAGAAAAATCTCTCTCTGTTCTTTTTATAAGAAGGAAYTCTAGCCTTTCATGTTACAGAAAATGCTTGAAAGTAGGAATCCAGAAAGCTGGAAAAAGTCCAGAAAAAAAGGCCCAGATTCTTAAAATTTATAATTTTTTTTATATATATCTCACTATAATGATTTTATCCTATGGAATTTAAAGGAGCTTTTCCAGTGTTCTGGGTCTTGATACCTAGAGGCTSAGACTGGAAGGGCTCTGAATGCAGGGTCAGCATTGCTCTCCTCCATCCACGTGCAGCTCCAGTCCTGCGCTCATCTGAGATCAGAATTTGGCTCCTGATGGGTATTTCCACACAGTATTTACCACCCTAGAAGGAGTGATTATATTTAATGGCAGAATTTTAGTTGACTTCTCAATATGTATTGAGTTGACCTTTAAGTTAAACCACAGATTAATTTTTTTTAGTTGTCTCTTTAAGTACATTTATAGACCTCTCTGTTCTGATTAGCATAACGGTAGATAGAGAAAATCTACCTGGCTCAGATTATTTGTTGAAATCAGAGACATTGCATCCCTTCTCCAGAAGGCAAAATATTTTGGCCCCCTTTAACCACTGTATGCATTGGTTTTGTTGCAAAATGGTTTTGGTTTATACACAGAGAAACCCAAGTGGGTATCACTTTGCTTGAAAGCCCAGAGCCTGCCATTGATTTCATCTAAGTAAACCTTCTCCCTGGAAGTTTGTAGAAGTCAATGAAGCTTCCGTGGGATTGAGTGGCTCTCCTGCAGGCAGCAGGGCTTGGAGCAAGGCTTTGGTGTGCTGGCTACTGCCAGGGCAGTTTGCCTCTTTGCTGCCTGACATGCTGTGATTTGCTTAAGTTCATCAGAGATAGGTAGGGAGCTCCTTTACTCTAAATCATCAAAAAATACCCAAGCACCCTAAATGACATAGTGTCTYACTGCCCATAGAAGTCTTGGGCTTCTCCAATTTTATTTAAAATAAAATCCTCAGTAGTGCTGCTGCTGTTTCAAACTGACTGCCACAGATGTTGTTGGGAGGGGATTTTGGTTTGGTTTCCTTTGACATCTCAGGGTTTTGCTGCAGGTTCATCACGTGCCCTTCACTGGGTGGCAACGCTTGGCTTTAGGGACATGGGTAAGAGCAACCTCAGCTCTGGGTGTTGATCCGTGTGCAACACATACAGCAACCAGCCAGCTCTGTGTGAGCCCAGTGATGCTAAACTTACCACCCTCCCAATTAGCAGCCAGGTGTCTCTTGCTGGCTGGGCCCCCCCCCCYGCCTGCAGGCAGTGTTTGGGATGGCTGTGGGTCCCCCTGCACGGATGCTGGGCTGCTGGRCCCTCACCCATCCCACGTCCTTGGAGCCCTCTGTCCCTCTCTCACCCGGAGCAAACACCACATAAAAATAAATGCAAAAATAAATGCAAAAAGGAGCACAGATTCACAATGAAACAATGTAATGTGCCAGCTTTCACCCCCAGGCAAATTTTCTTGTCTCTTTTATGAATCTTTGTAAGTAAGGGCCAAGTGACGAGGCCCCAGCTCAGGGACAACTTGGGCTCGTGCATTGTGTAAGCTCCTGCGCAGTCCCACACAGGCCTGTGGGATGACTTACAGGCTTTGTTGTATGCATAACCTTCAGCAATTTGCTGAATCAGGGCCTAAATACTGAAATATTCTTCAATAGTTCTGGCTCCACTATGAAACTCTAGAAGGCACATTTCCCTCTCAGTGTCTCTCCATAAGACCCATCAATGATAATGGAGTTACATTAGGCACATCTAAAGTTAATTATACAGTTACCTCTCTCTTGGCCTCTGTTTGTCAAAAAGAATATGATAAAAAAAATCCTCTGTCTTCTAACATCTATTTTAATTTGAATTTTGATCTGCCATGTAGGCAAAAGAGTAAAGACCACACTGAGAAGACCTTCGGTAGGTGGGTCTGGATGTTTGTTAGCTGAGAGCCAGCGTGGGAAATGTTGTGTTAAGCAGATTTGTAGAAAAAATTCTATGGAAACCAAAGCAAAAGAAATATTTCAGGCAGGCTCTTCCTTTTTAAAATGAAGTGGGTGGCTTTTAGGGATGCTGATTTATTTTGGAGTGTGGGTTTAGAGGCATGCTTCAATTTGAAAAAGCAAATTCTGATGTTCACTAAAAACTCAGGAATTTATAATGTGGACATAAGGTTGAATGCAATTCACTACATATTAAAAAAGAAGTATTTTTTGTGTTTGTTTGGCTGATTTTTTTTAACATGATCCCACAGTTAAATATGGTGAGCCAAAATGCTCTATCCCAAACACAGGTCTCTGAACGTCTTGGTTTTGGTACATGTGCAAATTGCTGGGGGATGCCAGGTTTTCTGGGGATCCAGTAGCTTTGACATACTCTAGTTTGCAGTACCTGGAGTGTGCTCAGTTGCTAACGCATTTTGCATGCAAGATCACTGTGCTTCAGCATGACAGCTAGGAAAAATGTCATTTTATTTTTAATTGCGGCAGGATGCAATTTGGGGGGAAAAAAATAAAAAATTAAAATCACGTTCTTTGTTAGAGATTTGTTCTACAAGAGTCCAGTCAGGAAGCTTCTAGTACTTAATAAAGTCAAATTCCTGCCTGAGCGTTCCCGTGAGCTCCCGTGGAAGCCAGCGGGAGTTGCGCCTGAGTACCGAGGGCAGCATTTTGCCCTTAGGACTGAATTTCCCAACTGACTATTCTTTTAGACTGTCTTTTGATTAACAATCTGTTTGCAGCAGGCTAGGGCCAGGGAGGCAGCGTGTACCCCACTGTTCAAATCTGTGGCAAAATATTCTACAGAGAGCTACTTAATAAATATCAACTTGCTCCAATAGTCATTGAGAAATACCTCAACAGATAGCAATCAATCGAGGGCTGAGTTGGGAAAAAAAAAATACAAAAGGACATCAAAGAGGTTCTCATTCCCAGTCTATTGCTCTATTTAAGGGTCCTATAATTCGGTGAGGTTGTGTGCTAAATAATTTGTAAGCCTTCAGAACATCCAGGTTATTGTTTGTGGACAGATGGTGCATCACATTTTATTGCTTATTCCTTCTGTGGTTTCTCATATGCAGGACTGATGTGCACTCTGAAGTCTTTGTTTCCTTGCTAAAATCTCTAATCTAAAACAGGCAATCAAGCACACAGACAGTGCTTCAGAAAGCATAATCATACTTTTAAAGGGGGGAAAAAAACATTTCAGCTGCAGTTAGGAAGCAGATGTGTTCCCTGAAAATGTAAAAGGTTATCAGAAGTATTAAAATAGGGAAATAGACCCGGAATTCGGGAGCGCCGGGGAGAGCACGTATTTTCTCCCTGTACTGCAGGGTAGGTGTGCCTTTTCCTAGGCTACCTGCTTTGTATCTGGCTCTCTGCGGAGCTGGTGTAGCGAAAGCCTTCGGAGACCGGCTCTTGCTTCCACCTTTCCCCTGAGATTGGCAGTCTTTGTCTTTTACAGGCAAGGAGCAGCCGTGTTGTGATCCTGGAACCGCTGCTGCCCCGAAGAGTTAAATCATGTTGATATACAGGAAGGAAATGGAATAGACTAACTCTACTCTTTTCTTCCTACGGATTTTTCTTTTTATTCTGAAGATAGAATTACTGTTTGTAAGCATCTGAAAGTCATTAGTGGCTCTGCAGTCTGTCAGGTGCCGACGCAAAAAACTGCTGAAACTGAACGGGTTCCTGTGCGGAGTGCTGGGAATTTGTCATGTGCTGATGAGCAGTTATAATAATATATGAGCAAATCACAAGCATTCTGCAAATTAATCAAATTTTTTTTCCCCTTCTCCCTTGTCTCTGGGAGAGTGGCTTTGCCGGCAGACGTAGGTGAAGCAGTTTTACTCACAGATGGTAGCTCTGGCATCAGATGGAATTTATATAACAGTAATTCTGATTTCCTGCCAAAGTAGCACTGAAAACACCAGGGAGATTGTACAAGACAAGTCATGTGGTTTTGCTGAGGTTGTTGTGGGAAGTTTAAGGGGGGAAATCTCAAATTTTCCTCTTTGCATTTATTGTTTTAGCCTGAAGGGCCAGAAATCGTACACCATTCTGCCATCGGCGAAATCCAACACATCTTTTTTTATGAATTGCGCTGAAAGAGTGCTTCCCAGCTGTTGGAACTGCTGGCGGAGAGGGAGCCACATGACTCCTCATCCTTTCCCTTTCCATACAAGGATTAAAGGAGGGAGGGTTCAAAAGGTTGCTGCACTACATGTTGGAGTGAGGCAGGGTCTCCCTTCCCAGGAAGCGATGCCATGTTCACTTAGGTTGTACTCCCTCTGGCATAACGAAACGGGGGGGTGTTCGGGGCTTTGGGAAGCACATCGGCAGTGGGTCTCCCTCCTCGTTAAAACGGGAGGGTTTTGAACGAGGTTAGTCAGGTAGATTAAGGCTATTAGTTGTGTCTCTGACAACATTTCCAGTTTGATCAGTAAAAAACAGACACGTGGGGTTTTTTCACCCATTAAGGTGAGTGCTTGGTGCACTTGTTATTTGGCTTTCGCTCAGCTGAAACATGCACTGCTCTGATGGCAGATCCAATCCTGACTCGGARCAGCACAGATCTTCGAGCCACGGGCTGGCAGCAAGGCTGAGAGAGCAGAATAAGGCCCAGTGGCTTCTGAATTGGATCACGTTTTTAAAAACAAAAGCAGTCTCCCCTGGAAAAATATGACGGTGTTTTTATAATAGCCGCATATTGAGTAATGCATGGAGCATCGCAGGACTGCTGTGACACTAAAAGGAAAAAATAGAGGCGAGCAGAACGGGAGAACTTTCAGGGGCTGTTTTTAATAAAGAGGTGAATTCTTTCTGCAGTAGGAAAAATGATAAAAAGATGGCGTATCAGCTACATTATGCAACAAAGTAATGCTGCTGTGTTTTTATAATGTAAGGCACTGCCCATTTGTTTTGGTTTACGTGACTGCAGTGAAATAAGTGGATTAGACTGAAACTTTAGCATGCTTCATTGCAGCTGGTTGCAGACATCTGTCATTCCTCAGCCATACATTCTGGATCATGCCAAGAAGAAAAAGCAAAGTCTGACACCTTTCATTTTAGAGAGCCTTTTATAGAAAAGAAAAGGAGAAGGGGAGAAAGCATTTCCTTTGTGACTTGATAAAAAAGACACTTTTTTTTCTGTGACAACACCAACAGCACTTTCCAGAGGGAGAGGTCCTGCAAAGTTAATGCTCAATTTACTCTTTGCAGCCTTTTAATTTTTACCGTTTGGGCTCCTGGTTTGTTGAATGGGATATGATAGAAATGTATTTGTGGTTTTGGTTTTTTTTTTTACAGAAACATTAGCTACATGTACACCTCTATGAGGAAGGTGCCTGGTGAAAGGTGGGTTGCTATGAGTCCCCACTGAGGCTGTGCTCGCAGTGGTTCYGCGCCGTGATGGCACATAATGCAGAGGCACTGCCAATAATGAGTTGTTCTGAGAACTCCACTCACAAAATCCCATAAACGGATAATAGTGATGCTTTAGCGGAATGATTAGTGGGGTTGTGAGCTACTCTTGGATAATTTGAAATATTAGCTATTAGTGRGCTAGATATTTATTTACTTAAAGGGTTTTGTTTCTTCTCAGTCTCTCTACTAACACACTGCTGGAGTTAGAGAATCCTGAGGTACGTGACAAGTGATAATGTGGCAAAATACCATCTAAATTACCTCAGTTACATAACAAAGAAACAACTAAAATGAAAGGAGAACATGGTTAGTCTAAGTGACATCATACATGCAGAAAGCAAATATTCTAGCTTAGGGTCCCACGTTACAGCACATGGATAACTCCATCCCTCCCCACTCATGGGGAGACCCGGTGTCCTCACAGGGCTGTGCACACAGGGGCAGGTCTTTGCATGGCTCAGGCTGTGTGACTGTCCAGTTCAACATCAGCTGAGGATGTGACACATTGAAATGTGGGCAGGAAAAATTTAGAAAGCTGAGTATGGGATTTTTTAAATTCCATTCCAGCAAATAAAATAAATAAACTCAAGGCAGTTGCCTGGAGTGAAAGAGAAAATGCTACTGTATTTATGAATTGCTAGGCAGAATAAAGGATATTTGGTAGCAAAATACCATCACTAACAAGGTCTTTCCTATTAACGTCTGAATTGAATGTTCTCTTTACCAAAATCCCAGTGCCACCAGTATTGCATTTATTCTGGGAAATCATAGGTACATTAAATTCAAATACAGCTTCATTCAAGAAGTCGTAAATGCTCCCTGAAATAATAAATATTTACTGAGACAATTAAAAAATATGACAGAACATTAGAGAGAAAACTTGTGAATGACCTAGTAGGAAAACTGAGATATTTTGCTCAAGGGGGTTAGAATGGGAATATAATGTTATTGGAGTGATTAAAACAAGTAAAGGAGTGAATAGACATAGCAATTAATTGAAATATGTAAGTAAAGGCAAAGGTGGGACTCTGAACATGTAATTTTGATGATCAGAAGAACTTGAGGTTAGTTAATATTAAAGCAAATCTGCCACTTACCTTCAAAATGTGTTTCCTTAGCTGCAGCCTACTTGGATCCCCAAAGCACAAGAGAAAGAGAAGGCTGTGAGGACTGTAACCTGCTGGGTTGGGCACCTCTGCCCTCTCACRTGGGGGGAACCAGGCTGCAGAGATGAAGGGATGCATCAGGTTTTGSGAGAACAAGAGTTGGTACCAGAGGGGGGGGAATGGCTGGAAATGAAAGCTTGGCCAAAAATACAAGCTGGTGTGAGTTTAGGATTACAAAGGGGGTTATGATTTCTCTAACCATTGCCATTATAAATTTAGTCAGAGTTGGCCTGCTCTTTACAACAGCTATCTAGTGCCCTTGATAAAAACTCTGTCCTCTACTTATGTGTATAAACTAAAGTAAATAAATATGAAAAATTAAATGTAATTAAATTTCCCAAGCATGGGACAATGATAGTCTGGCATTTCAAGCTCAATCAATGACAGCATTCCCACTAACCTCGTTTGGAGCCCGCTGAGGCTCCGGGCTCGTAACTCATGTTTGTCATGTCAAACCTGAACTGGTGCCATCCTGCACAGGGCATCCTGTGTGCACCCACCAGCAGTGGTCTGAGACACACACGTCCTTAGAAAGCACAGTCTTCTGCCTTCATTTCAGAATTTTAGCTTTACAAGGTTCCCATAAAGTTTAATATTTGTTTAGGAGGACCTTTTCAGCTGTTCTGCTGATGCTTTTCCTTTCTTCCAAGAAAAGATCCATTTTCCTTCTAAATCAAAAGTTCCTGTGTGAATAGCTCAGTCTTCTGAAAAAGAAACAAATTCTGTGCTAAGTGGCTGGAGCTGAGTAATCCTGTTGTTTTAGCAGCTCTGCAAGAAATGGGAAATGTTTGTTTTTCTGTGACATGCAAGTCTCCGTTACACTGTCAGTGATTTCACTGGCCATTTCCTAATTCCCTTGTATTTAGTGTACTGCAGATGGCTAACAAGTTCCTCACTCTACCTCCAAACAATTATCATTTCCGTGCTCTATATAACAAAGGTAAAAMAAGTTAAATTTGTGATGTTTTCCATAATTTTGGGAGCGATTCCTTCAGTAAGGTAAAACCATATCTGTGAAGGACAACAGTAGAATTTCTCTTTATCAGGAGTGCACAGGTGACTGTGTCAGACCAATCTGCATTTGGCTGTTTTACATAGCAGGGTTGATTTGATGGTRTTTTCTATTTCTTCTTTTGCTTTCAAAGGAAACTTCAGTGTGTGATAATTAGTGATTGTAACCTTTTGAGACAGGAATTGAATAGTTACTTTAAGTGCAGTTTTCGTTTTAGGGGAAATGTGTGAAATTAACTTAATATTTTAATAATATGTGTTAAAGGCAAAGCTTAGCACCAACTTTTGGCTTTTCTATGTCATCATTAAACATTTTAGTGTACTCATCAGCAAGTTGAAATACCTATTTGGAAACACCAAGCACTGTAAAATGCACCAAATTAAGAGCAGACTCCACCTTTGATTACATTTCAGAAAAGCCGTGTAGRTATCTGAGGGTTTAATTCGAGCTGATGAATGAAGGGGTTTTGTTCAAGTAAAAATTCTTAATACAAATTAATTACAGATTAGGTCTTTTTATTCTGCAGCTCTTCTGCATCCAGTGATAGTTCAGTTAATTGCCACCCTGCTACTGCAGGTGCCTCTACACTGCCCGTCCATCTTGGCAGAACACCAGGACTGCAGTGTCACATGGTGGCTTTGGGATGATGGCTGGCCTTGGGTTTGGTTTTTTTTCCAGACATCCTTCATGCATTTATTTAGGATCAGACTGGTGGCCATGTTTTSTCATGAGCTGGGTCTTCACCCCAAACTTATCTTCGCCTAATTAAGATCTTTGCAGTAACTCACAGCAAGAGCAAGGCTCTTCCAGACGACAGTGTGTGTGTGTTCGGACCTGAACTGCCCCTGGAATTCTCTGCTCAATATTGGTGAGGGGTACTTAAGTAACTAGACCAGTGCCACTTATCATGAGCAATTCATCTGATTACCTCTAAGGACTTTGCAGGATTGAGCCTGGTAATGACGGAATTCAGTTGAATGGAGGGTGATCAGGGGGCTGCCCTTGTTTTATGTGTCCCAATGGAAACATGTAACCCAAAGCCTTAGCCTTGGTAGGTGAAAATGTTCCCTGGCCTTTCTAAAATCCAGATACTTCTGCATTTTTTTTTGTGTGTAGTTCCACAGAAAATCATCAACAAAGCCTCAGACAAGGCTTTTCGGTTTTATGGCTTTTCTTGGTCAACATGAAATAGAGTTTTCAAAATTYAATTTTGGGGTTTTTTTGCAATCCAAGAAACATATAAACTTCACAGAATATTGAAATTTTCCCAGATGATCATCTTGGTTGGTCTTGGACCTGTGTGTAAATAAACATATACTTTTCAATTGTTTTATAAAAACTTTTATTACATATATGAACCTGATTGGGTGTACTTTAATCTGTCTGGTATTTTGGGAGTTTCATAAAATGCATATTTTGAGACCAATAAAGTGGAATGGCTCAATCAGAGCCATTATTGTCTATTGGACAAATATATTTATTCAGCATTTTCCCATCCATACTGTTATGCTCCAGATCCGAATGGCTGCTTTAGAGCCATTCTGCTCTCCTGGGTAATGCACACAGTGCTTGGGATGTTTGCCGTGGATGGGAAATGTATTTATGAAAATTTATACGTTAAAAAAAGGAAATCGCACTAGCCAAGATTTAAATGAAAATAGTTTTCCCTTTGCAGATGCTTGTTATTATGCTCCAATATACTTTCAAATGGCAGTGTTCACCAAGATGCCTGGGACCTGGAGGCTGTGGTCTGAGAGAGACATGAGCTCAGCCCAGCAGTCACTGCCAGGGAACTGGAGATGCTCGAAAAGCCTCTCCTCCTACACGGAAAGCACCCGGCCACCGGTGCCTGCTGTTAGTTCTGAGGCAGCACACACTTCACCTGCTTAAAGATGGTTGCACCTCAAATACAAGCTTTGTGGGGAAAAAAGATTTAGAGCCGCTCTTCCTGGGGAGGTGTGGGCTCACTGAAGGTGTGAGCGTGGCTCGCAGGCTTTGCTCTGCAGCAGCTGTGCGATTACATGGGCCATTCCACCAGCAACGCTGTGGGACCGAGCATCCCGGTGCAGCAGGCAGTGCCCATCCATCCTGAGCCACTGCAGCCGGTCTTGCACCAGTGCCTGGTCCTGGCCAGAGCTGCTCCTGGCCGGTTGGGATTGCTACAGCAGCCCAGGAAGTCAAGTTCAGATCTTCAGTGTCCAACATCGCAACTAAGGAGGTTTGTTTCCGAGAAATTCAAGCCTTTGAGGCTTTTTCAAATATCTCGTTGCGAGGGAATAATTTGTTTTAAAGAGGTAATTGCTGTTATTTTTGATTTTCACCAAAAGAATATTCTTAAACCAGGCAAAGAAATCTGAAATGAGTTTGCCGTATTGCATCTCAGTAAGTGCTATAGCCATTGGCCATCTAAGGAAAAACATTCTGTCAGATAATCATGGCCATTTTTGCATTTTAAGGGAACAAATGTCATATCTAAGAAACACATTTTATTCAGAGCTTAATTATAATTTATAGTACATTGCACAGCATTTGTTTTCTGTTCATCATGTTATTGCTCTTCTGCCTTTTCCCTAAATTTATGCATTAAATCGTGTGTGTGTGTGTCTGTATGCGTGTATCTGTGTACATATGTACACATATGCAACATAATAAAAAGTGGTGTAGTGGGGACAACAGACGGCTTGTGTGTGATGTATTATTGGCATTTTTCTTTCAAATTACCATTTTCTTGCTGCTTTGGGAGAAAGCCATGATTTTGCTGTGATTAGTACACTTTTAACAATCTGGAATAAATTCCTGATCTTATTCATGTGACTAGTTCAATGCCCATTTTTACGTTTTAGTGCAAACCCCTACATATGTGCCTGTAATACCACAAAAATAAGATGTTTCTTTGTGGAAATTTTATAGAATTTGGATGCCGATCAAATAYTTTTAGAAGTGGAGAATTAATGCGCCTTGACCATGTAAATGATTTTTTTAATGAAAAAGACTTTAGTATTCATCACTCTTTCTCTCTCGTTTGTGTATTCCTTTGTGCTAATCTTAAATAATGGATCCATATCAAAGTTAATAAATTAGTAACTATTAGCAGTGTTTGGATTACAGTGAGTAACCCAGTGCCACTTCATTGACATTGACTTTTTATGTGTTCCAATAATACATTTTGAGTTTTAAAGATTAGACAAAGCAAAACAGGGTTTGGCACGTGTTTGAATCTTTAACAACTCTCAGGCAATAGCTTTGTTTAAATCCAAGGCCCCTACTTGAGATAAACTTTCCTTCAAGTGGCCCTAAACCCCAGACTGAGATCTGTGTCTTTCTCCAAAGCTCCAGTTTCTGGCTGTTCAGCTGATGCACCATGTTGGGCTGCATCAGTCATGCCATGTTATGAAACCTAACGCAATGTGACTGATGCAGCCTGACACGAAGTGTCACAAAGCAACATATCAGATCACAAACTTGAAAGAAAAGAAAACAAACTTTACTCTTTTTTTTTTTCTCAAAGCCTAAATTAATGAAGCAGCATATATTTTTAAAAAGGTGGACTAGTTTCAGACATTGAGGGATTTTTCTTAATATGGGCCCACAGAAAACTTCTCCATCCTAACCAGAAAGTATCTCCTATCCACACTCCTTGTYCTCCCCAAAATTCAGTCAAAACTAGAGAAGATGACGAGCCTGGGTCCCCACAGCACTGCCACCCTTGCTGGGTCTGATCCTGGGAGGTTTAGATCACCAGCAGGTGCTGGAAGTAAACCCTTCCTGGGGAAACCCATACATGCTAAAAATGTTCTTTGAGTCCAGCCRTCATTGTTGTCATTTTAGTTAATTCTGATTATTATTTTCTGCTGTTCTATTTCCTTTGACTGTCAGCTTCCATCCAGAGGATTACAAAGTCTCTTCACGTGCTCAGTCACAGACTTGATAGAACATTGCTCCACCACAGGATTATTTCAGCTGCAAACAATGTGTTGTCCTCCATCCTCCCTTTTTGATCAAGGAAAGATGCAAACCACAGTTTGTTCCCCTAGTTTGCCCACCTTTAGTATAATTCTTCTTGCCACAAATGCAGTGCATTGCACATCAGCTCCCGAACTATCAGGAAGATTCCTTTCTTCTTTTCTTTTTCTTATTTATTTTTTTTTTTTCTGAAGGGCTTTCATATAATTTTATTGGGAGATATATAGTGGGTAAAATATACATGAACTATAGCCTGCTAAGAAAGGACCTACCAACCACTGCTAGATAAAACATTATAAATTTATTGCCAACTTATCTGGGAAGGGTTATTTTAAGAGCCTGCTGCCCACAACAAGTTTTGGAGGTAAAATTAATGAATGGGATACCTAAGAGAAATGGGAATTTTCCTTCACCCCTTAGTTACAAGCAAATTGCAGATATTGTTATCTTTGCAAGCAAGAATAATCTCTACTTTTTGTACTACTTCTGCTGTAAACAATGTACCGCTTGCTTTCCTATGACCCTCACTCTGTATACATATTTATATATTATTCATATCGGATTAAAAATGAATGTGCTCTTTACCACAGTTGTACTGCATAGTGACAATACAAATTAACTTATTGTGTACTTACTTTTCACAAGGCAGTGATGTGAAATTTTGATGGCCTGAAAAAGTAAGTCGTGGGGGAAGCAATGCAGAACTGAATCCTTGTAGGTGCACTTTATATTGTCTGATTTATTAAAGTGCGTTGAATTAATAAATGACATTCCCTGCATGGAATTTTGAACACGGGTTTGAACTTGGTTCAGTGGTGGGCAAAAAGAGTTTGCTTTTAGTCTGGTGCATGTGAGGTGGTTAGCTCCAGCCGTGCTTTCTGTACTCCTTGTTTAGAATTTGTTCTTTGCAGGAAAGAATTAAGGTGGCCGTTTATTAAGAGCTGCTTGTGGGCAAAGCATTAAGAGCTGGTTGGTGAGATCATAGAATGGCTTGGGTTGGAAGGGACATTAAAAATCATCTTGTTCCAACCCTCCTGCCATGAGCAGGGGCATCTTTCACTAGACCAGGTTGCTCCAAGCCACATCCAACTTGGCCTTGAGCACTGCCAGGGATGGGGCAGCCACAGCTTCTCTGGGCAGCCTGTGCCAGTGCCTCCCCACGCTCACAGGGAAGAATTGCTGCCTAATATCCAATCTAAACCCACTCTCTGTCATTTTGAAGCCATTCTCCCTTGTCCTGCCACTCCAGGCCCTTGTAAATAGTCTCTCTCCACCTTTCTTGTTGGCCCCTTGAGGTACTGGAAGGCCCCGATTAGGTCACCCCAAAGCTTTTCTTCTCCAGGCTGAACAATCCCAATTCTCTCATCCTTTCCTCATAGGAAAGGTTCTCCGTCCTTCTGATCATCTTRGTGCCTCCTCTGGGCTCTCTCCAGCAGCTCTACATCCTTCCTGTGCTGAGCCCCAGGGCTGGGGCAGCTCTGCAGGTGGGGTCTCACCTGAGTGGGGCAGAGGGGCAGAATCTCCCTCCCCCCTGCTGCCCACGGGGCTTTGGATGCAGCCCAGCCCGTGGGTGGCTCTCACACTGTTGGCTAATGGTACCAGTTCTAGAACTGCTCAGTGTATTTCTGTGCTCTGTGATGCTTGAGGGGCTCAGAGGCGGCTGATGGGCTCATTGTGCTTGCTCCTCACAGTCCCCTTGCTCTGTGCTCTCTGCACGCTGCTCAGCAACCCCTTATCAGGGGCTTTGTATCAGGGATAGCACACCCAGTCTCTGGCCAGTGCAGCACGCAGGAAACACCAAATAAACAGGGTATCTTTCTGCTTTTTCCATGGCATCTATAAACCAGTGTGAATAAGGCTGGAGGGCAAGTTGTGCCGTTTGTCACAACTTGCCAGAGTATCTTCTGTTCTTAGCAAGGGAACGGGTTGTGGGATGATCAAATGAAACACCAGGAGTACTGGAGGGGAGCTGGTGCTGCTGGTAGCATCAGATTAGTGCACAACAGGTGTCTATTTGTTTATCTCTTAAATTCCCACCTATAATCAAACGGAGAGGGTCCAGCCCCTTCCCCCATGGCAGGAAGTACAATTGTCCTCTGCTGCCCCAGCATCTGTTTTATGCCTGCTGAGTAGTACCATAGCAGCAAGGCAAAATGTGCTCTTCAAATGTGGAGATAGGGTATTGTTTTTCACTTATCCTGGCTTTATGTAGATGGTCTGGCACATTTATTTATTCATTTATTTGAGCAAATTAAAGCAAGCTAAGCGCATTTGACCTCAGATGGTCCTGGTTTAAGTTAATTTGAGAGACAAAGCTCATAAAGTTCCAGTAAAACACATCAACAACTTCCCAGCATAGGTTGAAATGTGATTGTTGAAACATAACCTCCAAAACCAGATACAGCATGGAGATTTGAAGTCACAATAATCTGAAAAATATAGGAGAGTATATTGATAGCTTTACTGAGAAGTGATGTCTTTCATTCATGCCTTTGTTACGCAGTCGATTGCTGTTTTATCCACAAGAAGTGCATCTATCAGATTTTGTGCATTAACATTCCTTTTCTAATCTAGCTTGGACATTTTATTTTAAAGCCGATGATAACCTTGGGCCCTGGTCCAGCAAACACTTACATGCTTGCGAGTCTTTACTCACAGGAGTAATCTCACTGGAGTAAATGTTTGCAGGTTTGAGGCCTTGGCTATCTCAATCCATTATTTCTTTCCATTAAAAAGTAATCTGTGCGATTGAAATAAAACATACAGTTCTTTACCCAGAAACCCACCCAAAGACAAAGTGTGTTTATTAGACTAAGGGTCTGCACATTGTCATCCTTGAATTGCACTTCAATAAAAAAGATAATTAACAAATGTAAAAGAAGGCAGTTTCATACATGCTGTATTTACAAGAGTTTGGTTTGGATCGCGGGCTGAAGGATTTACAGCTGGGTCTGAGGAGGGAGATGGATTAGCAGCTCTGGAAATCCAAAGCAGAGAATTTTTAAAATGCAGTTTCCTTAATGAGGAAGAGCGCAGATTTCTTGTTCTCTCTGAGGCCACCGAGCGATGCCCCCTCCCAGCAGGAGAGCGGCTCCGGTGCGTCCCGCTCGTCCAGGCTGTGCGATGTCCGCGGGCTAAAGCAGAAAGCTAACCAGGCTGTGGTCTGTCCCGCAGGTCACCGGCCTTTCCAGTGCAGATACTGCCCGTACAGTGCCTCTCAGAAGGGGAACCTGAAGACCCACGTGCTCTGTGTCCATCGCATGCCTTTCGACAACAGCCAGTACCCCGACCGCAGGTTCAAGCGCTCCAGAGTGGACTCCGAAGCTCCCGGGAACGGGGAGGACCCCGCGGCCGCCAAGGCGGGGAGCTCGGCAGAGCTGTCGGAGGAGGGCGGCAAGGCCCAGGAGTGATGCCCAGCGGATCCATCCCTGCCCTGCAGTAGCCTTTTGCCCTGGCTTTGGACACGTGTTCGGTGAGGGCTGGCTCAAACCCCTTCCCAGGAAAGGGGTGGCATGCAAGTTCCCAGAAGCGTCCAGAATGCTGAGAACATTCGAATATATGTATATGTACATGTGCACACACACGCACACATATATATATATATTTACAGGCACAGAGATATCCAGTCATACACACATTGGGTATATATCTACATACACGCACACACACACAAAACACACACATTCCATATGTGTGTGTGTGTGTAAATATATATATTACACATGCAAAATAAATTTCCAGCCCTTGAAAATGGCTGCTAAACAGTTACCTGGCAACAAGTACTTCCAAACAAGGTAGGTGGGATAATAAAGTGATTTAAAAATGTTAGGAGGTCGTTAGGTACTTAAAAAGCAGGGCAATTTCAAACTTAAAAGTGGTCTTTGTCCAAAAATAATGCTCTTAACAGAAAAATGATACCCTCTAAACGATTTAGTGTTGCCTTGAAGATTGAGGGGCTGTGTTTTCATTGTTGAAAACACCTTTATAATATGACACCAGCTGCTGTCATTTGCCTAGCATAGTAATGAGATGTCTTGGTAGACTGCCATGGTGCCAGTCTGACTGGAGCTGTCATTGCAGAGAAAATCAATTCAAGTGGTGTTGCAACTGCAGTGTAGGAGAAACCTTAGACGGCCCATAAGCTGGGGTCAGTACTGACCTATTTTGAAAAGTATTGTGATATTACATTTTCTTTTTTTTTTTTTTTTAATATACAGCCAAATGAATCAATGGTTAGAAAAAAAAGTCTGCAGCCCGATGTGTGATTGCAGATTTGAAATGTAATTCCATTTTTTGTAATCATCTTGCAGTATTGAGGGAAACGCTTTTATTCTTTTTTTTTCCTTGTTGATGAAGAAGTAAGTTGCTATAAATGTAGAAGTACAATATATAGAAATATTGTTTAGTGAAACTAGTCAGCCTTATCTATAGAAGGTGCTGGTGAGAAACAGAATTTTATTACATAGGAGGTTGGTAATTTTTTTTTTCTTCTTCTGTTCTTTATTTGTCTTATTGGTTTTTTTTCAAACTTCCTTTAAATTACTTTTTTTTTTTTTTTACGCTTGAATGAAGGATTCCCTGGTCATGGTTAATTTTCATGTATTAGTTTTTGTAAGTGTTACAGACATAGTGCAGAAATTTCTTCTGGAGCAAGCCCTTATAAAGTAGCTTGACCTAAAATATGAATCCAAACTTTCTGCTCTTTGTCTCTAATGAAAAAAAACTGTTTTAGATGATATTTCTTTGGTTTTGTAAAACAAATGTGTTCTATATTTTTGCAGATTTTAGCTTTTTTACTGATTGGATGCTCCAAATTTAGTAAGGTCTTTGCCACATAGGAAGCTTTTGAGAGACTCTAACAAACCACATTAAAAAGTAAGAAAAATAACTAAAGGTTTATTCTGAAATTCTCTGAATGGCATAAAATTTTATCCTTCTAATGTACTTCCTTTGATAGAAGCAAAATTGGTGCTGTTTATTGTGATGGTAGAGAAGTATTAACTTCTTCTAAAGCAAAATCATCCAGACTTAAAATAAAAAAAAAAATAAAAAAGTTAAAAAAAAGTCAATATTTCTTTGCAGGCTGGGAGCACAGAGTAAAACCCCAGGGCCTTAAAACTTCAGCTCTGCCTAAAGCAGTTTACAAAAAATACTAAACTGCAATCAATGTAAATAAAATTCTTAGCGCTACCCTGAGACTGGAAAAAAAAATCTCAGGCTAATAAGGAATACGGTTTGCATATGCTGTCGGAAAGGATGTCATCCAACTGAAGTTTCAGTTTAAATGAGGTCACTGTGTAACTTGGACCCATCTGGCACAGAGCAAGCTGCTTTTCTTGTTTTTCTAGTATAGTTCTCACTGCCTTACTTAAATCGAGTTGATAAACTTAATGCAACTGTTTCTATGATCCTAGATAAAGGATTGAAATGTTATTGAACCTTTCTGACTGTAGTAAGCTTTAGGATTTTAACTGCACTACTGTGTTTGGTGACTGTGTCAGTCGCTTGCTTTGTGTGTTTGCGCCGCCTTCGGTATCTTAGCAAAAAAAAAAAAAAAAAGAGAGAAAAAAAAAACAAAACCACCCCCCACATTCCATTTCTTGCACTTTTTGAGCTCTTTCAGTATTCTTTTGTGTCTTCTGAGCATTTTCAGATACGACAGGCAATAATTCTGTTTGTGACACTGGAAACATCTCCCGCTCCTTGTGATGTGTGTGTTGATTCCATTTGGTCGGGTGCTACTGTCCCTCTCCTCCCCTCTGACATAGCCCTTTTTTCCAGAACATTTGTAACTTGTAATACAAACAAGTGACAGCAGCAGTGATGCATTGTCAGTTTCTGAATATCATCATGCTTCTCATATCTAAACATGTCAAGTTTTTTCTCTGTAACTTCTGTAGTCTGTGATACTGGTCATAATACTGTCTACATTCCTACACAAAGAAAAATTTCTATCTTGGAGGAAATCTGAGATCAATAGAGTAGAGGATTTTGTTGCTATGCTTGTAACAATTAGAAAACTTTGTATTTAAAGTTTATTCTTGGTCATTATTTATTATTATAATACATCAGTTGACAGAAATTTATTCTGGTATAGAAGTATTAAAAGTTGTTTTTTCAGCAATGACTGTTTTCTTTCTGCTGTTAGAATAAAAATGTCTTTGAAGCAGTACAGTTTTATCCAGTGTTTTACGCAATAAAACCTCTACCTCTGAAAAAAAAGTTTTCCTACTTGCTTATGTTTATTAGGAACAGTTAAAACATTATTTTCTTCAGCTTTGTCAGATTTAAAAAGAAAAAAAAAATAATGCCAGTAAATTCACAGTTGTTAGGCAGTTACTGGAGTGTATTATGCTGGGTGTGTGTGCTCAGTCCACTTATTAATCTGAACAAATCTATATACAGTATATACATATATATATTATATATATTGTGCTTAATTAAAAGACTGTGGAAATCTGTTTTAGCATGTAGTAATAATTGTTTTATATACTACTACTTATGTACTATAGAAAAAGTCTTGGGGTCTATCAAGCTTTGATTTGAAAGTGTTTGAAGTGTGTATCATACACTATGATGTATAAAGTCATGTTTTCACATTAAAAAAGATTGTTTGTATAGATCATATATTTGGCTTTAGAAAACTGTGAGGTTTATTGTTATGGTGCATGTTAAGAAAGCTGCCCACACTTCAAAGAATGTACAAGAGCAAGAGTGCTCCCATTCTCCTGGGTGAATCTTTGTTCTTCCCCTTTAAGGTTTTATCTGCGCATTTGAAAGCAAATAAATTAAAGGATTTTTCACTTCTTAGAAAAGTAAGGATGATTACCATCAAAAAAAGATGCACCAAATCTGAGAAACTACAGCAAGTATTGGGAGGAAAGAGGAACGTGGCCTTGCTCCAAAAAAAAAAGCTGAGAAAGCAAACATGTTTAGAAAAGGGAAATTTTAATATTAAATGAAGCCAGTCATACCCACAATAATAAAGTTATATTTTAGCTTGAATTCTCCCGTAGAAAAAGGTAAAAAATTGTCAGAAGGGTTAAGAATTAAAGCGCGGCATTGTAGAAATTCAGTTATTCGTGACTGAAAGTTGCAGCCAGGAGTTGCTGTTACTGGTGAACCGGGGGAGGGTGTGTGTGGCCAGGGGTGTCACAGAGCTGGTGCCAAATTCACAGGTCTGTGGGAAAATGCCACGGGTCTCTTCATCCACAGAGAATAAAATCTGCAATGCATCAAATTTTAATCAAAATCTAAGACGTTAATGAAAATTTTTTTGTGTGTCACACCCTCTCTTGGGGCGAACAACCCTTCTTAGGCACAAAATGGTAGCATGGAAAAATGTGACTTGAGGATGGAGGAGCTCCAGGCTCAGAGCTGAACTCTGCCTCACAGCAGGATCATTGTCCTTTCAGGTAATTGCTGTGCCCTGGATCCAGGGAAAAAGAACTGTCTGGGGACAGAGGGGTGGGGGGTATCTCCCAAAGATTTTCCTGCCTTCTGGCTTCAATAGACAATAAATGAAGATGTGAAAAGCTGATTAAGCAGCAATGACCGTCTCCTTGCACCTCCATGGAAATGCTTACAAACACAGTCTCCTTTATGGTCCTGGATTCCTGCTGGGAACAGAGAATTAAACAGTATAAATATCCTTTGGGAAACTGTAAAACTGGCCACCAGTGGCCATGTGCTACGAACTGCAAAGGCAGGTGGGGAGGCCTGGAAGAGGAAGGTGCTTGTCTCACCGAAGTCTGGGGAGGTTTTGTTTCCCACAGCTGACGGGCAGCCTTCCTCACGCAGATGCAGGGTGTCCCGACAAGAGTCTTCCCACCTACCATCAGAAGGCTGCTCTCAGCTCTAAGGTAATGTTTCTTGTTGAAACTTTTATAAGGACTTTAAGCCCTCTGTCTTTTGTAATTTGGGAATTGAATATTTCCCCCTATCAGTTTAACATCTGTATTGTGACAGTATATTATAAAAACCTCACCTTGTGTATTGTAAGCATGCTCCCAGTGAAATTATCCTTAACTATTGTGATTTCCATTTCTGGATATCGCTGCTTGGCGTGATCCACCACAGTGGAAGTATGTTTCCGTCGGGAAGCCCGGGGAGGGGGAGGAGGGAGAATAAAGCTGTGGTGTAATGTTGTATTAGAAATGTCACCCAGCTGAGTGTTATAGGAGCTGTGAGAAGTTCCGTGGCTCCTCACCTGTTGGTGTTGTTCAGGGTATTGTTTGGGGGCTTTTTGTTGTGGTAGTATTTTTTTTTTAACCAAAGGTTCTCAGTGAACAGGGAAATCGCAGGAAAAGAGGAAGAAGAAAATTTAAATGATCCCAGAGTGAACTGTTTTGCTGTTAATACAGAAATACAGAGCAAGACACATTTAATGGGCTCTATTTTTTATTATACTATGCTGAATAATTAAGTTTGAGGCTAAGTGTCACATAGATTTATCTTTTAATTAAAAAAGCATGGTTCACGCGTATTTGAGTGGTAGTCCAAATAAATGCAATATAGAAATTTATGTTTGTTTATCTAGGTGTTAATTACCTAGAGATTGTTCTGGATTACTTCTTTTTATAAAGTGTCATAGGCTCATGTCACAAGTAATAAAGCTTAACAGTGGAACCTTATCAATTTGCTAACTATAACGCTGGTGTGACCTGGAGGAAAGGGAAGAAAAAAAAAAGAACTTTGGAAAATGTTCTCTGCGTGCACCACATTCAACACATAAAAACCACGCAGTGAACAAAGCAATCATTTTTAAAACGTTCTCATAAGTAAAAGTACAAATATATCTCCGGTGTTTTACAGCCTTTCATACATGTAATTATTTATATAACACACCGTTATTTATGCTCGTGTACTACATGTTGTGCAAAGACAGACATGGTAAGCAACAAAACGTCCTTTACCTGTGGGCAAGCTATTCATTTAATGTACAAAGTAACACTTACAAAGGCTGAACACCATATTTAAAGCAAGATGTAGCAGATGTAATTTTCTTAATATTTTAAGGGTTTCACAGCGTTGCTTGCAACCAAGAGGACTGGAAAAGCGAACTGAAGGCTCAAGATAAAAGATCACACATTTCAGGGGTGCAAACAGAGGGAAAAATTGTGTTCAGACATAAATTGTTCATCAAAACCTGTCAGTCTTTTTCCTTTGTTTATGACCAGAATTTGTATTACTGATCCACTGAGCCACGTGGAAGGATGCTGAGTGCAGGCGGAGAAGCCAAACGCGATGCACGCGCAAGCTGAGGGGCTCTCCACTGCTGGCGTGAATCAAATGCCATCCACTGCATCACCCCAGGGGGAGATCTGCCCTCAGGATTTGCAAGACTGAGAAATCTTTCTTTCTTTTTTTTTCCTTTTTAATCATAGGTGGAAACACTCCTCTCTTTGAGGTTAATTATTTATGCTTTTCCTAAAATTTTGATGATTTAAAACAATGCCAGCCCTCTATGGCCCTGCATTGTGCAACAGATGTACCTGAGAATGTTCACTTACTGATATTGCCAGGAAATCCATGAAATCACCATGCTCTCGGTCAGTAAACCTGACTTGCTTCTCAAAATATGAATAGGCTGGAAACAAGGGTCTCTTCTATTTATTACACATCAGTTATTTGTACAGACATAGATACCACAAGCTCTGTCTCATGTGCAGACAGTAGCAGCAGGTAAGTAACATCTCAATAGATAAGGTTGAAGGAAAATTTGATCTTTAAAAAAAGCTGCTGAATGTGGGATTCTGAGTGAAAGCTGAAATGTTTTAAATTTTAAAGGATGGAAATTGATAATCATGTTTATATATATGTAATAACTCTGTGTGTATATACACAAATGTATATGTCCTGCAGTTTTTCTTTTAATAGGAACCCTATTTAACTCCTTAAATCCAAAATAAGTGTCCTGAAGTGTCTGATTTCCAACATCATAGAAAAGCCAATGGTTGAATATTTAGCATTCCTGAATATCAGTGATGAGGAGCCTAAATATGGACCAAGGGTTGAAAATCTAAGACATGGGATGTGATGAATCATTGTAGCTCCCGAAATTTCAGCTGTGTAAAGTTGAAATAATTTGATGGTGAATCAGGACTATTATTAGTGAAAAACCACCTTCTCTTTGAAAGAGAGAATTTGTGGAGAAAACAAGTCCTTCAGTTGTGTGAGATATTGCAACACAGAATATCTGATTTCTCTTTAGGTTGTACCACTGCCTTCCTTATTATCTTTAAGATTTTATTCTTGGGAGATTGTTTTCTCACTTGTTTTCTGTTTGAAAGAAACCGATGCATGAATGAGTGAAACACACATGGAGTAATAAAGAAAAATGGAGCTATTAATCCCAACAGAGAAAATCTCTCTTGTTAAAGCTCTCTCCCAGAATATCTGTGACTGTGGTTCATCCTTCCCTAGGGAAGCACTGCTCCTGATCTGTGCTTGTCCTGGCTGTGCTGCCGGTTGGAGCCAACACCCATTGCCATGGGAGCAGCATTTGGTGAGGGGCTGTTCCTGGGGAAGGCAACTCACATTTTTCTGTAAAGAAGTGTCTGTGAAAATTGTAGGTATCTCCAAAGCTACTGGTGTTCAGTGTTTGCACTGACCTTCTAAAGCAACGTATGTTTTCCCTGTGGAGCAACGTTTGTATCTGTACACCAATTGCCACCTGGGTGTCTCCTGTCAAGCTGTACTGGTGGTTCTGGCATCACCAAACCCAGCTTGCCTAAAGTCTGACAGGTTCATTTTCAATTAGCTTTGGAAAAGCTGAAAAGCTTGTTAATTTTTTCCTAAGCCATTGATCCAACCCATTCTTCCAGTGAGCTAAAGCCTTCAAATGCTACTGATTTATAGGAGAAACACCTTGATGTAGTATTAGAAATGTTGATTCTTTAACACCTACTCCTTCTTGGGTGTTATGGTAAAATATTTCTGATGTTCAAAAGACCAGAGCCACTACCTGAGAGCCTTGGTGATCAGGGACATTTGCTTTAGTGGAAACACTGTCACCTTCCCACAGCCTCATGGCCATGTTCAGTGCACTGCAAGGAGTTCAGTAATCTCCACCTGAGCAAGAGACGGTTGAGCAACCTCATGCATTTGCAATTAAATCATAAATGTTTAATCTAATGCAAAAATTGACTGATCCTGTCAATATTTCTGTTTGACAGAAGCGGGAGAAGTTGGAGAGGCTGCCCAGTGCTTTGGGTTCCCATTGGAAGGGATAACACCCAAAGGTGTGCCTTGCCCAGTGAAAATGTGAAATTCCTACTGCTTGGGTAGGGGCTGAGAGAAGATGAGCTGCTGCCCACGCTGGCCAGTCCCAGCCAGCACTGTCCCACAGTCCGTGGCACTCCAGATGTGACAGCCATCGCCCAAACGCAGTCAGTGTAAGGAAACGCGACGCTGCTCGCTTAACCCGAGCGGGAGGACAGGGTCTGCACAGAACACCAAGCCCTCATTGCTTCCACTTCAGACCATTGCTAATCTCCAGCTAACATCAAAAGCACTAGGGCTGGGGGGCAGTGATGCTCACTCCAGTGAGAATGGAAAAGTGAGCTAATGTGGGACAGTATTTGACTCAGAGATGAAAATTAGTCCTCATTAAGTCTTTATTTACAGTTCACACTGAAAATAGTTTTACTCCAACGCTTCAGAAAGTTTTATTTTAAAGAAGTAATGCACTAAATGAGGGATAACAGAGTAAATGCTACATGCAGGCATATGCTTTAGTCCTGTGTGCTGACCATGTCCTCACCCCCAGCACTCTCTCAGACCAGGTAGGCATCAACCAGCTTTTGGCCGCAGCCGAGGAGCACACACACTTTCCATTTTATCAGAAAAAAAATTATGCGGAATACAGCACATATTATTCTAAATACTGATTTTTCCTATTTGGTCAAATAATTTCCACAAGGGTGGAAATATTAAATGAGGAACYGATGAATCACTCAAGTGCCAATGACCCAGAACTGCTTTTGGACAAGGCTTCAGGTCAAAGKAGAGACATTTTCCTAGGGAGATGGCAAACTGCCAGGAATCGAGAAGGGGACTCAGGATGGGGCTTCTGCAGGTGAGAGGAAGGTTGAGCTGGCCCAGTTGTGACTGCTCACGTGTCCCTAGGTGTCCCCTGCCCTGGGCAGGAGCTGCTGAACCACAGCACAATGACCCGGGCACAGTGCTGAGCATCCCCTCCTGCCTTGTGCCCCAGGGAGAGCTTGAGCCTCCAACAGCAAACCCAGCCCCACACCTGCAGGGCAGGGCCCGTACTGAGTTGTGTCCCAGGAGAGGGGCAGAAAGAYAGGAGAAGAAAAAGAGAGAAAGAAGAGAAACGGAGCCATCAAGATCATCTTTGCCTTTCCACCTGTAGAGATGTAATCCCTAATTTTCACAAATGAGGAAAAACAGCCTCAGCATCTGTCTAAGTATTTGAATTTACCACCAYGTTTCCTCTGTGCATTAAAAAATAGGCAAAATATCCAACAAATCCAAGCCATAGTAAATTCAAATACTGAATTGTAATGTTTGCTTGGTTGCTATTTCTTAGTAGCAACCAACGTGTTAATCACTAGTATATAATTAGATGTCATTTTGGAGCAATTCAAAATCAAACAAAATCTCAACATGCTCTGAACATGTTGTGAAAGTTTACATTACAATTAATTTATGATTACCCAAATGTGCATCCAGTGATCTTAAGTCTTCCTTCATATATTACAAAGAAAAAAAGACAACTTCTGTTTACACACACCTTAGTGCAAGAAGGCCCTCAGAAATAAGGCTCTCCTTTAAATAAATGTATTCTTTAAATTCTGTTTAAATAGCTGAGCATGAGATGAAGAAATGAGATTAATTTGATAAACTAGCCTCTGTGTATCCTTGGGCCTGTTTCTCTTCTTTTCCGTGGTGTTTTGTTTTTGGTKTAGTTTTGTTGTTGTTGTTTCCATAAACATTTGTTCTTTCTTTGCTGTCTCTTCAGCAGACAGAACAGTAAGGTGAACTGGTATTATTTCATTTCACACCAACTCGCTGGAGCCATGAGTTAATTTCAGCACATCTTYCTGAAGGTGAAACGAAGTGCACAGCCTTTTGTCCCAACAGTGAGCCAGTGCCATGAACTGCTGAGTGTTCCCAGACCTGTCAAAAATCAAAGGAACAAGGATGGCTAGCGAGTCATGGGAAATACTGGATGCATTAGTGGATACAGCCAATATGCTGAATTATGGTTGTGTAATAAACGTACAAGCTGTTGTACCAGGACACAGCTACAGTAATCACAGTAAGTAAAGTTTTAAAAGCACTCACGCTCCCATCCTTTGTTGAAAACAATGATCGTGTACATAAAAAGGTTAACAAATGGCTACACTTCACTCCTCTGCATCTAAACCAGAGAAAACCTTGCTGCTTCTGTTACAACAAGCTGCCRGTTGATGTCTAGTCTTGCTCTTTATCTATGCATTCTATACATCCAAACACAGAAGAGGGAGGAGGACTATTTTGGGTGTGAAGTGAGCAAGTTGTTTTATGTTTTAATTGCCCATAATGAGCATGGCAAATGCTGAAAGATGCAAGGAAAAGTCTTGTCCAATAATACAGTTCTTTATTACCTTCGGATCCCATCTTCCTAACTATTTCGAGGATGTTGTTAGCAGAGGAAGGCATATTTTTATTTAACATCTTTATTAATGAGCTAAAGAAAGAAAGAAGTAAACACACTAATTACATTTGCAAATGACAGTACATTAGTAGCTATTGCAAACATCACCGAGGACAGAAATAACAGAGGAAAATATGGGCAAGAATAAAAAAATTTAACCTGGAGAAACACAAATTTGGGTCTGAAAGCAAAATTACTCCATGTTTATGTAAGCAATAGTAGAAAGAAATTCAGAAGCAGTAAAAGTGAGGGGGCTGGGGCAGACAAGAGCACACAGCAGAGCTCCCTGGGAGTGCAGTGGGGAGCCTTCAGCAGGGGCTGGGAAGGGTGTGGGAGTTTTGGGGGACGTCAGCAGGCACCTCAGTGTCCCTCACTACAGCAGAGAGCATGGAAAATGACGTTTTTCCTTTTTTTCAAAAAGGGAAAACACGATCCCCATGCCTTGAGTTCAGAATTGTGCAAAGAGCAGCAGCTAAGGTGTGGTTTCCCAAGACGCTGGGCTGGGGTCAGCTGGCCCATCCTGCCCAGGTGTGGGCAGTGACACAGCCCCAGGTGATAAAAGGGTGATGCTGAACAAAGCCCCGCTRCTGGCAGAAGTGTGGGCAGGCTGCAGGGTTGTCCTGCTGGCGCGAAGGGGACAAAACGGCTGCTCCCAGGCATGGGCTCTCGCAGAGGGGTCACTGATGCAGGAAATAGCTTGCTGGCAACACTGGTAAGTACCTAAACACTGAAAATTAAGAGGGAAGAGAGCTATGTGGAGATGGTCTGAAAGAGTCCAGGAGCAATGAGATAAAACTGAGTAAAGGCAAACTTTCCAAATGCAGCTCTTCCAAAGTCTTTAATAAGCTCCCAAGAGAACTGGTAGATGTGCAGTCACTCCAGTGACTTAAAATTAGACTGGATGCAAGAGGGAGTAGCGTGCCTGTGCCTGAAGTGAGAGGGGCAGAGCCCCRGGTACTGGGGGGCTCTGAGCTCCCTCCTGGAGGCGGCTGCTGCCTGGCGTGGGATGTGCTCTGGGGCTGGGGTGCTCCTCGTTCGCCTGCCTGSCTGGTGGGGAACACGGGTTCACTGGCCTGGTTGTACAGCTGCTGGTTATTGCTGCTTAATTTCACAGAAGTTACAAACTATAATTAGTTAAGAGCCAGCTAATGAGTTATAACGCAGGAAGCGACCACAGATGCTTAYATCCCAGTGAAGCCCAGTGTTGTGTGCCATCCTTACCCTGTTAATGATTTAAAAAGGAACAAAATAAACCGAGCCTCACCCCTACCCCTCTGGAGCGTGAATGACCTGGTGCAGCTCCTTTCCCTGAAACACTTCCAGAGACTCTCCAACCTCAGCCTTCCCAGTTCCGGTTGTGGTGTGCGGCTGCCGTGTGGAGTTCCAGCAGCTGTGCGAGGGAGCAGGCTGCCTGTCCTGAAGTACTCCCTGCACCTCGGGCTGGGGACAGCGTGTGCTGCTGTGCCAGGCCGCGGTGGGGCCGCGCGTCAGCCCCGCAGTTGGCGGAGGGGGCAAGGCCCGTGCCCCTCRTGGCGCCGCGCGAGGGGTGGCGGTGAGGGCGCTGACGCCAGCCACGGCCGGGACTTCTGCTGTGGCGTTACTCGTGCAGTGGCAATTGAATTGAAACTGCCACATCAGTTTGCATTAGGCCACTTAGCAGCTGATGCGGCTTCTCACCAGCACCGCAAAGGGGAGGGAGGGTGGCTCTGGTGGAGCGTCTGAGAAGCCGGGTTTTGAACTCGGTCTGGGGGCACAACTGCGCTCAGCTAAGGGAGTTGTAGGCTGGCTGGCTGGAAAACAATTTTCTTAGAAATCGTGAGGTTGAAAAGGTTGTTTTCCCCACTAAAAAGTGGTAAGGTGGTAGCCTGTGAGTCCTCAGCTGCAGAGCTGTGCCTCTGCAGCTGGAGCAGCTCTGCTGAGCATCCGTGGTGTCCCCGGCACAGCCAGGGCTCTGCACCCGTGCCGTGGAGAGCAGCACAGGTGGATGGGGACAGGATCATTGAGCTCTCCCTACCTGGAGTTGTTGGGGAAACAACTCCCCATGAGATGGGCATTTGTCCTCAGTCCCGTGTGCCGCCTGTGCAGGAGGAGGTGTCCCCCGCAGCTCAGGGTGCCTGGTTTGGGGACAGAGCCCGGGTTGTGTCTGGTGATGGTCATGGCCSCAGCTCCCGCCTGTGTGCGCTCTCACCTTGAGGTGGGAGGATCAATATCTCATTACCTATGGCCCTGCTTCTCCAGAGCCTTACATTTTGTGGGGTTTAATGTAATATCCCCACTCTTTAAAACTGCAGTATCTGAAACACTGAYGTGAGCAGCATAAATCGCTTTTTGGTTTAGTGAGGTGAATTAGCTAAGCGGCTTTATTTTTTTCCAGTTGTAGAATTGTTCTAATGCTTCTTTTGACCAGCCTTGGCTTAAAAAAGACTTCATCTTTAAAAATCCAATTTTACAAACAGTTAGTCTTTAGTGTGGACTGTTGCTTTTTAGTAATTTGGGGGAAAAAATTAATGGCTGATATATTTAATTTTCAGACACAGCTACTGCATATTTAAAGTGTCTTTTTTATAATTTTATTGTCAACAATATAGGTTGAACACTGCATAGATATTGCTCTTGCAGGCTTGTAAGATTAAAATCATAGTATTTCTGAAGGGGCTGTTAAAGTGTCTGTGGAGCTATGTGCTACTGCATAGCTCTGAACTAATTCAATGACTGTCTGCTTTAAATATCAGTACAACAGCTTTTTTTCCAACTAGACAGAAAGCTTCAAATCTAATGTTAGTATTCTTACTGACCCCGAAAGTGGGGCTGACCGTGCTTAGCTTTCATTTTGCTTCTTCCTTTAAATTTGGCTAAAGAGCAAAGGCTCTGAATCTGTGTAGTGTAACTTGAAACTAATGGGTAATTAATGTACAGTCAGATCTGTAGTAGCTCCAGGGTATGGGTACCTAGATTTTTGCCTTTCTTCCCAGGACCTACTTTTTTTGAATCCTTTTRTATCTGTGTCTCTCACTTACATGGGTTAGTGTGTGTTTAGGCTGTGAATAATGGTTGAATTCATTCCTGCATGGGCAATACCATATTCCTTTAAAGTAGATCATTATTCTATATGGAATAAATACTGTTATCCAGTTGATAGGCTTTCAGGCTAATGAACCAAAGTCTACCATCTAAGAAGCCAGATAACAAGACATGTTTCTCCACTGGTTTCTTCTGATATATTAATTAATGAAAACCAAGATCTCTCTCTGAGAAGGAAATACACTTCTGCAATTCCTGACTGGTTTCAGGAGTTTTCTTCRCTCCTTAACACTCGTTAATGTGCGTAGGGGAACGATTCTCCCAGTGAGCTGGGTAATGGAGAGCTTTTGCATGCTCTGGGGGATGTGTATGTGTGTGAGGCAGCCCCTCAGAGCCATGGTGGGGAGCAGCCTATGGGCAGGGGCAGACAATGCTCCCAAACTCTCCTTGCTCCATCCTGCCTGGCTCTCTGCTGGGGACAGGAGGATGAGGGTGGAGAACTCCTGGGCAGGTGAGCACCTTCCTCAGAGGTGTGTGCTGAGATCACCAGTGAGCGGGGACCTCCCAGCACGGTGCAGTGCAGGATTTTATGTGTCTGAATCCAGGAACCTGGCTCTCCATCATCTGTGTTTATAGCATGGTGCAGAGTCCTGCCAATTTCAAACATGAGACACTCTTAAATCTGGTTTAGGAAATATGAGATTAGGTGGAAAGATTGGAAGTAACTTCCATCTTTTTTGACCCTTTAGGGTGTAGTGACTTCAAGCTAAAGCTTCCTTGCAATTGTCAGCTGGATGACTACCCCCTCAAAATAAAAGTAGGTCTCAGACTTGGGCTTTAAGTAGATCAGTGCTGTGGGGATAACTGATCCCCAAGGTGTGGTGGCATTTATTTGGAGAGAGAGCAAAAAGCCATTTGTGTCTTACAAGGAGGGAGTGTGCTCCTAGGAGCATGCTCTACATGCATTCACCAAGATAAACGGCTACCAGAATATGCCACAACACAATTGCACAGCGGGAAAGAATTTGCAGCATCTTTTCTGTGTGTTTTCCCAGTCTGAGGAGTTTTCTGACCTGTGGCAGGCTGCTGCTCCCTTGAAGATCACCTCAATTCCAGGGGGTGTTGTAACCCGAGGCACACTCCAGCAGAAACACCTGAAATACTCTTTGGTGTTGGCATTGCCCTGTAGCTTTCTGCTTTGTGTTGTGAGTTATTCCCTTTGGAGTCCAAGTACTGAGAGTTATTACATCTTTAAAGGCCTGCAGAGTTTGAGGAAAAGTAATTGGTTTGTTGCTCCAAACCTCTTGGTGGAATTATTGAGAAAAAAGCTTTTCAACTTAATTTTCTATCTATATCTGGAGCCGTTGGCATGAATTCAGCCTGCACCATATACCCACAAGCTCTGCAAATGTGTGCAACTGAGTATTACTGGAGCATATCTAGTTGGGATAGCCAGTAGGACTCTTTGCAAGGTGCAAGACTTTTCCACTCTGCAGAACGGCTGTGTTACACACTGCATGGCAAGTCTGTTTTTCATCTTTACTAGTAAAGTTGTTCAATTACAGTTTTATGTTAATGCAAAAGATAATTAATGCTGTAAGTTAACTAYGCATGGTGATTTCCAAGAACAAAAGGAACAAAATCCTAAACCATATCTTACTCTCCTGTTCTGGCTTGGTGTACTTCCTTGTTTATTAAGCCACAAAAGCGTGCTTGTTTCATGCTCTAAAACTTCCAGGTTCATCAGCTGTAGTGTTGGGAGCCACTGAGACATCTTAAAGTTTTCGTCTACCTCTAAGKTCAAATGTGCTGTTTCAACAGATTAAAGCCTGAGGCCCTGGAAAGAAAGGCCAGGGGTTTTTTTCTGATGGTTTTGCACAGGCTGTCTGCTGCAATCAAGCGCCACCATCCCCCAAAGTCCTTTGGCTCACACACCAAGCAAAGCAGGTGCTCTGCAGTGACAGGACAGATGGGGTGAATGTCACTGTCATGTGGCTTTTCTGATGAGTCATTGCAGAGGACTTCTTGGGGACAGAATATGTAATAATGAATAGGTGAATGGTTATGTGGTCCTTTCTTCCAAAGTTGCATCACTCCAGCAGGAAGCTCTAAAGTATGAGGCTGAAATCAACAGCCTTGATGGTCTCAGTCTAATTCACTCCATCCTCTCACCAAGTCAGATGGGTTTTGACCTCTTCCCCTGCCTTGACCATCACAGGCATCTGATTTGTTCTGTGTGGGGCTTTTAATGGTCCTCTTGTGTCCTCCTCAGTGGGCAGGAGGAAAACCATGATGGGTGCCTCAGTCTTGCATTGCCCATGAGCACCATCTGGGAACAGTGGGGGACAGCTGGACCGTGAAATGCTCCTAAAAGCTGCTGCTTAGTCAAAGCAGGAGAAAGCTACAATCTGCTTTAAACACCCCTTACAGTTCTGAATATCACTTCTCTTGTTTAAGTGCTTTCCCAACGGCTTCAGCCCTTTTCTTCTCATGTTCTCACCAACGTGAATTGCAGATGGTTTTATCTGATCTATGGTACAGATTCAGTTTTCCAAGTTCTTGTGCCAAATGACTTGTCAATTCTGGTCTTTGAATAACTTGCTTGGAAAGCTGGAATTGTATGGACCTTCCAAGTCCATCCCTCTTACTGGAATTTAACATGGAAAAAAATCAGTTCATGGTTTTGTCCAGTGAATTATGTCTGCTAAGATCTCTACTTACAGTTCTAGGTACAGGAGATGCAGCAAATCCAGGTTAAATATGCACTTCATTCTGACAGAACCACTCTGGGCCTTTGCCAAACTATCATCAAAGGGAAGCTTACTCCTTTGGGGTCTAAACCAGCCTGCTTTTCCAGTGAGTCTTATTGACTGAGAGTGGAGCAGGACTGAGCCCTACAGCTGCAGAGCTGATCGTTGCATTTGATGTTATTGACAAAAATTATGAGTAAATCAAAGACAATGTAGATACTTTGGTAAAACCTGGTTGGCCTATTTCCAGATACTTTCCTGGCTTTCATTAGACCTGGGCAGGTGATTCCTCAAGAAATGGTGATTTCAAGTTATCTTTCAATGTTCTTCAGCTGTTGAATATGATAAACTTTTTAAAAAGTGACAAATATGTGAGGGGCTTACTACATAAGAAATCACTGATCCATTACTCCAGATATTGGAACTTGAAACAACATGCAACTTTCTGCTTCTGACTTCCATTAAATATGGCCAAATCGTATTAGGTCATCATCCATAATTAGGCCAATTTTTCCTAATCTTTGTTGAAATGGGTTCAATCTGGTTTGCAAATGAACACTGGGAGGTTTTTATTTCTTTTTTTTTCTCTCCCCTCCATAGACTTCAAGCTTTCCACTGGCCGGCAATACACGAATCAGTTCAGTAGTAAGCTAATGTATTGCACATGCTTCATATTTAGGTAGTTTTAGCCTTAAATTATTATCTCCAGGCTTTCTGTTCTTCCCTGTGCATAGCATGTGTGTGGTGTGTTTCTGTGTGGTAATGCAGCCATTAGAACTTTCTGCTGCTCTTGTGAACCTCTGCAGTGAGGTCCTCAGGACCTGAGGACTGCTCAATGCACCCATGTTCAAGGCTAATAATTAGTACTCAACAGGAGCTACCCAGTAACTACAGCTTTTGTTACACCCAAGCAGCTGAGCAAGCCCCTGACACGCACATTATCAGATTACAAACCCTACCTAACACCAGCACTTTTCCTGCAGGAGATGTTCTTCCTCATACCTAAATATGCTCATACAGAACACTTGTCAGGTCACTCTAAATGCTGAATYCTTTCAGCAGTGACACAGATCTCTTCTGATGCCACTCTTCAATCACTCCTAATTACTACTCAGAGTCTAATTTCAAGGTCTCCTTAGGTGTTGGTATTAGCTAATATTCAGTAAGTAAGGCAAAAGATAACACTGTCAGTCTCATTCGCCTTTCAAGTTCGAATCTCTCTTTTCCCTGCAGAACACAGTAGGGCTAAAACCTTCTTGTTTAGCTTGGGGCAAAACACACCCTGCAAAAGCTGAGAAATAATCTAATTTTTTCAATGAAAGTCAGTGCCAGTCAAAGAAGCTTTTACGAACTTACAGTTAGGGTACATCAAAAATGTACAAATATTGGTAACCCCAGTTTATCATGTACAAGATTCTGAAAGAAAACCAAATTAAGGGAGGATATTCACAAAGTCTTTGAAATAATGAAGAAACAGCAAATGCTGCTTCATTTCAATGTTCTGGAGTCACCGAAAATGAGGAAATTATTGTCGCTTTCTTTGGATGACTTTCCTGGGTTTTAACACATTAATATTTATGCTGCTCAATTGTCTATGTTATAAATAGCCTCTCAGAAATCTCTGTGGGTCCCTTTTTAGTTTAGATATTTAAAACATAAGTAGCCTGAAAGCAGCTAAATATCAGTGCTACATGCAACTTCATCAAAAGACAGAAAGAAGGTGCTCAAGCACTGGATCTTCTCTTCCTCCCAGGAAAGAGTTAACACAAAGAAATAAAATCAGATATGTGTAGCCTCCAGACGTCCATTAAAGTGCAGAATGCTGTTTTCTATCACAGATTATATGCCAGATGTTCAAACTATCTCTAATCATTGCAGATGTAATGGAGTAGAATGTTGCAGTTTGTGAGTTTACTGGCATTAATTCTGTATACTGCACAAGGGAAAAGATTTTAAATATATAATTATATCTCATTAATACTCAGGTTTTATTTCCTTTCAATGGAACAGGACTTATTAAAGCAACCATTTACCGCATGTTTTCTTTTAGTGTTTGGCCCCAGCATAATCCTGTGTGCATTGTACGTGTAAATATGTACTAACCTGAGTATATGGAAACACAYACTACTGTATGTGATTCCACTGGTGTAACCCCCACTTTTTATATGCATGAGATGTTTTTATAATGTAAATTGACAAGGAAAAAGATCTTACTTATACACTACTGGCCTAACCACATGCTATCTCACTTGTTAATGAAGAACTGTAAAAAATGCATCTTTTAATGATATTTATTCAGTTATGCCATGAGAAAACTGTGCAGTTACATGAAATGTGTGAGGCTACTTTCATGCCCTCTGACTGCTCCAGCCATGCCCCAGTACCAAAGGCAGTGGGAAGAGTGGCTTGCTGAGGATGTTCTTTGCTGTTATTCAGCATGCCAAGTGCAGGAGAGCTGGTCCTGCTCTGCCTCCTCCCTTGCCCCCAAATGTCTACTGTGTGAGGGGACACTCCTGCTTTTTCATACTTCCTTTCTTCTGTCCTCTTTTGTATCCTCTGGGCTCAGCTTCCATCAAACGGTGTCCACACGGCACAGCATTTCCTTTGTCCTTCATCCACTGCTGGAGCTGCCTATCCAGTGCAGAGTTCAACCACATCTGAGAGAGTCTTTTTACATCCTGCCTCTATTGAAAACACTGCAAAAGTGTTCATCACTCTCAATGAGCTGTGGACTTTGCTGGCCTCTGAAGACAGAGGAAAACTGTGGAGGTGAACTTTGTGAGGAAGTCCCTGCTTTCAGGCACAGAATCTCAATTATAATTTCCCCAGGAGGCATCCCTACTTTAGGTGATAATTTTTGTCTTCTAGTTTTATCACGCAGCCTCAACCTATGTAAAAGGCACCCCTCGTACCAAATGTGGGTCCTTTCTGGCAGCTGTTTCTGCCCTGCTGTTATTGTATCCAGCAGCTCTACAAGCACTGACTTTCCTTTCCCAGTCCCACAGAGAGAGCAGTAGTAACCATAATCCAGTTTTCTTGCTGGAGACCAGGAGCCMGTGAGGCCACAAGTGACTTTCCAGAGTCCCTGCTGGGGGACATTTGGGTGTTGGGGCTTGGGTGCCTGCACCCTCCCRCAGCTGCTTGGCAGCCTGGGTCTTGCTGAGGCATTAAGAATGATTTGACCAGACCAAGGTGGTGGTCAAATTAACTTGCTTGAACTGTTGCTCAGTCCAGAGACATTAGTCACAAGAATTCAGACCAAAGATTTTGTTGCAAAATACCATCTGCCTTAATGTTCTGGGRAGCCTCAGTGCTGTGCTGCAGTATTTGGGGAAACACTTTTAGTGTTTGGTGTTCTCTATATGCTGGACAAAGGCACAGGGTTCAGGCAACTGTTCCTGTGGTTTAAGGTTGCTAAGGCAGACACTACTGAAGGACATGGGCATTTTGGCCAAGACTTGCAGGGAAAGCCTTAGACATGCACATGGCAYGTGTGTAATTGTGCCACATCTCACCATTCGAGAAAGCCAATAGACAGTATCCTGTGAATAACTTCCTTTCTCTCACAACTTACTAATTACCTTGMCTTTTCAAATATCAAATAATTGCTTAACTATTTCCTTGAGAAATAAGCATCTACCATAAAGTGTAATTCAGGCTCTGAAGCTGGTTGAGCACTGCATGGATGCAGAGGTTGGCTTTTGTGGAACTTGTTGCTGGCCTCTGTGCAGAAGTGTCATCCCACTGATTGCTTTAACTGGGAAAGAAATATCTTAATAATGTAGTATTATCTTAATCTTGCTACATCTTAATAATGTAGCAAGGGGTACTGGATAAAGTTCAGGTGTGTTTAGAGAAACACATGTATGCAGGCACTACACTCTTGCTGCTGATATTTTACCATGATCTGTGTATGATGTGCTTGATTAAAAAAAACCCTGGCAATTTGCTCTATTGAGTTACATATAGGTACTGTTTTTAAACATAAGTGTCCAGCTGCACACAAACTGAACAGGCTTTGGAAAGCCACCAGAATTCCTCCAGACACTTCAACTTGAAAGAGGACCTTTTCAAGCACTCGGTAATTTAGGTAATATTAATTGTGGAGTTACATGCTATATAAAAGAAGTAACAGGCCYCAGTATAAAAGGAAGATTCTCTCCAAGATTATTTATACTTTATTTCATTTTTTATGTTTTGAGATGCGCTAATGCAACACTTTTACACTAAGGCCTGTTTTTATGAATTTTCGTGCTATGTGCATCATATCATACACTGTAGCTAATAAAGTAATTAACAGATAAGATGCCATCAGAGCTTATCCACTGAATTCAATAAGGAGTTAAATAGTTAAAAGATAGAAAATGTGACAGTTTGAGCTTAGTTCCATATGGTCCAGAGATGCAGAACATCAACTGAAATCTCTCTTTTTAGTGGTGCACAAGGATGAAGTCAACCAGGTAATTTGCTTCAAGAGTCAACAACACTCCTTGTCAAAAAAATAAGCCAACAACGAACACCAACACAAAACCAACCTGGCTAACAATCTCAAGAGCAAGGAGGTCAGGGGTGTTCTCCTGGTGAAGACCTGCAATGTCTGATAAGAAGAGAGAGCAATTTTAAAATCAATGCAATATTTACTGGAATACTGGAAATCATTCCTACTTTATTTAAAGGGATGTTTCATGGGTATCTACAAATAATGGATCCCTTCCTTACATGCCAGCCCTTCAGAAACAAGGCAAAGATGCGAGACAGCAAAAAAAGGTCTCACCATATCAGCACACAGGATGATAGACTGCCCCTCCAAGTGACACTTTCATTATCAGTAAATTTATGTTCCTATTTCAGTCTGTAATAATGACCATTCACAGCAAAAGCATGGTGGCTGTTAATGGACAGGAGTGGGGATAAAAATTCATTAATTAATGTGGAATTGAAGCATTTCCTCCACACACTTTGAGCAGCCAAGTATTTCACAGCAGATCTTGGCACCCGAGTGCAGGTATAATAATTATACACAATTTTCAGTGATTAAAAGGTTGTAAAGTAATTTTAGATACATCTCAAAATTATTTATCTTATAAATGAGGATAGAGTGARTATGAGCTGAATCATAAGTACCACTGTTCAGAGCTGAGCTGAAGAGCTTGCAGGGGGAGATTCCTGCTCCTCAGCAGTGATGTCTCAGCTGCACCTCCATGGTGGTTATCTACTCATCATTTCTGCCTTTCATCTTCTAAAAAGGCAGGTGACTCTGAATAGTATGATTTTCAAATATCTGTAACATCTCTTATGTAACAGTAATTTAGGCAATGATATTCTGGTTCTAACACTATGCTGCCCAGTTTGATAACCAGCACACTGTTATCTGCTGTTGTGGTGAGGGTTGCAATCTTACACATCACTTTGTCACTCTTCTCATCAGATTGTGTTTTATTCCACCATGGGTTGTTTTCCAGCTCCCGTTTCTGACCTTGTCAACTAAAAATGTTACCACACTGAATCAGATGGGCAGCCCAGCTGTCTGCTACTCGTGGGACCACTGCCCCCACTGTAACTGAGGGTTAACCTCTCCAGAAAAGAGTTTCCTCTTTGCTGTGTCACCAGGACTCAGGCAGTGAGATGCCAGGGAAGATGCCAAGGTGTGGTATAAATGTGTATTTGGAAATAGTCCTGTGGGCTTAGTTATGGAACTTTTATCTTTCTTCTGAATGATGTGGGCTACAAAATTGTTCCTTAACCTTTGGAGACAGACAACAAAAATAGGCCTGTCACAGTCGCTGGGCTCTGATCTAAATTATTTCAGCATGGCACCACAGGCTATGTTAGACATCAAAGGCAGAATGGTTTCACTTCAGTGTTAAGTTGAGGAATTTATGGAAAGACTGAATAGTCTCCAGTGGTAACCTGAAAGAAGATGGTATTCTAAACTTATTTGGGAGTTGGAAATGTCCTGTCTGCACCTAAAGTTACAGGAGCAGACAGTATGTCCAGTCTGCTTTCTCATGGATTCTCACTCAGCTGTGGAGTGGGAGAGTGAAACCAACGGATTCATTAATGAACTCAGGAAGCAAATGGACAATGTTAAGGGGCAAAGGGGAAAGCCTTTCATTTGAGATCAACTGTAAAAATAGCCAGTTCTAAAACACATTTTCCTAAACAAGAATATGCCATCTCCCTGAATTTTAAATGCAAACAGAGCTGTTAGAGTCAGCTTTTCTACATGTGTCTGATAAAACCAGCTAGCCTTATCATTTAAGCTTCGCATGACTATACAATGAAATCAGCAAAATATATGATATAGATCAAAATGTAACAAGATACTGGGGGTGTTACATCACTTTGGTCTTACGTGTTTTCCACTGAGTGGAAATGTAATGGTTTTTAGGAATTTCTCCTGGTGTGACTGTGCTAGTAGCAGTATGAAAGTGGTGGGGTCCATAAAGCTGCTGTTTCCTTGGAGCACTTATTTCTGTCACCTTAGTAGGCTCAGGTCACTTCTCAGCTAGCAGCTGGATGTGTCAAAAATATAAAATGAGGCTTAAGAGAAGGAAGAAAACAGTTCTAAAATGCATTGGATCCAGTTGAAAAGTAGTGTTTCTTCCCTAAGACCTGAAGATCACTCTGAATAGAAGAGGAGGTTGAATTTTGGGAGCTTTGTATTGATCTCTCCAACAATCCACATATCTTAATGCAAAGCCACAGAGAGAAACCTTAGCCAGACTCTGCAGAAAGCTTCATGATGCGAAGTAGAATAGAGCTCCTGGCCAGAGCGCAACATTGTAGGGCTTAGATCTAATAGTAATTTCTATCAAACATATGTTCTAGTATTTTTTTCTATTATTTCTAGAAATTAGAGACAGAATTATGATGATCAGTGGCTAATACCTGTTTATAATGTTAGCTGTCCTTTTTTTAAAAGGGTATTTACTTCCCCCCACTTTTTTTTATTGGTAGAAAACTCAGAAGACTGAGTTCCATTTGTAATCATGGAAAAAAACCCCACAAGAAGTGAGATGCTGGATTTACTTGCTTGAGAGTAGAAGATAGCTGTTCCACATTGCAAAGATATAAATTAAAAGGGCATCTGAGCTCCCCAAAATCATCTGTTCATATCAACAAAGTGAATATTAATGAAAAACAAAATTGAGTTCTTCCTGTGGTTGATTTTCATCACAGTACCCAGGTAATAAAAATGGCCATAGAAATTGAATCCATCAGTCATTAAAATAACTTTGGCTTCTTCTCTGTAGCAGACAAGCACCACTGCTGCCTGCAAAGGCACAAGGCTGTTATGTGGAGTCTATTTGGACACTTTATACCATGTAATGGAAAGGGAGGCAAAAACATCCAACTTCTCCTGTCCCCATAACATAATCCAGTGCTGGTGAGGAAATGTGCTTGTTCCAGAAAGCACATTAGCACAGATCAGTCAACCCTCCCACCCYGGCTGTCTCTGCTTCGCGTGTCTATGCAGTGGGGTTGTGCCCTAGAAGTTAATTGGATCACTTCATTCCTGAGACAAGACCAATAACCACACAAGAACTTAGKCATGTGAAAGAGGATTGAGGTGTGTATGTCAAAATGCAGCTCTACAAAACCCCTGTTCAGCTGCTGCCTGTTGGAAAGGGGGAGCACTGCCTATTTGGCCACGAGAACATTGTCTGGAGAAATAAGAGGCGCTGCTTTCAGATTGTTTGAGATACCTGGGATCAGCTCCCAGCTATCATCCTTCATACTTTCTGGGTATCTCATTTTGTGCCTTTATCACTCATCTGCAGGCCAAGTTTCTGAGCAGCAAATTAACTTGTAGCTTACATGAAAATTCCCTTTTCCTGCTTTACTTTATGCATTAATGATATGAAATGGAAGCAACGGAGTAAATAAAAAAAGTTTAGTAACAGTCAAGGTAAGATAGAGATGTGTTTTGCGCAGATGCCTCATTCATGCTGGTGTTAATCAAATTCCATATTGCTCTATCACCAAAGGCACACAGGGCAAGTGCTCATCTTGTACCAAATTATGAGCAGTTATGGCCCCAGTAATGACTGGGAATCTTTGTTTCTCCATCAAGATCTGGCTGATCTTATATTTAGCCCAAATTCTGCAAAACACTGAAGTTCTTTAGTATCARGAACTTATAGGGACAGTTGGACTCTAAAAATCTCATTTTGTCCCAGCTGTGTTTGGTTGCTGTAACTGATGACACTAAGCTAAACCCATTGTTTCCCTTTTTTTGGCTATTTACATGTAGCAGCATTCTGCTTATATGCAGTGTCACTGCTTTTCCCCTAGTTGTCTTGATCATATGACTGCTTAATTAAGCATGTGCTTAATTTTGTATAACTTACTTATTCAGGAAAGTTTCTCACTTGATTAAAATTAAGCATATGAATGTTGCATATCTGGGGTTCTAATTAGTTTTCTTGGCTGCTTGGGGTTTTTTTAGAAACCATGAAGGAAGCAAATAAAGACAAAGGAAAACTATATTTTCAAAGGTAGTTTGTGGCTTAGCAATGGCACCTGGCATGGTTTTTACTTCATTGTGAATAACAAATCAAGTCAAAGCTTCCTTTAAGACTGCTTAAGGATTTAAAAGCTCCAGGGCAGAATGAGGTAACTGCTTCAAGCTTTGCTTTAAGGATTTAGAGCCCGATGCAAATCCTATTGGAGTCAATGGAAATCATTTAACGGATTTTGCTGGGCTTTGGATCAGGCCCTCATGGCAAACGAGAGCCTTAACCACGTTAAGGAGTTAATGTCCTTAGAGCTGTTCTGGACCTGAAGAGGTTTAAGACCCTATGGTGTGTTTTCAGGTAATTSAGAGGAGCTAAACTCCTGCATTAAATGTGCTGTTCCATGCTGGTAGCCTTTGCAGTACGAAGCCTTGAGGACATCTGTCAGGGAAGCTCCAACTCATTCATTTTTCTGGAGTGAGGTCTGTGTGCAGCAAAGCTTCTCTCATGTGTGTCTGAGCCCCAACAAGCCACATCCCCCACAGCTGGGCAGCTGGGGGCCATGACTTTAAGATGCTTTCATAAGCCTTGCTCGGGCCGGTAGTGTGGCAGGATATGTTGCTGTGTGTGAAGATGCACACACACAGCCTGTGGGGGAAAAAGCGTCAAAAGCCTTTGAAATAAAAGTCAATTCAGTTTTCTGGCCACCTTCACTGGGCGTGATGAGCAGCTCCTCCTTTGGGGACAGGGTGGCTGAGGCTTTATGGACTGGACATTGTCACTGGTTCCTGCTGTTGTGACATTTCCTCCCAGCTGCCCTCAGGCCTGAACCCTGATTTTTATCAGCAGGTCCTTGTTGAGAAGGCTGACACTCCCTTTCCTCTGGTACAAACCAGGGCAGACAAATTTCACCTCACTGACTTTGCTATCCCACCACTGAAAATTTACCATATTCTTCTGATTCAATATGATATCCTTGAAGTCTGCACCTAGTCACAAACTTAACGATGTTTTGTGTTCTCAGTGATCGGCACAGAATACGAGAGGACCCTTTTACAGCCTTTGATTACATGCTCTTTCTCTCTGCCTGGGTAATTGTTGAGGAGTGAGTCAGAAAGATGTTCTGATTAATTAGATATGGTATTTTAGGATGCTTCAGCCTGGGAAAGGATGGACTAGAATCCAGATTYCCCACTTATGTGCCTTAAATACCCTGACCCTATCCTGAACTTCGCACTCGCTGTATGAGTGTTTGTTTATGCTGGAATTTGCTATAGGAGGCCTTATTAACTGGTGGTCAAGATTTTATTTTTAAATGGATCGTTAACTTGTTACATACTCGAGGAGAGTGTTGATGCATCTCTGCGTAGGAATCCCTTCCTCCCATCCCTGCACCCTCCCTGTGTGCCCATAATGTGAACCTGTTTAGAGATCTTATAGATTTCCTTTCATTCACGAGAAAATAATAAAAAAATGAAGCAGAGAAAAAGCAAAACAGGGAAGTAGCGGCAGTAGAAGTGGAAACACATTCTTTAATCATGGTAATGGAGCAGATGCTTCAATAGCAACAGCAGCAGGTCCAGTAAGTGCTGCATCTTCTTCTTTCATCCCCCTCTAACCAGAGCTGCTAGCAACATGCCATCTTTCCTTCTCAGGATTTTGCTTCCAGTAGCATCTGCTGTGCCTCTTTCTCCTACACGCTGCAACATATGTAGCTGCATCACAAGAAGCAGCCAAGTCATACACTAAGGTAATTTCTATTAATGATTTGTACTTGCTTAGTGGATAAAATCCCTATTTGAAGCCCTGATTCATCACAGCTGCTTTGTGCTACTAGTGTGAGCGGAGGAAGTGCTGGGAGAACAGACGGATGATTACTGGATAGCCCAGGACTGGCAGCAGAGCAGGAGTGCTTGGATTGAGGGAAATCACTTCCGTGAGGGTAATAAGATGATCCTGACTTTATGTTTGTTGTAAGAGATGGTGGCTGCTGGATTTCCATGTGAAATTCTCTATTCTCACTGGCTTTGTTGGCGGAATCAATTAATAGAAATTTCCAATCTGATTTCCAGAAACCCACGTTCTCATGTTTTAGATTAGAAAAAAGAAAAGGTTGGCAAGGGAGAAACTCAGATCCATGGTGGTATATGCAAACTAAACTGACTCTCAGGCTACTCTGTACTCCTGTATCCATCACAACTTTGCCTCTAGAATAACTCAAACCTTGGCTGTGGTGGAGCCCATGTTTTGTCATCCCCTGAGTGGATGTATTTCAGTTTGAAGGCTGAAATCTCAACATTCACTCTTGAGCTGCTAYAAACGGGTGTGTTTACCCACCTTCTGTTCAACGGATGACAARTGTGGGAACATGGATGCAGCACTCGGCAGCTCCTGAGAGCCCTGTGCTGGTGTCCCTCGGATTCAGGGCAGTTGGAGCCTCCCGGGGAGCTCACAGGATCAGGCCCACCAGGAACACAGTGTTTGAGCTAATATGCAAATTCTAGGTAGTGCAAACACCAACACAGTCAATTACACACAGCAAAAACATACACAACAGCCAGGAAGCCATATGATAGATATCATGTTGTGACTATGTTGTGGGACTTTCATCTTTATTGGCAAACATTTCAGGCAGCAGTTCAGATTTACATAGAATCACATATGTGCTTAAGAAAGCATTTTATCTCCCCCTTCCTTTACCGAGCTGCAGTTACTAATACCCTGCTACCAGTAAGTAATTAAGATATTTCAGTGCTCTTCAGATAATCACTCAAAATGTCAGTATCCTTTCCAACCCTCATCTAAATTTCTTCAAGTTCTAAAACCGGAGTGGAAATTTTAGGCAGAGTGGAAATCCTGCTGCTTCTTAAGCTGATTTGTCTTTTTTATTTATGATGTTTTGTTGTTCTTGCAAGAGCCCAAAGGAAAGTGTGCAGAAGGAAACCTCATTGTATTGAAAGAAGTTACCCAGAAATAACATTTTTATTTGTAAAGTTATGAAAAGAAACAGACTCATTGTCAGTGTGTTGTAGTAGAAAGAATTCTGGTGTGATTTTTGTCATGTAACAAGTTTGTAACTTAGCTCACATTTCTCCGGCCTTTTTTACTTCCTTACTAATAATACCTTAAAAGGTTATTTCAGTAAACTTCCACATAACTCTTCTGAATTGGGATTCAGAGGGGGTTTAGTGGTTATTGCAAATCATACTCTGAATTATAGTCTTAAATAGAATGAGTATTATGTACTCCAGTAATAATTTAAATTCTCTAGCAAAAAGAGTAGTGTATTTTAAATTATTGCTTACATCTCTATTCATGATAAACCATATATTCCAAGTATCAGCTAATTTTTCATTGTTCAGTTTGGTTATGTTAAATGAAGACATTGAAGACCACTCTTCTAGTTGAGATACTCAGCACCTAAAGAACTTGGAGTATCAGAAATCCCAAAGTTGTACAGAGATTTTATTAGGAAAGTTTTCTCAAATAGCACATCTATCACTTAGAAAAGTTCCATAAGATTCTTTCCAAACRAATGGTATTTAAGTATTTTTACAAAGAGCAATCAAAGCGTGTAGCACTTGAATTTGTTACATTAAAGCTCCCTGATTGTGCAATAATAAAAGATGGATGTGGATTTATATTGTATGCAAATTAATTAATCTTTCCATAGCATTGCTCAATAAAAAACAGGGGGTAGAATCACAATGGTTATCTGCTAGTGCTGAAAGGCAGACAACAGAAGAGTTCATGTAACATCCATGTGCAGGCATAATGTATACAGCAATTTTTCTCAATTTTAACACAAAATATGTGCAGTATCTGTAGTAGTTGCAAAAATTACTCAAGAACTCTAGTGGCAAGGCAGGGGTTAGGACTGTCACTGCAGCGCTTCTGGATGACATGCTCTGAAATGCTTTTTTGCTGAGCCCTTGCAGCAGCAGATGTTGAGGAATGCAGCACTGTCAGCTTCTGTTTTGTGATGGTATGTCTTGGAGGATGATGAGTCCATTCCTAGGGTGGCATTTGGGGCGAATGTGTAAGAGATCTTGTCCAGAAGGTTCAAGAGAAAATGATCTCTACCATTGCAACATCTGGAACTGTGGTGAAAACACGTTGTAAATAAAGACAGCAGCCTGGTGGAAGTGCAAACCGCAGGCACAGAAAGAGTTACCATGCCAAAATGGGCATATTTTAATAGCAAGGATCATTAACAGCAAATGTTCTTAGCAAAATGGTTTGTTGCAAATAGAGGGCGCTGGGGCTCCTCAGGTGTCCTTAAATGTGAATTAGATTGTGTTTGCAAACTTTTTTTCTGGTTCATTGTACTGATCAGAGAGCAGTGGATCCAGAGAGGAACATAGCGTTTCTGTGTATGATTAAGATGTAGCAGCTGAGAGAGTTAGACTGGGGTTAAAACAGAGGCATTCACATTTACACAATTAAGTGATTTTGGCCAGCCATCTCTCAGTTCAGTAAGTCACTTAACAGTGTGTTTGAATGTTTGCCTGAGCAGGATGTAAGTGTTTATACCCATCAGCCATTGTGTGAATTCAGCCTGTGCCCCTCAGCCCCAGTTTCAGGCATGCTATGAATGCCTCCAACAGGAGTTATAATTTTCCAGTRGGTCCCCACCTTGCACAGAGGTGACTTGCTCTGTGTCTGGAACAGAGGTGTTTAATAATCCTCTACCAATAACTGCCTCTAATTCTGCAAAATATGCAGGGATAAATATGACAAAAGCAACAGTAGGACATGAGTTTGTGAGATCAGCATCATGGGACTGTCTGAAAAAGGCAKTTTTCCTCTTACACCTTTTTAAAGACCTCTCTTTCAAAGGTCTTCCTGCCATCCTCTTCTGCACTGGTAAAACAATGTGTACAGATGCAGTTAATTGGTTGAAATGTGAGGTAACAACCAGCCCTGGTGCCCACTTGGGTCTCAGAAACATCCCCTGCTCCTCTAGTTCTCCATTCAGAAAAAAAAGAAATATTGAAGCTCAGACATCTCCAAAGCCTCAGAGATTTTTCTTTCTTAACTGATTCTATTTTGTTTCACATTACAATTGTTTCACATTACAATTGTTTCACAATTGAAGTCACAAGTAATGTCTTTTTGCGAGAATATTTGGAGCTGATGACTCAGAGCTTTGAACCCTAGGGCATTGCTGTTCCTTGGCACTGGGCTGGCTGAACCCCACTCACCTTCTAACAGCAGAGTGAGAAAGAGGGGTTGGGTATGTTTATGGCAGAGCCGGCCTGTGTCTGACTAGTGCAAGAAATGAATAGCATTTAGGGATTGTCTGCTCTTAGCATGGCTACTCCACCTGCCTGTGGAGTTAAGGTGATACCCTGACAGGTCAGGGAGAATAATCGAATAAGCCAGATTTTCCCCCAGTTAATTGCTTATTGTGATCATCTACTGAAAGTATTACAGGAAGTTTTCTATAGTGGTCTACTTTTGTTTTCTTATTTGCTTATTTAAAAGTAGTAAATTCATATTCATTCACATAGCACAATGCTTTTTTTGTCATAAAATAAATAACTCAGCAAAATATCAGCATTACAAAGTGATATTATTTTTCCTTTGAAGGTTCACTTTACACAGCGTGTCATACTAGAGACAGTGCTGCTTTCAGATGCTGAGTACTTTTTTCCTTTCCCCCACACTTTTCGTTCCTTTTTGGCAAAAATTAATGGAACTGCATATTGATACCTCTGTTGTGGGTCATTTTGTATTTTATCTGTCAATCTGTTTACTCTTCCAGTGAGTGACACCACCAGGACATGGTAGAGGTGTTTACAGTAATGAATGGTCTGGAGGAGGTGACCTGCACACCATCCCTCACCAAAACGTGAGACCACAGACTTGGAACCTTGAGCAAGGAGTAAATGTGCTGGTCCTTTGCCCTTGCCCTGGGCAGTGTTTGGTCATTGGGTCTTGCTAGGAAAAGGCTCGACCTGGGCATCTGTCCTGCCTGTAAAATTCTGCAAAGCAGAGCCCTGCGAGGCACAGCACCAGTGGTGAGTCACTGGCRTGGTTTGCTGCACTCCTTTTTAGAGCAGGGAGCAGTGCAGCCTGCAGGACGTCAGGGCAGCTCCAGCCCATCTAAATTAATCACTTCACAGGAAAATGCAGCTTACTGCTACAAGACAAATTCACTTGCTGCAAACCCTTCGTGTCTGACAGGAAAAGTGTGCTTCTCCTTAGGACTCTAAACAATGAGTTGAGAAGCCTTTATAATTAACACTTTATTAAAAGATTCTAGATAAGGAGAAAAGCCATTGTCAGAGTGTCCTCGGTCGGTGCCTGGCTACATGTACATCATTTCCTCCTACAAATCCTACATCTGAAAAAGGATCTGTTTAACCCATCGATTCCTTGTGTGACATCCTATGTGCTTTACTACACCGGCACTGCTTTAATAGCATTACAAGCAGATCTTTTGTAGTTTTAGTCCTAATTCTACAAAAGGTTCACCCGTGGGAGAAGTGGGASCCTGGCCTGTGTCCTGAGTGGAAAGTAATACTAGAGATGCGTGGGTATTTGTGGATTTTTGGAAACAGCAATCAATTTAAAATAATCTTGGTCTCGTGAATGACCTCTAAAGCACTATTTATAGGAGATGTTTGAAAAATGAAGTGGTTATTATTCTTATTCKYATTATTCACATTATTCTTATTCGCATTATTTAAATAACTTATTCCAGGTCAGTTTGGCAGAGAACTCAATAGAAGGAGCTTATCCAAGTTTCTGAACTTGGGAAAACTGTGTCTGTAAGGAAGCAGATAGAAAACAATACTGACGTGACTCTCAATAGTGGTTTCGACAGTGTTCCCCACCTAAGATGTACAAAGTACAAGTGGTCACAGAGGGTTCTGCTTGTGGAAAGCCCTCTGGGGCTCTTGTATCCCTATGGGAGAGCAATCATAGTCAGCCATCTYAAAGAACTGGCTTCTGTAGCAAATAAACATATTTACATAGTGAGAGCTGAAGCCACCACATCAAAGACCCAGCTGAGGTCAGGTGCCTGTTCATTTCAGAAAGGTATAGTGGATGCTGTCACTGAGGCTGTGAACACTTTACATCTATAAAACATCAGTTATAAAAGCACAGAGTATAAAGCTTTCAATTTAAAGGCTAGTGAGCAGATCTCTCACTTGCTGATAATCTCCCKCCCCCTCAGACAGGCTCACACTCATCGTTCTGCAGGTCAATCAACACTCAGCCAGACAAGCAGGACTCCTGYTCTGTCTCCAGCTTGGGACACCAAAGCCCTCAGCAGCCCAAAGCTGGGTTCCTTAGGGTCAAGGCCATAGATTCTTCTCCTCATCAAATAAATCAGTCAAGCCACCCCCTCCCTCCAAAGCCCCACCCAGCACAAGTGGAGAAACCACCTAAAATGACACAAAGCTGGTCATGCTGATATGGTGTGAATTGGGGAGAAAGATCACGAAAAAGCAAATTTTGCGGTTGATTGGTCTAAAGTAATATTAAAAATATCAAAAGGCTGATGACCTCACAGGGATGGGGCAATGCCTGAAAGATATGACATTCCTATGCATTATTGAATACTATACATGTTTGCTCATCCCTTTAAAAGAGTAAGAGCCATGCAACACTGAACATCTGCCACTAGTTGTGAAATTCCTGGAAATGCAAAGAAAAAAGAAAAAAGTTTCTCTCTAAATAAAACAAAAACATAGGAAGTTGCTTCTTTTTGCTAAGTCACTGCTTTCTATGGCTTTTTGATCCATTTCTGAAAGGATTGGCAGCTCAGTTGGTAATTAACAGTCTGTGGAAGAACACAGGCCTTTTGGAGTGTTTCGAACAGTCTCTCTGTTTTCACCTCTTCTCAGGATTTCTTTGAAGAACCAAAGTCAAAGATGCATTTTCAAAACATGTCTCAACTCTGTGAGTTGCAGACAGAAAGATCTAGATGAGTTCCATTGCACAGGGGGTACTTCATGCTCTATAGTGCTCAGACATGTACAAAYGTAGCTGAATGTCCTTTAGGTTTTCAATTATTTTGACTCTGTTCAGGAGCTCAAGACATGTTGGATGCTTCTCAGGTAACACTTTCTGGGTCAGTATTTTTTTTCAATTCTTAATGAAAAAGAAGAAAAATTATGCACCATTTGAAGTTATATAAATGTGAAATCTGAACTATAATTTCAGGACACTGAATTGCTGATTACAATGTATTTCAGAAAAGAAAATTCCTTGTTTGCAACATTATTTTCAGTTTAACAGGTACACTTATATAACCTTATCTGTTTAAACAAAGTTAATTCATTTGTTTTGCTTGGAGACACTGTATGAACTGGGCAATATCCGGGGTCCACAGACAGTAACTCCTCAAGCTGATCAGAAACCACTGTAGGGGCCACCCAGAGCCAGTGAAATTCCGTTTGTCTTGTTTTGCTCTGCTGGGTCACATGAATCCCCACAAAGTCTGCATGAGATCTTCAGGGAAGATCTATGGGAAACAAAGGTGGGAAGGTCTTCTGATGGTTGTTGGCATAAGGGCAATTTCATTGGTAGCTGCCTGAAAGTTGTTCCCAAGTTTTTGGAAAGTAGCCACAGCTGCTTGCAGTCATCTATTCAGCAAGTGCATATAAACAACCTGGAAATATATCCATATTTTGCGAAGAACTTTGAGTGTTCTGAAAAGACTCGTTAGGAACATTCCCATCTATAAACCCCCATCTACTGCACTATGATTTAATTGTACTTGCAGATTTAATTGTACTTGCAAATAATTAAACAAATCCACAAAATGTTTGCATTACATTAATTTACTTCACTTGGCCCTGCAATACTAGAACCATAATTACTTACATATTTCCCTTTACTATTTTCTAACCTCTTTTTGTAAACTGTCAATAAGCATTCTAGAGACAGTTGGATTAAAAAAAAAATACCGAGCATGTGTCTGATTAATATTTTAAGACCAGGAGGATCAAATCTAAAAATGTGGCTTTTTTTTTCAGCGAGTTCAAATTAACTGATAAAGCCATACAGTGTGTATTTAGAAACCCTTTTTAAAGTGTTGAATGATATAGTTTTTATACTTCAGACTGCAGCCATCTACACAGGAATTATAAAAGGAGAGGGCAGGATTCAGCTCGCCCTGGTGGGGTGGCCATGGAGCAAGCAGAAGGTGCAAATGTCCTTCCCATGCTGTCCTGGACACTGCCATGGGGCAGACAACAACCCCAGAGCCAGGCTGGCAGTGATGTCTGTAGGGTTCCTTCTCTCCTTCAAACCCTCCATGTTAGCACAGGGCGATTCCCCATGGTTAAAGGATCCTTTTCCGTGAAGGGGTAGACAGGAACGGGGACGTGGAATCTCCTTAACTCCTTCCTTAAGATATTTGGTCAGGACTGGTAACCACATGGATTGTGATCCAACGCTCTGCACAGGGACGAGGTGAATCCAATGTTTGAAGGTGTCATGCTTTATCACATTCTGTTTCTAAAACCAGATTAAGGTCCACTTTTKAAAGGAGTGTCTGCCCCTGTGTCCCTGTTGATGTTAATCTGTGGTACTAAAGTCTCCTACCTAAGGAGTATCAGCAAAACTTCCTCCACTTTCCCACATTCCAGCTGTGCAAATTCTCCCTGCAGCCACAGGGTCCCATAGGAGGCTTGGGAAGAACACACCCACTCTGACCAACTCCTGATAACACCAACCTCATTGCTGTAGGACCAGGACTTCACTCACAGAAACTGGTGGGTTCTTGATTCCCCAAGGCCCAATTCCTCCATGTTATAACCCTGTTAAGTGGATGTTGTGTCCCGTCCCAGACGAGAGTGCATTTCAGTGAGGGGGGAACTAGTTCTTACTCTTTCTGCCTCATTGATATAAYGGGGTGCCATTGCTCTTTGTAAGGTCTTTGGAGATTGTCATGTGGGAGACAGTGTCCAAGTGACAAATATTAAATTAATTAGGACTAGTAGCATTCTGTTAAAAAAAAAAAAAGGAAGGAAAAACAACCTGAGTTGCCTCAGTAGTGGCTATTTATTGGTTTTGTGAGTGGCACCGAAGGATCTGCACAGAGTRAGATCATGTCAGAGAACACAGTGATGATCTGAAAGGTAAAACTATCCTTTGCTGATAAACTTTTACTGCCATCAGTTGAGGAACAGTTCATTCTCTGCACTAAATTCAAAACCATAATCCCTTAGGGAAAAGGCTAGTGCATTAAGGACAGTGCATCCATCAAATGTACCACCCAGTCCCCTCGAGCTTTTTCTTTTTGGAATGGCAAGATTTATGGGATTTCTGCCACTTAGTACCTTACAAGAGAAAAAAAAAACCTGTTAAAAAAAGACGCAAAGCTGCCAAGTTTGGCACAAGCCCTACCAGCTGTCCTGGCTTTTGACACAACCATGAACCAAAGCATCCACAAAGAGCACTCCTGACTTTCTCCTGGTTAGGCCAATCCTGGAGTCTTTTCCCTGGCAAAAATCAGCATTTGATGTCAGAGAGGATTTAGCTGGGTGAGGACACCGATGTTTCCTCCAGGATTTTTAGGAGTATTTGGGAGTATCCTGGTCACCTTGCCAATGGGGGACAGATAGAAAGGGCAATGGCACTAGTAAATCTCTGCTTGTCATTGGGGCAGTCGGGCTGCTGCAAACGTTTTGGGATCTGGAGGACTGATGGGCAGCTCCAGAAACCTAAGGAGCCTTCAAAACAGATTTAAATGCCACCCACAKCAACCCTCCTCATTGTAGTGTTACAGGACATATGGGAAAGCTGCAATTATTGAAAGTGTAGAGCTGGATTTTTTTTCACAAAAAATATTTTTGGACGTTTTTCTTGACTTTTTTTTTGGTGCGTGTGTGCGTCTCTGAAATTTCATTTCACATATCTTAAGGGAAATCTTTGATTGTCCAATCAGAATAGAAAAATAAAAGCATGCCTTGAATTTAACTGTATCAGCCAGCATAGTATCAGGCAGTAACGCCTTCATTATAGCAATCTGAGTACTTCCTGAATAATTCAGAAGTGCCAAACAGAAGACTTGTTGCTTGGATGTGCTAATGAAAATATCAAGGGAATTAATTAATAGTCAATTATATCAATTTTAGATTTGGACATTGATTATGACGCTRAAAGCAAAATCTGCTTTCTTTACTATACATAATTCCTTACTTCTGAATGCTATAGCTCAGCTTAATAATTCCAGTTAAAAGCGTAAAAGAAATAGAAATTCAGATTATTTTTCACTATTTCTCCCTCCTTTTCAATATGCTTAACATAAATAAGATAAAAGGCATGGTGGAAACATATATGTACATCTTATAAGTGTTGATGCAGATTTTCCTAGGATGTACTTCATAGTAAGATGTTTTGGGAAAAGGTTTGAATTCAGAGGAGAATAAAAATGCAATATGGATGTGTATATTTATATTTTCAAGTTTATTTCTAAACTGGAAAAAGAATTATTTGGTATTATTTGATATTTAGATGTACCCTCTTTTAGAAGAGAAGTTTCGACTTTTTTTAGCACTCCACAAAAAGAAGAGTCTATCTAGAAGTGTTTCGTTTAACTCCAATGTGCCTTAAAAAAAAAAAAAAAGAATGAGAACATTTTCTGGTCTTTGGTGCTAGAGGAAAGCATTTCATTGAGATCAGTTTTTGCATGATTTGGCACGAGTTGTCTAGACTGGTTTATGAAAAATGACAGCTAGTAGGAAAGTAATTAAAAATGTATTTTGCTGAAAGCAAAAATATTTTTGGAATCTATAACAACCATCTTTAATTTGCCAACAATTTCCACAATATTTTATATTAACTGGAGGATTTTGTATTCTAGAAAATACGTATATTGATAGCTGAGCATTGATGGCTTTCTGGTTTGATCTTCTCACAAACTCTGCTCTTGTAAAAAACTGGCAAGAGCTGAAAAAGTGATCAAATAGTACATTCAAATCTCTGTGGCATCCTTTATGAATTATTATGATTGGCAGTAGATGGGGATAGGACTCTCTTCCATGGATGAGATGTTTCAGTATTTTGGCTGGAGCTGAGGGAAGCTTTGCTTTACTTGGAGCTAATACAGTTTTTCAGATTTGAATGCAGTAAAGCAGTGTTCCCATCTAAACAAAAACAAAACCAGAAAAACCCAACAATGCAAAAGTCTGATAAATGGAAAAAATCATATTATGAAATCAAAGCCATGTATTACGATATAGGTTCTTCCTGAGTGATGAAGGAGCTGAATTTTTATTAATGCTGTAGAGCCCTTGGCATATTGCTCAGGAAATTATTGGCAATATCAGAATAATTAGGATCCCTCTCCATTTCATTGAATCACTGTGCTGGTGCAACCTAGGAATCAGCCAAATGAAACCAAAATCTTAATGTAACTTATTTGAAATAATTTTGAGGTGTGAGCAAGTACAGGGTATGCCTTTGCACTGGGAGGTCAATGAGTTGGAAAGCAGTGTGGAAATGTCTGAGCATCACCCAGCTTTGGGCCTGCTCCTTGCTATTGTTTTTAACTGAATGCTCACTAATTGCATAGTAAGGTTTAGTTTCCAGAGGCCACTATTTACTTTTGCAGGTGGCAGTGGGAGAGTGTGGGGCCTGAGGGTGGGCAGGTGAGGCAAGACCTTCCCCCATGTTCAGCCAAGCCCAGTCCCTTCCCAAGAATGGCATAAGTAATTCATTTCAAAGAGTTTATTACATTGGTGTAAATTTATCATTCTCATGTTGCATTTCTGATTCAATGTTTTAGAGACAAGAAATCAAATCTGAAAGACAGCAATGAATGCATTATCATTTATTTTAAAGCTGGAGATTAAGTTAAAGTATTAATAACAATAAACTGATGGCTGAAAACCTGCTTGATAGTCCATTGATCAGTACCTGCCATTCATTGCTCCCTGGTATTCTCAGTGAGCACTTTATTTATCACGCTGTCACTCTGCTATCAAGGATCCATTCCATTCTGGATCTGAGGTTAGCAGTCCAGAATTAGTTCTCCTAAGAAGAAATTTGAGTATCATTTCACCATGATAGGTACCTCTAAGAACTACAGCATAGGTAACGCTGTACATGGTGTTTTCTAAGCTGTGTTCCAGTTCTGAGTAACACTGAAAACTCCATAAACATCTTTGTTTAGATATAGGGAATTACAGTGAGTGTACAGCCCTCGGTGCAGCAGGTGCATTAATGCTCTCTCCTTCAGGCATATGAAATTGTGGTTAGGATACCTGCAATAAACTCCTACAAAGTGCTTTGAAATTCCTCAGTGAAAAATGTCTCTSTGATGGATTGGCCAAGTGCATGATAACTGCCCAGCTCTGCAGGAAACGTTTTACCCATCACTCATCCCACAGGGATGGTGCTGTGCACCACCCTCTCCTGCATGGGGTTACCGGGAGCTGGCTCCCCATTTATGTCAATAAAGACAGTTGTTGCRCAGAGTTACTAAAAAAAAATAAATGAAAGTTTGGAATGGTATGTCTACTTCTGACATTTCACACTGAATATCATAGCTGTGTCTCTTCTTGCCCCTCTTAAGTTAAACAGCCACTTCTTCCCTGGCATGTTGTGTCCCATCATGTGCCAGTGTCAGAAACCTTCAGCCTCCTCTCCTCTGTGATTCTGCCTGTCCTGCCTTGTGGGTTTTCGTTGCTGCCTTATCTCAGAGCAGAATTTTCTCCTCAATTGRTATGCATAGTCAGACATAGTTAATCCATGCTTATCTTATCCATACATCTAAATATCCCAGAGATTTAAGGAACACCAGTCATCAGTTTTATAAGGGACAGCAGACAGCTCTCAAACTTTTTGCAAAGGTTTGGGGCTCACATAAACTAGTAAAGTCAGCTCACAATTTATTTCTCTGATGGGACCCCAAAATAYGATGTCAGTGGCCTTGTCTCTGCACAGACTTGAAGGGAAAGTCCTGAAATCAGAGAAATGATTGCAGGTTTTCATGCGTTTAACTGACAGATTGTGTCCTTGATACTCATGATTTTTCCTGTGGTTTTAACTAAATGTGCATAATAATTTATGTTGTCATTTAAATTTAAAAGAGAGACTTTCTGGGCAGCAGTATTTTGCCTGTGAATTCTTGTGAAGCATACCTCGCACAGCATTTTAATATGAATAGGTAAGTAATGCAGAACACAGTAAAACAAGCAGTGTATGATRTGTGAAGAACCAACCAAAAAAAGTCCTGGGTTTTACACGAGCTGAAGTTTGTGAATGATTTTCCAGTGCAAAGCATATTGTACTAATCCARTTTTGTGTGAAATGTTCTTAGGATAAGCTTCTATCAACTGACCCACCGTTTGTGTATGATATACACAGACAGGATATTAGTTATGGATTACAGACATCTTTGTACAAAGCATTTTGTTAAGTCCTGCCAATTGCCAGACAAGGGCTATTGTTCTATATTGGCCTCTTTGGCTAAGCCTGTCTCTGGATTAGTCTGTGCCCCTCTCGGAGCGTCAGTCGTGCAGTGCAGCGCAGAAGTGGAGATGACTGCACAGGTGGGACGGCAGAGGTGGGACAGCAGCTCTCATCCAGGGCAGCAGCCMTCACCCCGAGCACCCAGAACTCTCAGTCACGGACCTCAGGCGTTGGTCACAGCTGGGATTTCTATCTGATGCCAGAGGCAGTTGAAGCACAGTCACTCAGAAGGGGTTGGGTTGCTGTTAATTATCCAGTGGGGATGACTCCAGAGGGTAGCAGCCTGTTACAGGTCCAGGCAGAGATTCACCCTGCCTTTCACCCTCACCTTTGGGCAGCCCAGTTCGGAAACCTGGCGTGGGAGGAGAGGCAGATTGCCACCTTTACCTTACCCCTTACCCAGAGCAGGGAGGGGGTGGGTGCAGAGAGGCAGTGCCAGTGGCTCTGGAGCTCCTCCTGGGGCTGCTGGGCTCCGGTCACTGCGGAGCCGTGRGCAAGAAACAGATGTCGACAAGTGGAGTTTCTCCACCATCCCCAACCTTTGCGTTTCTTATTTCCCCGTTCCAGCTCCTCCCCGCCTCCCTCTCCTGCCTTATTGGAGTCATTAATGAGGGTGTAAGCCATCCCCTTACTAGACAGGCGTACATTTTGGGCTTGATGACCCTGATCCTCCTCATGCTCAGCCTATCTCCTTTCAATTGTTTCATCAGCGGCGTGACTGCCGGCTCACACCTGACAAGTGACAAGTCTCAGGCTCCTGCTGACTAGATAATCAAAGTCTTGTCAGAGCTGTCAATACCCTGCAGATAGGAGAGGACAAAGAGAGGAAAGGTTTCTACAGAAACCACTGCCTTCAAAAAATACTGTCGATTCTTCTTACAGAAATCACCTGTTTGTTTCAAAACATTATTTATTACTGAAAATACGGTCTCTGCAGAACAAGCATGTAAGCAGAATAATGACAGCGGCTGTTAATGACACAGCCCTCCAAATCTGCCGGCCCCAATGTTTTGTTGGGAATTGTTTTGAATCCCTGACTAAAGGGAAAATATTAATATTCAGCAGTCATTTAACCTTCCTGAAGAATTTAAGGGGGATCATTTCAAGCACAACCATAATTATCGTTTGATAAAAAACACATTTTTTTTTAAAGCAAAGAAGGCACAAGTATGTTCTAGTATAATATTGCAGACCAAGGTTATTTATGATCTCTTCCAATTTTGGCACATTTTCAAATGCAGATTTGATTTAAAATGTTAATTAAAGCACAGGGCCAATTTTTTCCCTTATTTACAGAACTCTAAATCTGCAATCTACTGAAGTTGATGAATTTCATCTGGGTTTCACCAGCACAAGAAAGTGTCATATTTGACACACAGTTATTTGGATATTCTAACATATTTACAGTCAAAGTATGTGCTAATGTTTTGAGACTTTGGGACGGACAGATGTTCTGAATGTGATGGATTCAAGAGATTTTTTTTTAAACTTTGCATATCAAAAAATAAAACCTTTAATTTGAAAGATAGCTATGTCTAGACAATCAAATAACATTGCTTTTTGCAGCTGAAACTCCTTTAAAATAACATTGGAGGTGAAGTTTCTGAAGACCTAGTGACTATTTAATGTATACCATTTACTTAGCAGCAGAAATAAAGTAGTGGGTCTGGCTTGCTGCTGAGAGAAAGACATACGGCATTTCTTGCCTCAGAAAAAGAAGTCTTTAAAGCAGAGTTTTCATCAGCACTTTTCATGTGCTCGCCTTCAGTGCCACTTCCAGATAACTCATGGTATGAAAGAAGCACCACCACTCAGTCACTCCCCAAGCCCTGCGTGCAGCACAGTCCTTTTCGCCGCTTTCATGCCTATTTCTTTTATTAGGAATGGCTTTGTTAGACACAAGCCGTTATCCGTCTGAGCTGTGTTCAGCTGTCAAGCGCCGGCTGCCTTTTGCTGCTCGTGTCAGCAGACAGCAGAAGGTGGCAGGAAGGGCTGGAAGTTAAAGCTCGTCAGGTTCCTGGTGTGCTGCCACCGTGCCTGTGCTGGGCTTGCTGGGGGCCTGGCACACCCCGAGGCAGGGACACGCCACCAGCAGCTCCCTGGTGGCTCCTGTGCCACCCCTGAACTGTGGCGCCGGGGCACGACGAGGAGAGCGGGTGTGGGATGCTGGTTCCAGGGAACACCCATCCCCGGGGGACTGCCAGCCTGCTGGGAGTCCACACTGGGGCTGTTACAGGGAGAGAGGGCTTCTGAGAGACCCTGAAGATGTTGAAGTGTTTGCTGCTGCTCTGCTTGGTGTGGAGCCAGTGTTTGTGTCTGAGCACCAGTGCTGGGGTAGGAGCGTGCTGGGGATGGGCTGTCCTGCTGCTTGGCACGCTGTGGGGCAGGAGAACACCAGGMCCTGTCCTGGAACCTCAGCCATGCTGGGCAGCTCTAACGGGAGGGAGGGGATCCGGAGCTGGGAGGTCCTGGGACGCTGTCCCCAGCCTTGCCGTGCCACCGTCGGCTCCTCTTGGCAGCAGCAGCAGCTGCCGGCAGAGCTCAGAGGAAGTTTTTGGAAAGAAAGGTTTGGGTTGTTTTTTTGTTTTTTTTTTTCCATCAGAAAATGCCGATTCGTCAAAAGCAAAACATTTCACAAAAACATCTGGCTTTCAATGAATCTTCCCAGAGAACCTAGCCTGCTAAGCAGATTTTCATTGTAAATCTGTCTGGTTCCCTGCCAGGTCACCTGCGTGGCTCCGTGGCTGCCTGCCAGCGCTTGCAGCTCGAAGGTAGCCACACCAGAAAGCCTGCCCCACATCCCAGGCCTCGGCGCTCTGCATTTACATCTGCACGGGAAGATCCCAGCCCCGAACACAAGGAGAATTCCCAGACAGACCCTCAGGCTTCCAGCAGGCATAGCCCTGGGCAGCTCTGGTGGATTTCCTTTCTGTAAAAAGTTCAGACAAGAGAGATGGGGGAGGGGGATTAAATAAAATATTGATCTGAATTTGAACGGAAAATGATTTCAAAATACTCACATTTTCTGCAGACCACCAATTCCCAAATTCCAGTAGAAATAAGATAGTGAGGCCTAGAGGTAGAGACGTGGGATACAGGAAGCCAGCTGGATGCTTCCAGGTTAAGTGTGTTTAGGTATATCATATGGAAGCAATCCTCTTTTTGTGATGTATGTATATTTATCCACAAAACAAGTATAAGTGATATCACTGGACTTAAGCATTTATTTCATTAGTAGTATTTAAAATAAATTAAAGTTATCATATATACCAGCTTGTACCAAATTCTTCTTTTCTATATAATTCTTGAACCCCAATAAATACATTTTARGTAATCTAATTTTTGTGTTTCGTTAGCATACAATGCATGTCCTGTTAATCCTGATTAAATACATAATTAGGTGTATTTAAAGTACTTAATTTAAAGTATTAGTGCTTATTTAGACAATAGTTTTCTTATTAAGGGTTAGTTTATTTGTTAATCAAATGTCACTTAAAATGTAGAGTGGGTGGGGAAGAGTAATTGTATGATTTACTTGAAAGAAAGCTGTAGACAAAGTCAGTGGCAGAGGGTAAACAAGGAACTGTTTGAATGAAGATCACTGTTATGTGCATGTTTCTAATTTTATCCATCTGCCTCGAGCAAAGAAATGGAAGGGAAGGGAGCCGAGCTGGGCTGGACGGCCCAGCGGTGCTCAGCTCTGTGGCGGGAATTTGTAATTCCCTTAATTTTTCTGAAACAAAATTTTCACTGTGTAACTGGTGGAAGGAAACCTTTTGYTAAAGTTGCTGTATTTGGAGATAAGGACGCATTTCCTGTTGGTGAGACACGGCCCTTTCCGCCATGTTTGTCACTGTGCCCTCCCTGAACGCGGCTGGAGGGAACACGGGCGAGAGAGCTGGTGTTTAACACTGCTCAAGCTTGGGCTCCCTGCCTCTGTGACAGGTTGGTCACACTGCCTGCTCTCGGACAGGCAGTACCAGGGATGCTTAATAGATAGAAAACTTTGAAAAGGTCTTTTTCCAGAATGTTTGAAGTTTTGAGGGTGACCTTTGTTTCAGGTTTTGCAAAYACTCTCATTTGTGTTCTGCTGATTGTTTTGGGGTTTGATCATAAGGTCAAATACCAGCTGCAATAAAAATTGTATCAGAATGGATTAAATTGTCTGCAACTTTCCTCAATGAAGAGAAATTCCTTTTTAACATGGCCTGTCTCTGGTGCCTTTGTTTATGGTAGTGTGACAAGCAGCCCTTCCCTTGGCGTGGCACTGCTGCTTTCCCTTTCTTTTCTGCACTTCAGAYGGTGAGAAGAGTCTCAGCTGACTGGCAGAAGTACAAGCTGACGAAGTCTCAGCTCCCCTGAAAGGTGGGAGTCGCACAGCAGCGAATGGAGCTGCAGCCACATTCCGCAGCCCCACGGGCTGCCTCTGTGCTCTGGGGGATGCTCAGCGCTCCTCTTGCTTCCCGGTGGGATGGTGAAGCGAAGAGATGGGTATGTCTCCTGTCACTTGTTAATTAATGGATTCTCTGCATCATCCCAGAGCTAAACAGCCCATTTCCAAATCCAGAATTCTCAAATTGCGTTTGCAACATGCTGAGACATCTCTCCGGCAGCACGTGGGGTCCTGACATCCAGGGGCCTTGGAGACTTCTGAAGCTTCCCCTATCTTTAATTTGTCCTGCATGGAAAAGGCATGGGGTAATGACAGATGTGAGGATGATATGGCACTGATGTGCAGAATTATTCAGAGGTAAAGTTAGTAATTTATTTCGTCTTTAGGAATTCTCTTTGTGGACTGTTTGGTGATTGTAGAGCTCTTACAAAATCAGAAATATTCGGCTAAGTTTATATTTCCTTCTGGAAGAAGGTTATAACGTTATTGAAATCTGATCTATAGCATGTACACTTACTGCTTGTAAATCTGGTAGTTAGCATGTCAAAAACCCTTTTATCGGTTATTTCAAGGTTATAGCCAGAATTGAGTGGGGCGCCAATAACATTCTGGGGAGGTTTGTACTGAAATCTCTTTCCAAGAAGTATCTGGGCTATCTGCAGGTTGTGTGAAGAATGCCAGGCACTGCACTGTGCCAAGACATGATAATGGACATGCTCCCACGGAGGCTGCTGTGGCAGGGGCTCACTATTTCTTCCTCTGAGGAAAGATAAGCAGTCTTAAAGCTCTGTATTTTGACACGCAGGAGATATGTATTTTTGTGGAAGCATCATGACAGTTATATACAAAATGTTACTGGTCTGTAAAGGCAGACCTGGTAATGCTGAGGTTGTGCATCAGTGCTGTCTTTTGTTGAGGAGGTTGTCGCATTCTCTGGGTTGAGAAAAATCTGTATCCTCTAAGTGATACTGCTGATGTTGTCTTGTGTGACTGCTCCAGCTCATCTGTGGTGGTACAGCCCCTAATTAATAATTCATAGTTGATTCAAGCTCTTTTTTGTTAACTGTGTTCAAAGCTCGTTTTAATGAAGAGATGAGCATCTATTGAATAAGTATTTATTTCCCTTCCCCATGTCAAGAATCCTGCCCTGATGCGGAACCAGTGGAAATGGTACAGCTCGATCTGGATCATTGTGGTTTCTTCTGGACTCCTGATGGTCTCTAAACCACTTCTTCATGACTTGGGGTGCTCCAGCCCCTGTGGTCCCCTCCCACTGCAGAAATTCTTCCTGCTGCTTTGAAGTGCTTGCCAGGTACTGTACAGAGGTGAAAATTGGGGCAGTACTCACAAAGCTTTTGGCATTGATTGTCTTGTAGGCGTTTGCACTGGTGGTACTTAAAACTCAAAAGTTTCTTAATTGTATAAGCTCATGCTCCTGGACTGCTTGGCCTAATATTTTCTGTCAGAGTCCAGATGTCTTTCTCTCCGTGTTTCTTTGACTGTTTTTATAGGTTAGTAGGATGAATTTATCCATGAAAAATGAGAATGAGTGAGAAATACTAAGGCTTCAAGGTCTTGAAAGGTTTTTTTAATATTCAAAAATAAAAACTGATATTATTATTATTATTATTATTATTATTATTATTATTATTATTATTATTATTATTTATTATTATTATTTGGTGTGTTGTTGCTATTATTAGTAGTAGTATTAGGACTATATTTAAAAGGAGGAATGCAGTAAGGAAAGTCTAAAACAAGACTTCGTGGTGAGGAGAACTAGCTTCAGGTTCCCATGCTGATGGATTTAGGACCTCCTATTCCTTGCACTTGTTGCTACACTGGGCTGTAACCCCTCCTTCTCCCTCCCTTCTCTGAGACCCTGTCCCTAAGGACACTGACATGTGTGCATGAAACATTTCTGTTGTATTACACTGTATTTTTCAATAGAGAAATTTCACTGAAGAGTTCTCACCATCAGCTTTTGATTTACACCTTTTTTTTTTGTCATTCCTTTCCCTTTCCCAAAATATTTAGGCAGGACTTTGGGTCATGAGTCCTTGCAGAATTCATATTTAATATTTCTTTAACATAGAATCTAAATTATTTTTGATAATCTATGTAAAGATTATGTATAATATAATTAATTGATATAAGTGGTTTCAATTCTCCTTAATATGACAAATCTCTAGTGTGAAATATTCTTAGTTAATGATCAACATAAAATAGATAGAGTTCATTTTTAATGCAAGTACAAGATTTGAATTAATTTGTAGTTACGGCAGAGTTATTAAACTGTATAATATATACACACATACATTCTCTTCTTTTGTTTTTAAAGCTTTACACATTGAGCAGATATGATGATGCGTTTGGGAACTTTCTACCTAAATTCTTGTTCTTTTCCTACTGTCCTACTAAAAGGCATTTATTTAGGGTTCCTCTACAATACACTGATACTTCTTTGTGCTAATACTCATAACTGACATGCATTTTGGTTTGCAGTGACTTGTGTTTCCAGTTTGTCATGATTTAACCCCAGACAGCATGTAAGCCCCACACGGTTTCTTGCTCACAACCCTCTTGTTGGGATGGGTAAAAGAATCTGAGAAAACTTGTGTGCTGAGAGGGGAACAGTTTAATAATTGAAGTAAAATAATAATAATGATGATAATGACAATAATAATAATAATAAATTGTAATGAAAAGGAAAATAAAAAGAGAGAGAGAAATAAAACCTTAGAAAAACAAGTGATGCAGATAAAAAGCCACCTGCTCACCACCCACCAAGGGATGCCCAGGCTGTTCCTGAGCAGGGGACCCCAGACAGCTTTCTCCCCAGTTKTTGTGGTGAGCATGATGCCATGTGGGATATCCTTCGGGCCAGTTGGGGCCTGCTGTCCTGGCTGTGTGCCCTCCCAACTTCATGTGCCCCCAGCCTCCTTGAGAGCAGGGCAGCACGAGCTGCTCAGCACAACTGAAACGTCACTGTGTTTCCATCACTGTTCTCATCCTAAATCCAAAACACAGCACTGACATAGCACTGGAAAGAAAATGAACTCTCCTCCAGCTGAAACCAGGACAGAGTGAACACAGTAAGGTGTGTAGGTGTGAGCCACCGGCCCAGCTTCCAGCTGCCACAGAGGTGCCTTGTGGCTCCAGAACCCGAGGCAGCTCGGTGTGGCTGTGCTGGCCCACGYGAGGGGCGAGACCTCGAGCAGAGTGCAGCAGGAATGGTAGGTTTGCACAGCCTAATCTACTTTGAGCAGAGTATTAATGCAAGCAAAAGAGAGCACACAAAAGTACTGGTAAGGGATTAGCATAAAACTATGTACATTATCATGGTCTCACTTTCTTAGATTTAACGTGAGCGATGTTCTTTAATATTGCTATGAAATTTATAGCAGTGAGATAAGCGTCAAATTTTCCTACAATTGCATTAAAGATGGGGAAAAATATTGGGAGAAGTGCCAAATGGAATCTGAATGTTGCTTAAAAGACACGTGGGATGGAAGAAGCAACTTGCAGGGAACATCTGTTTCTGCTGGACCTTGTCACTTTTCTGTCAGTTGTAACACTGAGTTAATCAGATTCCTTTAAAAACTGTTGTGTTTAAAATGCAGCACAGATCAAAAATAACTATCCAATGTGCTGGAGTCTGTACATGTTATGGAATCACTTAAAAATGAGGACAGAACTTGGTGTAAATGTATCCCCTCGTATTTTCTCCCAGTACAGTGTATTAGTGAGAGCTGGAGGGATTTAAAGTGGTTTAATCCTCACTGTTCTTCCTATTCCCACTGTTTTACAGGTCAGTGAGCTGCAACATTTGTGTTGTGTTTAAAAATACATATTTTAATGTATTGGCTAGATACCAAAATTTGTCCGAAGAATACAATTGAAAGACTTCTTTAGTCATAACTGCCTTGTTTGGTTTATTTAAACCCCAAAMGTGTATCAAAATAAGAGTGTAATGCCAGTCTGTGTTACTGCAGGGGCTCTTTGTGTTGGCTGAGCTGTGCCAGGTGCAGAGCCAAAGCAGCCCAAGGGTTTGGGCCAGTGTCTCCTACCCTGAGTGCATCTCTGGTTGACTCCCTGCTTTCTGGTGGGACAAGTTACAATAGGATGTGCTGGGGGAGGAACAAGAACCTCTGTCTTCTCTTGAGAGGACCAACACATATTCTCTACTATGAGTTTCCTAATGATTTTCTGAGAGAAGTATTTTTTTCCTGTCGTGGTACATTTTGATTCGTCAATTTCCCAACTTTTATTTATTTTTTTTTTTCTTTAATGAAAGGAAATACCTCCTTGAAACATTTTCCACAGAACAGATGTGAATTTTTCTGAAAACATTTTGATGGCTAATATTAGACTTGTGGTACCATAATTTTTTTTTCATATGAAAAGAATCATGGCAGTAAGTTAAGATTTAAATTTTTTTTCTAGGGCACAAATTTAAATGTAGATGTAATAAAGAATTAAACAGTTTGCTGTATCTCTCTTCATATTCTCTCTACAAATTATTATCTGTGTTTATTACTGTAGTGTTCAAAAGTACACTAAAAATATACGGTATTGTTGATGAAAATCTTAAGTTAAAATAATATCTTAAAAAAACATTTTGGAAGGTRCAAGGTCTTTGTGCTGCAGCTGCAGTTATGCCAATTAATGCTGTGATGTTGTTAAATCTCCCAAGCTGCAAGGCATCATTATTTGAGTAAGGGACCTCCAAAGAGATTCCCTGCACTTTGTGTAGTGGTGCTGGTAAATCAGTGGGCAATATTCTCCTCTTTGAGTCAACACAGACCAAATGTCCCAGTGTGGTGCTGGGAGAAGACAGTATTGCTGGAAAAACCATGCTAAGATGTCTGTAAGTCATAAATTTGAGGTCATGATTATTTGTGGTTCACACACCTCGTTGCATTATTTTTGCAGGACAGGGGTGTGAATCCTGGTGTGCTGGCTAAATTCCAGTTGGAGCAATTACGTTTTATGCCTGAAATTCCCCTGTAGTTCCAGCTCGATATGTTTCACATCTTGGTTTGTGCTGTTGCTGTGTAGTGTTAAGCAGCTGACACTTTTAACTCTACGAATTGCTGCCTTCTAGATGTGAGTCCTGTCTGTGATCRTAGTCCAGCCCTTTTCAAAAGACTCGGAGTGAAACCTTTTGTGCAAGAAAAACTCGATACAGACGTTGTGGAAAAACTCCAGAAGTTTTGCGTAAGTGTGCAGAGCCTAAGTTGTATAACTCCTTGTCCTTGCACTCCTCCCTGCTGTCCCCTTTGGACCCCTAACCCTTATGGGGCATTCCCAACCACCCAGGAGACGTGGATGTGGCGCAGAGGAAAGCGTGAGCCCTGGGAATTTTGGTGGCAGCTCTTAAGAGACTCGTTTGGGAACTGCAGTAGGCCAGGAGCGAGCTGGCAGTGACAAGCACTGCTGAGGTCCCTCACCATCRTGCCTGGCCCATTCCCCATTGCTGTGTTTTGCAAGGATCCTGATGCCTTCCCAGGAGCCGGCCTGCTGCCAATGCCCAGGCCCTGGTCGGCTGTGGAGTCCTCGGGAGTGACCCTGGTGCAGATCAAGCCCCACACCACAGTGACAGTGACAGTGACAGTCCCTGTCCTTCCCATCGGCTGCAGGAAACCACCGATGGCCAACCCCTGTGGCCCTGGAGCTGGGTCTGTGTCGTGACACGAAACCCTACGGCCCTGCTGCAGGGCCTGTGTCGTGACATGAACCCCTATGGCCCTGCTGCAGGGCCTGTGTCGTGACATGAACCCCTATGGCCCTGCTGCAGGGCCTGTGTCGTGACACGAAACCCTATGGCCCTGCTGCAGGGCCTGTGTCGTGACATGAACCCCTATGGCCCTGCTGCCGGGTCTACGTCACGACAGGCAAACCCCATGGCCCTGCTGCTGGCTCTGTGTCACGACAGGCAAACCCCCATGTGCCCAAAGCTGCCGGGCCAGGCGGGTTCCTCACGTGGCAGGTGAGCTCATCACTGCCCTGGGGCAGCTGCARTGGCACACACAACGCTGCAAATACGATTGTCTAGGGCTGATCTCTGTTTTCTTTCTGTTTCTTTCCAAAGAAGAGGCCAAGATCAAAAGCCTTACCCAATCAGTCAGGCTTTAATCAAATGAAGCACTTGAGCACATGCCTGACGTTAAGCACATAAGGATTATTGCTGATTTCAAGGAGATAAACACATGCTAAAGCAAGGACTCGGATCTGGTTTGTGGCAACCTCATACCCCCATGTCTGTCTGTAACAGAGGCTGCTTCACCCTTTCATTTGCTTTAGAGGGAGGTGAACGTGCTGTCTAATCAAAAATAAGCAGATGAAGGTATTAAGACACGAAAGACTTGTTGCTTTGAGATCAGTTTTAATTAAAACACAGGTAGAATTTAAGCCAGTGGAAAGGCTCTGTGTGACTTCAGTGGGTTTTGTAACAGGCATCATATCATGGCATCTAAACAGACCCTCATCTTCTCAGTACTTCTGTGATGAGTCAGAATTTAGTTTTCTACTCTTTTCATTTCTAATTGGGAGGCATTTGCAAGGACRATTTGCACAGAGGGCTGACGCTGAGCACACAAAGAGTGTAACTCCCCCCACTCCCAGCAATGATTAGTTTACAAATTAAATGTATTTGAGATCTTTAGCTTACCTGGAAGTTAATGTATATCAGAATATAGTGTTTGAATAATATTTATATAGTATTCTATGAACAAAGGTTATTGCTACATGCAAGACAGATTCAGCAAACTATTTTCTGGTGAATCCTTGTATCCACTTCTAAGTTTATACATTATTTTCATGGTTGTTTTCCTGCTAGTGGCACATCCAGACACTGAATCCCAGCTCCTAAAAGCAGAAATAGTGAGTCTGGGAGAAGTCATAGGGTTAACAATCTTAACTTAGAGTCTTGGTCTACCTTTAATTGAAGTGGGTGTCCTCAGCAAGTGGCTTCTCCCATTAGAAATTATTTTCTGCCAGAAATCTATATTCTGTCATACCCAATTATGCACCCTACTAATCAACAGAGAACTTGGTAGCACCCCAACATGGAGAAGTCTGCATCTGTTCTAAATCCTGCCCTTCTAAGCAGGATTATTGCCAAGCACTGTGAAGATTGCTTAGCTGGGTACAAAAGATGCTGTACCCTAGCCAAAAGAGGGAAGTAATTCTGATTTTATTTGAATGAGCTTATTTTATTGGATAGAAGGAAGTAATTGAATTATGTAAAATAAAATAAGGTTCTGTGTTTTTAAGAAAAACATCACCAAGTACTATCTCATAAAAATCTCTTGAAATAACAGAAGAATGCAATGGTCCTCAGCAGTTCAAATGTCTCAGATGCTTTTATGCTTCTCAGAAGGTAAGTACTACTAGTTGTATTTTTGACTACAGTAGTAGCCTCCTATCAGCTCATTTATCAAACCTGTCAGGTGTTAAAATGTTTAAGCATATGCTTACTGCTAAGCACTCGAGCATTATAACCAACCCAACCAACTGCTTAAAGTGTTCTGTGGGACAGTTCTGGCTGCTGCCCTGGTCCCCATGCCAGGAGCACAAGAGCACATTTTGATTATCTTGTTTTTTCTGGTGACATCCTCAATATTTCCATTTTATAGGCCACCAGAGTCCCTTGGAGGTACCAGCTCTATCACTGAACTGGAGAAGGTGCTGAGGCGTTCCACAAGACACCAAATAGCCTTCTAGGTGAAGAAAGATTGAATAGATCAGCACTTTTTGGCTCAGAAAAGAGATGGCCATGAGAAGATTGACAGAGATGAGCAAAACAGAGAGGTGAGAAGGGTTGTTCAAGGTCTACTAGGAATTGTGTGAAACTGTCAGGCAGTGGGCTTAAAATTTAACTTCCTTGTAGAAAAAAAAGCCCCTGGGTTTTTTTCTACCCATCACAGAATCTCAGCACATAGAACATTGTGGAGACCAGAAGTATAAGTAATTAGACCAGGAATTCAATCATGTGAAGTAAGCATAGTCCACAGAGTGCAAGCAGGTATGCAACTGCGGGTACAACTGCCACAAATTGCAGCCTGTGACCAGCACAAGGACCTGACTGCTCTGCAGGTATCCCTCAGTGAGGTGTATCCTGTAGCCATGCCCTGCTCCCCTTTTGGAATAACTCCAGTGTAGTTTGTTGGTTTTTTTTTTCCATTTGGGTTTATTGTTTTTTTTTCTTTCAAGAATTAGATGATCTTCAAGGTCCCTTCCAACCCAGGCCATTCTATGCTTCTATAATTCTATGTTGATTTTACCAAATTGTAGAAAGTTTTTTTCCATGAAAATAGCAAAGTATGACTCAGTCATCCATGCCTTCCTTCCCACGTGGTCCCAGGACAGTGTCGGAAAGGCTGTTAAAAGTGGGGCTGATGGAAACAACTTTTAGCAATTCAGGTGAGCTGTTACCGTGCAGCACTTCTGAGGAAGGTGCCAAATGTCTCTCCCCACTGCACTGCTGCTTACAGCTCTGCTTTGTTTACAGCAGGATGGGAAGCTCTTGAGTATTTTTGAAAATAAGATGTGTTTTCCCAAACAGAGATCCTATAAATGTGGCATCTGCCTAATATACTGCTCCCATCCCCGAGGGTGTCCCGTCAGTGTTTGAGCACTCCCTCTGCTCATGCATCCTGTGCGTGGAAGGTGGATAATACAGCTCACCACGGTTTTGGTCAAGCACTGAGACCACTTATAACTCCTTTGTGGTTTTACACGGCTATTAACAAGGAAGTGGCTCTCTAGGCTGGCAGTGGAGCTGGGAACAGCTGTGCAGGCACAGGGGGATCGCTCTCCAGACAGAGTTCAGCAGGGTGATGCTACCTATGCAGCTGGGCAGCAGACCTTACCTGTCCTACAGTTATTCTAAGGCTCTGTTCCACTTTTCCCTTTACCATCTTGAAAGGATTAAATCCGATGGAAATATTTCACATCTGAGATGCACTTTCTCATTACTGGAATAATTTGCGGGGGAAAAAAAAAAAATCCTATTCCTAAGGAATAAAAGGATCCAAGTTAGAAAAAGTGTAAGTATGCCTCTGCTTGCAACAAAGTCCCTTCAATCTGCATTTAAATAAAGGTATTGACTATGTAAAACACAAGGCTGCCCAAGGCAGAACATAAATAGTGTTTGCCAGGCATAGTGTTTGATGTGGGCTTCCACATAAGGTATTGAAGGCACACATCGGTAAATCCTGAACCTGCCAACTCTTTCCTGTGCAGTGTCACTCCAGTCTAGTTAGAGTGTATTTAGAAAGTAGCTAAACACACTTTTGTGGAAATCATTAAATAACACAGCAATTCATACATTTGCAGCAGACAGTTTCTAATGCACATTATTAACTGAAAATAAAATCTCAGCATTTTTCTTATATGTTATTTTATCTTTAAAAAAATCAGACGCCCAGTATGACTGAGAATATAATACCCCAAAGTTTAAGACTGGTTTGTAAACACAGTCCCCAGTGTCTACTATTGATCTTTTGCTATTTTAATGCATTTTTACTGACCGACATRTCCTGTGGTAAAGAATATTGCCTAAATTAGTTATCTGATTGGTTCTTTTGATTAATGATGGGWCTGTGCTTCATTACACATGACAACATGATCAGAATAATCACTGCAACCATAGAAGTTGGGACTGGCATTTTTTATTCCTTCATTTTTAAAGTTCATTTATAAAATTATTTAATGTATACGTCCTAAGTTGTAATTTATTTACATGACACTTTTTTCGATGGGAACTGTTGTACTGTGTCACAAATGGCTAAGAAAACAAGGTAAACTAGATGTACAAATCAATGTCTTCTGGCTCAAGGGGAAAAAAACATAATCAAGATTCAAGAGCTGACCTTGTCCAAAGTCCAACTTGTCACACAACAAACAGTGAGGTGCCCAACAAATCACTGGGATCAGCAGGATGTATTCAAAGGAATGTTTAAATGATGTTATTCCTTGCTGAAGTTCTTACCAAAACTTCAGAGATCCTGTGTGTTGGGGTGGAATGAGCCCAGGACTCAGAGCACAGGGTGGGCACCCTGAAGTGGGAGAAATGCCTGCCCAGGACTCACTGCTGAGATGCCACCAGAGGCTCCACAGCATTTCTGACAGCCCTTCTTGGATGGGGCCATTCCCTAAGCAACGGATCTGCAAAGCCACACGAAGCTGCAAATGGGTCTGCAGAGTGAAAAGGTTTCTTCCTTAAACCCCAGAGCCATTCTGAGCAAATACTGACAACCTGCAATCGTACACCCTTAAATTCTGCAAAATTAAACCTCACTCTGTGTAGAGGACCAAGACCAGATGTGCTGCTCAGCRTCATCTTATCCCTGTGCTATCTGCCATGGTTTATAGCACCTTTACATGCTTTGAGGTTCTTGATTGCTTTTTAGTAGGTCATTCTGGGATTGATCTGTTTGAATTTATAAGGACATGCATGGCACCTTATGTCATGTTGATGAATGATTCAAAATTTTAAATGGCAATTCAACATTTAATGTTTTGAAAAATGTTTAAATGGTGTCATGCACAGAATAAATGGCAGCTTTCATTTTCTTTCTTCAAAATTCCCTGCCAGCCTGTTTACACGATGTTGACAGACATTTTAGCGTTTGCCAGAGAAATAATTTGAAGGGTTGGATACTTGCCATAAAATGGTTTCCTCTCTATGGCAAGTGTGGAAACAAATGTGTGCATGCACAGTACATACACACACATATATTTTAAACATATTTCCAAACAAAAAAATGTTTGTTTGCTCTTGCAACTACAGAAATGTATCTCCAAGCAGGACTGACTCCAAAAGTGGTAGAAACTCAGAGCTTGCAGGAGCCAGAGCATGATTGACTCCTGACTGAGTCCAGCTCGCTGTGTACAATGTGCCGCATTCATTGCAAAGCTCAGGAATGCTCCTGCTGGTCAGAAGCTCAACAACTTCAATTTCTGCCCCAAATTTTGTTAAATTTTGATGCAATGACTAAAGAGTGCATTTGCAACCTGAGTACTTCACATGCCAATATACTCCTTTTCTTACCGTGCCATCTTTATTATGCTTTGTCTCACTTTAAGATTTTATTGTGCTGGCTCCATATAACACATTATCTGCATATAATAGTARATGTCTATCCAGATTTAGGGCCCAATCCTTTATGTACATATGCACTTTAAATGGATCTCGGCATCAGTGCAATAGATTTTCCTTCTGGGATTGCAAGAGGAAGGCTGATCTTTGTTGTGTGTAGTAAATCTGAAAGTTTAACATGCCAATAATTCCATTTCCATGAAATAACGTCTTAGCTTGTGTTTAGACTTTCGTTTTGTGACTAACAACATTTGATAATTATGGTGGCACACCAAGTCTTGTTTCCTGGGAAGGGATTGCTATTGTGTGAAATGTGTTTAACTATGGTTAAACACCCTTTGACTTGTCATGCTGGTTCCAGCTGTATAGAGGCTGTTTGGTGTTACCTCTGCATGTAGGTGACTAAAGCATTAATGTTTCTTTTATGAAAGCGATTCTGAATGATGGATTGATACACAGAGTTTATGATTCTTATATTCCAGGATTGTTTTGCTACCAGCACATTAGAAATTGTGACTAGTCAAGGAAATGGCAGCACTTCAGGGCTTTCCGAATCAGGACCTATCTCAGAAGCAGTTGCAAACTACTGAGTGGGTCAGTGGGTTTTACTGCTAGAGATATATGAAATATTAGAGGGCATTGAAGGTTTCACACTGTACTTAAAAAGTAAATTTTTAATTAGCAGTGCATGAACAGAAGAGGTTTTTTTTTTTCTCTTGGAATTGATGAATATGTTATATGTAGAGCATGGATCTTTACTTCCAACTGAGGAATTGATGCATTTTTCTATCTAAAAGTTGTTGTCTATCAATACAAGCAGATAATTGGTTACACTATTTGAATCTGTGTGTGTGTGTGTGTGTGTGTGTGTGTGTATGTGCTACTTAAAAGTTTACCAACAGATACAGTACCTTTTGGGGCTTGTTGTATGGCAATGCAACCTTTTATGCATTATAGGATTAGAGCATGTAAAATTGATGTTGAATATGCAAGTTATATGTTAATCTGATTAACCAAATGGAGAATTGCCCAATGCAATCAATTGAAATTTTCAACAACTTTGTGTTGAACTTGAAGGAAATTATCACCTTGAGGCTGCCAAACCCATGATACAACCTTGCATTTGCAATAATATTTGCCTATTTAGTGTTAAAATATATACATATATATAGTGTTTTTGTAATGAATTAAGGTTAGCCCGTCAAGGAGAGGCTTGTTAGAACTGAAAATGCAACAGTCTCCACTGCCTAGGTATGTTAAATGTTGGATGAAGTATATTAGAGTGGTTTTACTCATATTGCATGGTTTTTTACAAAAAGAAATGCAAAGGCATCTATATTATTTTATCACTTTATTATTTGTTTATTTTCCCTAAAAATAAAATGACTTGATTTAAGTGCGTGATGCTATTTACTTGTATTTTAAAGCCTYGCATAAGATTATACAGCAGATTGAAATGCATACTTATGTCTGTTTCTTTCATTGGACAGCTATGCTAAAGCAAATAAAATCAAACACATACATTCCCTCTCAGTGGTTTACAAACTGTAAGTGATGGGAGGAAAAACCCGCAGCCATTCCACTGAATTCTATTATTGACAACAGCAGAAGTAAAAAAATTAGAAAACAAATCCCTTTTTAAATAAAATGAAGTAAAAGACCTACATTGCTTGGAGGAAATGCTAATTGAAAATACCTTGCTAATGCTAGCTAGTCACAGGAAGGAAACATTAAGTTATTATTTTTAATAATGTTTACAAGTATATCCAGCCATTTCCAGCCAGTGAAAAATGTTAGCCTTGGTAAAATGTGGCAGTGCTACTTTTCACTGGTGATGCTGCTCATCTTCTCTCTGATAGCAATCATTAATTTTATTTTTTAACCCAGTCTTCAAATGAAGACAGATGAGCAGGAGAGTTTTAAATGCAAGCTGCTTATGTTCAGAAAAATGGCTGCGAGATTACAGATCACTGTGCCTGAGCCGAGTCCAGCAACTGTTTGGAAAGGGGGAGAAAAAAACAAACAGGCATTAGGTGAGCAACAAACAGGCAGAGCCCGAGTGTGTGTGTGTGTGTGTGTGTGTACAGGGGTGTGTGCCCTTGCCTCTGTTTTGGGATGTGAGGGGAGCACAAGGAGGGAGAGGTAAAAGAGTCCTGCACAATGGTACAGCAATCCGATTAATTTCCTAATTGCTATGGAGACCCACAGATATGATTATTGCTAATTGCTCTTGATAATTTCAACGTYATGTTTTAACATCTATTTCTAGATAGTACTAGCAGGATTGTTAGAGACCAGAATGTGTAATATATCACATCGCTGGTAGCATCATCTGCAGCCTTTTATTTGTCCTTTTAACATCACCAGTGTTGTCTTTTTAGTCAAGTGTCAATGAGCACAATGTAGTTTCCACGTCTTTTAAGCTGTGATTTTTAGTATCTGACAGCTTTACCTTGGTTGTTTCTTACCACAGACACTGGATTTGTCCTCATGCTCCCAATGCTCACAAGATTGAGGTTTTTAAACTTGATCCTGCCCACAGTGACCTCATGACTGTTTACTTGTACACCTTTTTGTATTTTTGGAAAGGAAGAAGTGAGTTGGGCAGTGGATTAACAACAAGAGGTAGTTAAAAGGCTCCTCATTTAGTGCAGTAGAGAGTTGATTGCTGGCTGACCTGCAGAGCCAGTCCCACACTGTCAGTGTGTTGCCTTGGACAGACCTTCCAAACATCCTCCTTTCTGGATCCCCATGGGTGACCACACCCCACCAGGCAGGAGCTGGGTGTCCCTGTTGCTCGTGACAGAAGTCCTCTGTCTCCTTGAAGGGGGATTTTGAAAATAAAAGTCCAGAACTGATTATATCAAATGTGAACCTGTGAAAGGATGGAAGGGCAGATGTGGGACTTTAACTCGGCTCAGGTACAGGAGTCTGGTACCTGCAGTCAGGGAGAGCAGTCCCTGTAGCTCCATTAACGTGCAATTTTTGATCAGTTCTTGTAAGGAGCTCTGCTGGCTCAGAGTTTGAGTAAAGACGGCATCGAACATGCCTCCCCTACACTTCAGGGTTTTCTGCCAGCCCAACTGCTCCTGGGGAGTGACCTTGTCTCTAGGAATTAGGCCTTTCGTTACAGTCCCTTGTAAGGAGTTGAGAGAGGATTAATTGGTTTGCTCACTGCAGTTTCTGGAAGTATCTCACATTTTTCAGCGGAAGATGACTCTGGAAGTACTTTCCTACAGTGAAACAAATCCCTGCCAAAATAAAATGATGGATCCTGAATATTACTGGCAGCACTTCATGCCAATTTTTGAACAGTTCGTTTCTATCTGCACCTCCGTCGCACACGTTGGGTGAGTTTAATGGCCAGCTGTCAGTGTTTGCCTCCTTAGCTGACCATCAGTATGGCAAGCACAGGTCCAAGTGTCCTGAGCTCCCCTAGGCCTCCCGTGGGAGACATGAACTGGGCTCAGCAGAAACCCACCACACCATCAGAGCAGACGCACATCTGCATTTGAGACCCTGAGCCTAAGGATGGCTCCTGTGAGAAAATGCTTATAGGGAATGTACAGCAGAGGTGAAATGTTACTTAAGCCTTTGTTTCCTCAACAGTCACAGCACCTGTAACTGGGAGATCACTACAAAATTCATCAAGGGAAAAGATTTTTTCAAGGTTTACCAGAATAGCCTGGTAACATCCCATCCACACCTGGCAGAGGGTGAGCAGACACCCTGCTGACCCAGGTCAGGCTTGGTTGCTCTGGTACTCCAGGTGGGAGATGCTCCCCCCTTGGTGGTGAGGAGGACAGGAATCAACTGCTTGGAGAGGTCACTGCCCTTCCTGGGGCCAACAGCAGCCACAGGAAATTTTTTGGTGCCTGCCCTTGAAAGGCTGAGAGGCAACACCTGAGAGATGCCTGGAAGCTCTCAGCATCTTCAGGTGTCAGCTATGGGAGGGAATTAAATAACCCATGGATATTTAACTTCTGGCTTAACTCTCTTTCCACCCTTAGCTGAAAGGGGGTGCAAAACAAGCCCTTGAAAGGTGAAAGCCTCTTCTGGATGGCAGCAGGTCCTGGGTGGCAGTGGTGGCTCTCCTGCATTTCTCACAAGGTGAGTGCAGAGGTAGAGAGAAAGTTGGAGAGTGGTGGGAGGTGTGCTGAGAGCTAACAAAGGCCTTCAAAGTAAGAGTGATGTTAGAGGGTGTCAGGAGGCAGAAGGTGCCAGCTGCCTGACAAAAGAAATATCATTACTCACTATTAAAGAACACTCCAGATGCTTGATATAGTCATGGGTGTTCTTCTGAAAATTTTTTTAGCAAAGCTCCTAGCCTGCCTACAATATTGTTTTCTGGAGTCTGGGCCAAAATCCATGAGCTTTTGTTCAAGCAAATAGACCATGAATCTCATGAGTAAGAACCAGTCTTGCCGTCTAATGCTGCAAAGTGGTGGTTGCCTCTTCAAAAATACTAAAATCCTCTTCACACTGTCTTATTCCTCCGAGACATCATTACTAACAGGGACAGATTGTGCAGATACTCTCTCAGCAGTCCAGGGTGGGATGAATATTTGCTCTAGGCACTCTCCAGTGTTTCTGCATCATAGATCTCTCTCCATCTCCACTCTCTTCYGTGCCTTTTATAACGAGCTAATGGACAACTGTTACTCATGCCTAGAGATGTGTCTGTATCAAGAAAAATGAAAGCATGAAAAAAATGAAAAAGTTCATCTGTTAACTTTCATTGGCAGAAATGTTATAGTGGATTGTACTCAAACTGCAGGACTCTTCCTAGACTTTACAAGTACAGGGGTGATTGAAACAGAATAGAAAAAAAATGGTGTAAAACCAGGACTGCTGAAATTAAACAGGTTGAAAGTTGTCTGGCAGCTCCAAATACAGCAGAGAAGTATAGCCCTAGAGTGCAGCAAATTTAATCTTTGAACAGGTTTATTGTTTTATCAGGTTTTTGTTTAAGAAGGGTTTCATTATATATAACATTGAGATAAATTTTTACATAGCAGATTTATTCAACAGGTTTATCCTTTTAACAGCCCTCATTGTATTTCAGCAGTTGGTGCGTGGGGTCTTATACATCAAGCAAGTTTATTACTTTATCAAGTATGAATTTTAAGAAGTTTTCCTAATAATAGAAGATGTGTGGAGATTTATAGGCGGCACATTGTTCTATTCAGTGTTTGAGCTGTTTTACCTAATGTAAGCTACATCGTAGCTACATGACAATGCTGCTCCAAATGGTGGTAATTGTGCTGTAACTCATACTATCTTCCCACCACTGTAATAGATCTCACTTTGCTGTCCCAGTGTTTTAAAAACCCTTAAAAGTCCAAGTACAACTACCCTGACTAAATTGTCTCTGTAAATTAGAAGAACAAAGTGAGGTAAAAAGCAGTATTGACATTAGTAAGTAAAAGGATTGTGCTGAGCTGTTTTGATAAAAATTCAGTACTTCTGGACTAGAGGAATCACAAAATCTCCAAAATGGGATGGAGAACTTGCTTTGACATCTGCGATAGGGAACTAGCACTATTTGGTGTCATCATAAAACTTTGATCCAAGGGTTTTCTTCCAAAAATATCCATTACTGATTATTCAATCCGGAAATCAGTTTTGGAAGTTATATCTTCCAGAGGGAATGGCATGAAAATTCAGGCAGCTGTCCCTGATTTGTGGCTCTTGCTAAGGAAAGTAATTAAAGAATACTTGGGGTTTATGGCTTTTTTTAGGATTGTTTTAATCTTTCTGCTTCTGCTTGGAAGGAGAAAAGTAATATTAAAAAWACCCTTTGAGATGTAAAGTCAGTTCCTATAAATGTTATTATTATTTGTACTTTTACAGCATACAATTCAAATCAAGCTGGATCTCACTGATTTGTTCTAATGACAAAAGAAAGATCTATCACAAATTTCTTCGTGTTGTGAAGTAGCAATTAATTTGTAGAGCTGGTTCAGTGTTTGCTGATGAAATGTTTTTCCTCAGAAAATGCTGATTCACCAAAACTAGCCTGTTTATAGATAGAAGATAATTTAAAATTATTTGTCTCAGAAATATTGGAGAAAATCTTCTGAAATTTGCTTGAATGACAGCCTGTATGTCTGTAATTTAGGTTAAAAGGATTTTTTTTAGAAACCTAACTAAAACAGAATTTAAGTGCTTCAAAATGAATATATTATTTGTTTTGTACTGGGTTTTTTTCCTTATTATTTTGCACTTTGGTTCATTAATACATATGAGAGTTCAAGTTTTCATCATGGCTTAGGACAAGGTATTTCTTGTACCTCACATTTTTACAGATGAGAGAAGTTTTCCTCCTAGCACTACAGAGACAAAAGTAYAAAAAATCAAGAGTATTCCACTGCAAATACACTGCAGATTTATATTATGATGCATATAATCTGCAAATTTAGCCCTTGCCTATAACGAGTCCCTTTTTTCTGAYGTCTTTTCTCCCATGAGGAGTCCTTACCCAAGGAATGGTAAATGCCATTCATGGTTAGAGAAAACATCCAGTAATTTATGCTTCATTGGCATATTTACTTCTGAATATATTGTCTTGCTGCTCTCATATTAAAACTTTTCTGATCAGTGGAATGCTGCCATCTAAAATGTGAGAATTACTGGATTTGTTTATTTGGGAAGGGAACATTAGCCATGTCCTAGTTTAGAGCTGATATTTGTACTTGTAAAATCCTTATTGTGAACATAGGAATTAATAGAACGTGATAGCTCTAATAAAATAGGTGTACTTCTATGCAGTAATCACACAGCTCTTTGCAGTGGTTCTAGTATAGAAGTTCTTACTTTTAAAGACTAATTTGATTGACATCTACTTGATATTCTGTGATGACTTTGACATATAGTATATCTGGTTGACAGGTGCGTTGGGTGTACTCTACAGATATAGATAGACTTAAAAAATATATTTTCTAGAGGTAATTGTATGGTTTAGATAAAATCTGCAGTTCCTCCCAATGTAACTGTTATAACTGGCAGCTCTCAGCTCATGAAATATTCCAGTTTAAGACCACTTAAAAAAAGAGACTGACACTTTAGGTGAACAGATAAATTCAGTGAGAGTTTTGTCACAGCTTTCAGTGTGGCCAGGATCTATGGCAGATCTCCCACTTTGAGGGGACTTGGGCAGACAGGGAATTGACACTTTACCTTGCTCCTGCTCCCCAAACCTCACCAAGCTATGCCCTGGGCTTTCCTCCTTCCCCTCCCAACTGTGTGTAGCTTGTCTTTATACCAGTCCCAGTGGGATAAAACCACCTTTTGTTTATGTTAACTTAATTCCACGGGCATCAGTGGGGTTATTTTTGGCTTCAAACACATGAGTTGGAACAATAAATAGGTCAARTTTCTGTAGCATCTTTAGTCCAGGGGTGAGAGGAAGATGTTAAAAGGAGGTGTTAAGTATTTCTCTGWGCTTTTAAATGATGAGGCTCTTGGAGCCAGGAGTTTGATATTTGTTGTGAGTGTTTCACGCTCCAAGAAAGGCCTTGGTAAATTCATGCTAAATTGTGATTTTTTTTTTTTTTTTTTTCCCCCTGAATCTCATGCTTTTTATTTAACAGGCAGTTTTTTTTTTTTTTTTTTTCCCCCTGAATCTCATGCTTTTTATTTAACAGGCAGGTTTGAGAATCCTGTCCTTTAGTTTATAAGACTGCTGATATTCCAGCTCTGCTGAGCTCCAGTGTGGTGTTGACGGTGCCTTTGTGCTTGCATTGTTGCTTCCTACCAATTCATGTTCTTCCTCTTCCTGAATCATAATAACTACCGGAGCCTTCCTTGAAGGTTTTGATGTCTCTAACTCAACTGTGGGTCTGGCACGGCGGCCCCGCTCCGTGAGGTGTCGTGGTGCAGTCACAGCAGCACTGGCACCAGCCAGGCACCRTCTCTCCTCCGTTCCTGCATAACCTTCCTTCTCCCACGCTTCTAAATTGCTCTATGGAGATGATCCATTAAGAATCACAATAAAGCCTGAACGTTTGAATAACCTTTGAAATTATTGACAAATCGGCCCCAATGGACTGCCTAAGAGCCTAATGTAGAAGAAAGAGATCGATGACAATGCTGCAGAGACAGGATCCAGGCTGCGCAAGCAAGGGGATATGGGATATGATTTTTGCATGCTGCCACTGGAGCGCAAATATAGCAGGAATGAGGCACGGTTTGAGTGGACCTGCTCTTCYTCGTGTGGTCTTTTGGCAGATGCACTTCGCTGGGTGCCTTCTCACAGCAGGGCCTGGGCTCATCAGGAAGTTTGGAAGAAGTGACCAGTTGAAGGCACCAAGGGCTATAACACAGTGAGGACTTGCTCGAAGCTGATGTTRTGTGGACCTGGAAACTCCAACTGCACCTTGTCATCTCTGCAATTTCACCCACCACGTAAGAAATTCACTCCAAATCCTTGTGTGATCCCTGCCGCCATCACACAGAAGCATCTATAATCCAAAATATCCATTCAGCCACAAACCAGCCTCAYATTATTTCCATTTTTCAACTAGGGAAGAAACAGTTTGTTCAGACTCTTGAAAGAAATCTGTTTTAAAACGCAAGTCATCAGTGTTTGAGTCAAGTTCATGTTACTTTTCTTCTTTCCATTCTCATGAGAACTGAGATCCTTGAGTTTAACCATTTCCATAGGAGTCCCAGCCACTGGCAGGGGTTGGCACATTTTCTTCATTCTCTCTGACTTCTCTGGGCCATCCATGAGGTTTGAAGCCAATGTGCACATACTTACAAGCTGGGTGACAAAACTAATTTATTAATGGCTGTTACTCCCCGTTCTCATGCTCCTTTAGCACCACTATTTTCTTTTACCAGATAAATGTGTCCCACCCAGGCCTGTTTGGCACAACAGTGACCTCTAAAGGCTCGTTAGATTAATGGTGTCTCCAGAGTTGTCTGGCTTTAATTCTTATTTAAAGGTAGATGTGTGGCTCTGTATCAGGTATTACCCCCTTCATGCTGAGCACATCTTTGGAAAGGTCAGCTCTTGGAAGGATCTGAAAGCCTGCTCCTTTTCCCTTGTGCTGTATAAAGGCACCTGACCTTTCAGTGATCCTAATTTCTCTTCCTTTCCTCTTCCCTCCACCCTCCCTCCAGCCTATTATTTAGTGAAGTGGAAATGACTTCCCCCCCCCTTTTTTTTTCCCCAAATATTTTCTAAAATGAGTGACCAAAACCAATGATGACACAACTTAAAACCCAGGTTACCTTGGTATTTCACCAGAAACCTCCTCTTCTCAGAGCAATCCCRTTGTGCAAAATTTGGAGCTGTGTATTTTGTTGTGCTCTGTCTCACACCGGGAGACCCTATGTTATTTTTAGTAGATCAGTGCATTTAAATGCAAGACGTGTATGTTTGGGGGTTTTCYACTTTAAAATATATTTTTCACTACTAATACCAAGAAACTGGAGTTTGATTGGGCTGGTTAAAGATGGGAAGAAGAAGAAGGAATAAAGCCCAGGGGAAGAGGCAAGAGAGGATAATGGGTTAGTGAGGGTTGAAATAAAGCAGAGGAAGCAGAGTGTAAATATGARCAAAGGGGCAAAGTGAGAAAGGGGACAGTGAAGACCTGGGGGAAAGAGGAAAGCCTTGAGTAATTGCAGGATTTTAAAGACAGCTGCAATGGGCAGGAGGCAAAAGTTGAAGCAAAACCTGTGATCCTACCTAGACACCTTAATTATCACTGCAGCTTTCCAGCTGTGGATTGTACATGTCTCCTGTTCAATTGACTTGCTGTCCCTTTCCCCAAACCACTTTACCTCTGTTTCTAAAGGGGAAGTTTTCTAGTTTAACAGTTGTATTTTTTTTAATTGAAAAGTGACATGGTTTTGGCAAACTTGTTTTSTGTCAGCAACAAGCTGGTTAGCTCTTTGGTTGGTTCCACTTCCCTGGGAATTATCACTAATTGATTTTTTTTGTTCAAATCACTGCACTCCAGGGGCTTGTCTTTTTTGTTAAAATAAGACTAAAACCAAATGCAGTTGGAGGTGGTATCCCTGCCTGGRCTGTTCAGTTCTTAGACTTTTATCATGAGCATCTTTGCCCTTTTTGTATGGTCCTGAYGGCATTCTTTGCTTGGGAGTTTTTCCCTCAAAGGGTTGCTCTCCCCCACTCTTCTTAGCTAGGGATTTGCTGCTTGCTTTTCTATGGMGCTGGGTTCATCTGGGATTAATAAAAAGGTCTTTTAATTCAGTTTGGCCAACTCAGCCATAGTAAGATTGAGAGAAGCACATTATAGATAAAATTATTTTGTTTTGGACCTCACAAGAGCACCCTTTTGCCCAGGCTGGGACTCAGAACAACGAGATTCTGCTGGAGATTTATCACGTGCCTGGTGACAAGGAGCTGGAAAATTATCTAATATTACTCAAAARGAGTGCACGATGCATGCAAAGCTGTTCAGAAACAATATTAGCCAGACTCATTATTAAAAACCTTCTAGAATTCAAAGTGTGACTGTAGACAAAAACCTAGCTTGAGGGGATGGGAAGGAAATGAAACACCCTTTGCTGTAAAGGACTCGTACGAAAATGTTGTGAGARAGAACTAGCTCCAGTTTGCAGGAATAAAACCAGCGGCTCCGAGATCTGCGGAAGAAGATGCTGTTCAAACCGCGGAGCAAAGTGTCCGGTGTGAGGAGCGGGTTCACCTCCTGGCCATCCCCAAARGGAGGCACAAGCCCCCCGGGAGCGCGGCGGGTCCCCCGGTCCGGTGGCAGCCGTGTGTAGCCACACGCGGCGTGAGCACAGTCAGGGGTGGGGCCGGCACAGGACAGCCTGGGATGAAGCCGGTGGGGGTTATCCCTGCGGAAGGGCTCGGGAGGCGTCGGGTTTGCCTCCGCTTGATTAGCACTCCCTGTGATCACGGGCACCTCGGATGTATCTCGCTCTGTTTATGTTTTTGGTTCTTATAATGAAAATGAGATCCCTCGTGTAGCCCTCTGCCATTTTGCACGTCAAACTGAAAGTATATATGCTCGTTGTGGGTATTAGTGTCTCAGCTTAATGACAGAAGCCTTGGACAAATAAATCCATGTGCCATGGAGGATTTTCCTAATGAAACTGAAGTACAATACTGTTTACATAATGTCCTTTAGACTCTATTCAAAACAGCAAATGCTGGACGTCGCCCTTATCCACCGACACCAGCTAATACAGGCAGAAACGAAAATGTAATGCAAAGTGGCAGCTCCTTTTAACTTTTCTCCAAGTCTCTCTGTAGTGGCTCTGAGCATCCCCTCCGAACTTTTCCCTTCCTGGGTGCTGGGGTTTTTTATATGTTAGTTTTTGGTTGCCCCTTTTTTTTTTTTTTTTTAAATATATTGACATTCCAGCCCTTGGAACAAGGTCTTCACTCCTTTTCTCATTTCGAGATCTTGTTTTGGGAGAGCTCTAACACCTGTCCACTGATCGCCTGCCAGTCTGCATCTGTGCCCAGCTGACAGAGCTGTCTGCTTTGACTAATGATGTGATTGATGGACAAAATAAGGAAGAACACACAAAAAAACATTTCTGTCTGGTCTGGTGTGTCAGCAAGCCTTCATCAAGTGGCTGCTGAAGGTATATTTTGCTGCATGCCTCATTACACAGTAATGGCATTCCCAGGCAAAGCTGTTTCTTTTCATGACACAAGACAGCAGGCAGCTTTATGGACTCTGGGCCTATCGAGCCTGGAGGAGAGAAGCACTAAAGAGTGGTCATTTCCAAAAGTGCCTCAAGTTGCTTTTTTGTTGTCATGAATTTAATATGAATCAACACAATATGAAATGAGCATGAGGAATTTTAGTGACTAGTCATTTTTTAAGACTGCTGTCTAAACAGCCATCAAGGAAAAAAACCCAACATTTTCTTCTACCAAACCTGTTGCAAAAAGAAGTCATCTGTCAATTTTATTACATTAAAAAAGTACACAGAGGAGTATAGTCCAAATAAATGTGTGCTTCAGTGCTAAACATGTGGAAAACACCACACATGTAAAGCGAAAAAAAAGGCAAGTAACTGGCAGACTGAATGCAGTATTTAACAACTGAGGTTTAAATGGCTCCGTGTTTGAAGAAGGCTCTTGTGCAGTTCATATGTTGCGTTAGGGGACTGCCTGCTTCAGGAATCACAACATTTAAGTGATGGTCATGAGGCAACGTGGCATGGGGCTGTGGAAGGGTGGCCACGAAACCCCCAGCACACCTCTCACTCACAGTCAGCAGTGAGGGATGAGCAGGGCTCATCCAAGGAGAGGGGGATGGAGGTGGAAGGGAGGTTCCTCCCCTGCACGCAGCACCCACCTCCATTTTCCTCTGCTCCAAGTTGTGCCATTCACATCCATCCTCCATCCCTCCCACAGCTTCTTTTCACTCGGTGTCTCCCCTCCTCCCAATGCCTCTTACTTCCCATGGAGTTTTTGCATTTTGAAATACTTAATTTCATCCATAAAAAGCACCAGAAAATTAGTTATGCTTGTTCACAAAAAATTTTTGGATTGTTTTCCTGTTCCTAATACAAGAGGTCTTTTACCGTGGGTTATTTGGAATAATTTGTGAATTTAATGAGTTGTGATTAGTTAAGAAATTGTTCTTCGTGTAATAAATACTACATGATAAATTAAAAAATGTTCATGAGTTCTTTATACCCACTTAAAGAGGGAAAAACATCGATGTAAATTCTTGTTATGACAAATGTAAAAGATAATCTTTTAAAGTGCATTTAATTTACTGTAATAGTAAGAACCACTTTATCGATGCCTAAGAGTATGGAAAAAATGAATACAGGATAATTCAAAGCAAATAAATAGCATGATTAAATTCAGTATGGCACTTACTTACAGACACAATCATGTTACCCTTACATACCAGTTGAAAGAATAATAATAGAAATACCATTTTTGATTCAAGAATAAAAGACTTCTGCATAGATGTGAATAACTAGGCAGGCTGTTAACCTGCTTTCTTTAGTCTTGATACTAAATCAGGCAAATCCTGGCTCAAGGGAAGAAGAAATTCTGTTGATTGAAAAGTTTAAACAAAGCAATTATTCTATCAAGTGCAGTAGGGGAGCTAAGTACCACGAAATATCAAACACCTGCAGGTTTCCAAGAAGTTCTCTGCTGAAAACCAGAAGCAGCTGGGTGGAGGAGAGGCCATTTTATCAGTAACCAATGGGTTTCTGTGCTCCACTGACCTTGAAGTCAATACCAGTGCCAAGAGCTCACTGTCTGCTGTTTCTTCTTGCATTATTGGTTTGAGAACCATAAAAATGTCAGAGATTTACTATAAATCACAATTCAGTGGGGTTTTGTTGTCTTGGTTCATTTTTTTTGCTTTAGCTGAGCCTGACCATATTCATTTGTGAATTGAGGGCAAGTAGTTAGCAGAATGTGCCTCGTTGCCTTTTCCAGGGAGCTCTGCTATTTCTCTAACAGGGAGGGTTTGTGTTTCTGTGCTAATTTGGCGATGTTGGTGGGTGGGGCTGGCTGGGGGCAGCCGGTGGGAGCTGTGGTGTGAGCCCAGACAGGACGAATGGCTGTTTCCTTATCTCCCTTGCTGCTTTTTTTTAATCACTCGGATTCAGTTTCTGCTTTGGTAAGGTAGACATTCCATTTTTTTGGCCTCTTTTCCCTGAAGTTGTTGTGTGTGTCAAATTTGTCATGGTTTAATGGCTTACTGTATTTCCCTGCACTGGAACCACTAAACACATTTTCATTTAAGTTGGGATCTTTAAAGAATGATCATCTTATCCATCTGTTCAGAAAGCACGAAGACACAAATCTGGGTCAGAAAAGAGACTTGGAAAAATCCCCTGTACTCAATCAGTTTCTGGCAAGTGAATTTGTCTCATGACTTCAGGAGCTGGTGGAAAAAGAGAGAATTTAGCTGCAAAAATATTCTGTTATCAGCTCTTTGCTTGGAGCCATGGCAAACAGGTTTCCAGTTTTGTAGATGGTAGCAGAGGAACTCAAAAGGATATTTAACCTTAGGTTATTTTCTTTAATCTTAGAAGAACCAGCCACCCGTTAACATGCCTATATATATATATATTTATATATAGAAGCATACAATCTTTTCTTTCCTAATCAGGTTTGTGTATCTCCCTTGATTGATTTTTCTTTTTCCTAAATCTTTAATAATTTTTCTTCATGGTTTCTGCATCCTGTCCAGGCATTTCTTTCTGTTCTCTGTACGTGATGCAGTAGTTAAAGCCTATGGCTCTAGAAGAAATCTGCTTATTTCTTCATCGTTTCTGACAGAGGGGGAAAAAAGCCTCTGAAGATCAGATGGCTTAATTAAGTGTCATTTGGATTGGAGGATGGGGGGCAGGGAGTACATTTGAGGTATTGGAACTATTTTATGAGAATGTATTTATTTAGGGATCATCTGTATAGAAAGAAAAGCAGGTTTTTCCTTGCCTGCTTTTTTGAACCCAGGTCGTGGGAGCGTAATCCATAGTTCACTGAACATTTGAACTACAGATTCCCTTTTTTCTGGGATGAGCACCTTTTTACTCCGGTTAAGTTCCTAGGGATTGAAATGGGAACTTGACACATACGAGACTTTTGAATTGTGTGTTGTTGACCTGTGCTTCTGAGGTTGAGCTGTGCTCCTTGTTCCTACTGGGATCATCAGGAACTTATGAATACATCCCGTAACACCTGCCCTGCCTGGGGAAAGCTTTTGGTTCTGCAAAGCTGGTGTTCATGTTTGCAATATTTGGTTCTGTTGAAGGCATTCTGAGGTCCTGTTAATTGTTATTTATCAATATTGGTTATTATCGATATCATTTGTTCATATTAATTAGCACAAAGGAGCAGGATTAAAAGGATGAAGGCCATATGCGGTTCCTACTGGGGAAGGGAGCGAGATGGTCCTGCACAACCAGGATGGAGTTGCTCTTTGTTGGTAGTGAGGAGCTCTGTTTCCTTTGAAGAGAGGACACGCAGAGTCCCGGGGAAGCATTTGGCTCAGGCCTCACTTTCCCTGCTCCTTTCTCCCTGCTGGCTTCGGGTGTGATCCTGCTGTAGCCTCTATGAAGTGCAGGCCAAAGCATTTCCTTGGAACAACCAGCCCTGCCTTTGCATGGCAAACGATGGTGCAAGGCTGGCACACGCAGCAGCGGTGATGGTCCTGTTCTGGGAAAAAGCCACAAAAAACCACTCAACAAAGCATGGATTGCAGGACAAGAATGCTGCAGACGTGGCAAACCCTTCAAGGTTTAATGGAAAATCTTACGTACTTGTTGATTGTTAACATGAGGACATTTTTCCACTTAAAAAGGAGAAAAACTAATTATTAGTTCTTGAGTGCTGTGTGACCACTGATCTTTATAGAGTGCTATGATGACTAGAGCTGTGCGAATAACTGATGTTTCCGTTCCTTGGCAATACTAAATGTGGATAAATAGTTCAGTCAAATGAATTTTTTTTCCTGGTGCTTCTTGACTGTTGACTTTTATTTCTTTTTGTAGCTTTCAAAACAGAATGGAAGAAAATGTCAAAGAAAACTTCAGTTTAAAATGCTTCAGTATGCTCAGATTTTTATTTTTTAGTGTTGCTGTGCTTTTAGCACTGCAAATGGTGCAGTGAAGTGGAAGTAAATTTCTAGCTGTTTCCCTGTTTTCATATTTGGTTTTGGTTTTGTTTTGTTTTTTCTTGTTGTTTTTTTTTTTTTAACTTGAGAGGAGGATTTTCATAGAATAATTTTGCTTATGTCTAGTGACAGTATCTTGCATATGGAAATCATTAAGATGGGAGATTAAGAACCTCTCAGCTGAAGGCAATAAAATCAGTTTTAAACTGGTGTCCACAAGAGGGGAAGAACCCTGCTCTTTGTGTCCCTCATGTTGTAAGGCCAATAGGGAGTTTAAGACCCCCATACAATGACCTCTCAGACCAGGCTGCTGTGTGTATTTGTGAGTGGGGAGAGATCCTCAGCCACCAGAGAAGTTTCCTCCCCATTTATGCTGCATTTTTTTTGTCCCTGCAGTGTTTTGGATGTGTGTCTATACCTTCATCCCAAGCAGAGAGCTCCAGTGCATTTTGACCATACCTTTCTTCCTTAAACGTGTCCAGCAAGGAGCACAGTGGAGGAGCTGTGTTGTGTATCAGTTCACAGTGTGTCAGTGGGAAATGCAGGATGGATATACACACTATTGTATTAAATGTTATATGCATATGCAATACATTAGGAGAATGCCGTGTATAATGCAGCCACCATATGTCATATAAAATAAAAATGAAGAGGGTATATGAGCAAATACTGTACAGCATATGGCAATATGAATATTAACCTCGATCTATAAATAGCTTCTGAAGTATCTGTTTTAAAACAGGGAAAGGAGCCTAACATAATAGCAATTGAGTAGGAATTGGGCATCTTGTAAAGTTCTTGATGTCAAGGAGGCAAAATACCATTTCAATACTTAGATTTAATATGTACTTCACACAAAAATAAATCATGTAATATTTTCATGGCAGACATAGAATTTTATGATTTTTATGACGATCATGGAATTGGGATTCATATTTTATAGATAGCACTAATAACATAAAGAAAATGCRCGCGAGGAAAGGTCTTAAGGAGAGAGGAATGGCAGTGAAGTCACAGAAAGAAATGGAAAACTTAGGGTAATTAGGCATTTTTTATAAGTTTGAGTTTGTATTCAGAATAGGTTTTGGTACATTCACAAGGCAAGCACATTGATTTTAAAYGCTTAAAATGGAGAACAATAAATTGCCCAGTTTCCGATTGCAATCACARTAACGTCGGACTAATTGCTTTTGGAGCTAATTTAACATGTGTTTGATCTTAGGGCTGGTTTTGTTCATGTATGGGGTTTGTGCATGCTGACCATTAACCAGTGTCTAATTCTCTTCCCACCAGGTCCCCTGGCAGACAGGGCTCGTGTAACACGCTTGGGTCACTGCTGTTTGCTCGTTGCACTCTCTCAGTGAATGTACCAAAACCTAATCTCATATGGAGAGACTCTTGCTAACGATGACTTGTCAGCCAGAATTACCCCAAGGAAAACAGGATTTYCTTCTATGTGGGATGCTTTGAAGAGAGGGCAGAGAGCACTATGAATTTATGCCCTAAGCAAAATTAAAAGATGAACCTTGATTATCTTGAGCTTCCCTGGCATATGGGGCAGCATTAGAATAGGGACAACAGACAACAGTTTTACCAAGCAGCTTAATTGGGATATTCTGCCAGGACAATGTGGGGACTTGGATTCGATGCCCACCTTTGTTTATTGAGGGACTTTTAACTTGGGTTTCCTGCTCCCCAAGATATACAGTACAGTTTTGATTACACTGGGGAACCACAAGGGAAATATTCCACATCTTTCATATGGAAACTGCTTCAGTTTTCACATGGGCTTAGGTTCCATTCTGGTCACTATATCTTGCTTTCTTTGAGAGCAGTGCTGCTGTGTGAATACGAGTCTGGCTGCCTGGTCAGTGCTCTGGCTTCCCGAAGGGTGACTCCAGTCCTCATGGGTTATTTTCAGCTTAATTACTTCTCATTCGAGTAGAGGGTCGCAGCTAGATGGAGGAAAAGCAGGCTGTAAGGAGAAGGGAAACTGCTTGGGGAAGAAAGGGGAGCAGTGCAGTAGGAAGAGAAGGAAATCCTTTTCTGTTATAGGAGAAGAGACAAGGTGCTCAGGAAGGAAGGTCCTGGCTGTGGGAGTTTTCAGCTTCTGCCTTGAAGCAGCCAAGCTGAAGTGCCTGCCAAGAAAATGGAAAAGGATATTTTTTTTTACTGAGAATTATCCCAGTCTGTGTTTTCATTGCTAAGGGGGCACAGGATAATGCTGCTATCAGCTTCGTTATTTACTTCATCTCTGGCTCACTCAGTAGCTGCTTCCTTGAATCAACATGTCACTACCAAATTATGGTAAGGTTTTTTTACTTAACTTCTGAAACAAGCCAGAAGTCTTTTAATACAAGGAGTGGATTGCTAGGGCACACTGATCTGGGGCCTGTTTTAAGAGTATTTCATATAGTAGAAGGCTTGAGGAGATGACCCTTTGACCTAGCGTGGATTTTCTAAAGACCAAGCTGGGTGTGAAGGGTTCAGTCCGGGCCCCAGTCCCAGGATGCAGCACTAAGAAATACAGTGGTGCTATCAATGTGGCACTTTCTTCCAGAATTCGTGAGAATTTACCCTAGAAGACCTTCCAGGTGTAACCTAACAGGAAAAATTTTAAAAGCCTTGTGCTGAGCAGCAGCAGGAGGCAGAGCCTTGCTGACAGCAGCTCCTTCATCCTTGTGATATTCTAGCATTGATGATTTTCCATATTAGTAGAACATGATGGTCCCAAAAGGCTTGTAAGTGTCTAAGTTTTGATTCCCTAAGTGGATATTTATCTGATTGATGTCTGGTAGCATGCTCTGACAGCGTGTCTGTCACACTTCCACTCAGCTACTCAGTTAACTCCAGGTGGGGCATTTCACATCATGTTCTGCAACACCTGCCAGGAAGGTAAAGAATGAAGGACTCCACAAAATATCTGAATTTTATCTTTACATTCTGAATTATCATGCTTTTTTAGTTCTAAAGTAGGATGCATTGGTCCAGCCATGTTTTGCTTTCCACCAGGTTAATAACAGTTAGCAGAAATAACACAGCAGAGCACCCTTCTCATAGCAGTTGTCATTACTAGCAAGCATAGTAAAGAAAAATAATTGACTAGCAAAAGGTTTGATAACTCAGAGTTTTATGTTTCTCAGAAATGACTCATTCCCATATGCATCCTACAAACTGCATTCTGCACGCTGAACTCGCCATAACCTGCTCTTAGAGAGGCTCTTCTCTCACATTCCCATTTTGGCATTAGAAGCAATAAAAGTAACAGCAGCTTTGAAGAGCATGTAAATGTATAATGGCTTTCCAAAGCGGATTGATAATTACTTATTGCACTAAATAATCCGAGAAGTGTGTTCGAGGAGGAATGCGAGAACCACCAATGAACTTACATAAGTAGAGAAATCTATGCATCCCTTCTGCTGTCTGATTCATTTAAACAGTCTTATTACAGTATCAGTGTGGAGGGGAGATAATGAAGGCTGTCTTATGTTGTTATATCTTTTTTCCAGCTTGTTTTATTTTAAGAAATGCAGTGGTAGCTCTGGGTGGAGTTAGCAGTCACCACTGCCACTAGAATGCTGCATTTACTTCACTCTGCATATCGTGGGGCATCCAGCAAACGTCTTAAATGTGAAAAGTCTAATTCTTGTGCAGTAAATATTTAATATCTTCATGGCTATAAATTGGAGTTTTGTTATTTTGAAAAACATTTCCTTTTGTAGATTTTTTTAAAAAATAAGCTTTCAGCTGGCACCAAGTAGATTAATTTGACCTTTTGAAAGCTAATTTCCAAGAATTACCTCCTCTTTTAAGCTAAATTATTTTGTAAATAAAAAGGTGTGACACAGGAGCATAGGAAGCAATTGAACTTTATTCATCAATGCCTGTCTCTTGAAATCAGTCAGCACAGCAGAGCTCCATGCTTCTGTTAGAGGACAGGTAGTAACATATTGCTTGATGCTTTTTCCTTTCTTCTTTTTTATTTTTAAAAATACTTTTTGGAGGTTTTCCACAGGTAGCTTTTAATTTAATAAGAAATAACACTTTTGCTTTATCCATTCACGGTAAATAYGAGATTCGTTTTTATGGCATGAAGGACTTGTTTTGGTATCTGCTGCAGGAATACTGGGAAAATGGAATTTTGAGAGGTGCTGAATGACACCTGGAAAGAGGTGGCTCGGGTTGCATCCAGCTGAAATTGAAGTCTCCRCACTGATGCAGCTGCAAACATCCGTTTAAACCTTCAACTGARTTTTGAGTAATTTAAAACTAATTGTCACTTGAGATGTACGCAGAGTGGGCCTAAGAATGTGTGTCCTTCCCCCCTTCTGATGGTTGGATTTGAGCTGAATTTTCATGGACCCTGCCCCGTGCTTGGCCACCAGGCCCCGCTGGCTGCCGGCAGTGGGGGCACCGAGGGCTCGAGCAGCAGCTATTTTTGAAGCAGAGCCGTGGTGGAGAACAAGGCCTGGCTATTACAGAGGGGGCAAGTGCACATCTCTTTTTCAGTGTAATTTATTTTTATTTCTATCTGTGATCACAGTTTTTGCCCTTGATGAAGTCTTGGGACCGGGAACCTTATCCCTGGYGTAGGTGAAAGATGATGCAATGCTGACACAGTTTGTGCCTCCTCGTGTTCCCTTGTCCCACCTTCGACTCTGACGGAGGGGTTACTGTGCCGGGCATGTGCAGGGAATATTCACTTCATTTAACCACTTAAGGGAGCAGTCAATTTGCWGCTGATTTTTCAAATCTCACCTATCCGGCGGTTCTCACTGAGAGGAGGGTTAAAAAAAACTACTTACTTGTCACAGAATCCATGACAAATTCATTGATATTGAATATATTTCAATTAGCAAAATTAACTGGAAACATTTAACATTAATTGGTCGGTGCTTTTTTTTGAATGCATACCTCTCCCTTCTGGAAAAGAGTGCTTGTTTTCTTGTTTTCCTAATAAAAACACCATGGAAAATGTTTGGAAATAATCTTATTTTAGGGCTAAAATCCTTGGAAGGAATCAGCTAGAATTACACCTTCTCTGCGAAATAGCAGCAATTAGGACAGACGCCCTCCTCTAACTCTGAGCCAGGCAGCTTGGGTGACAAATATGTCAAATTAATACATCACCAGGTATGAAAGCGCAGTTAGAATTTGACTGAGGTACTTCCAGCCTGAAAAAGAGAACGATTTATCAATGCAAACTTAATAACATCTATTTGAATCTAACTAAAAATCAATATTTCATTACCAAATTGTTAGTGAGAATGAAGAAAAATTGCGGAAGTCGGGCAGTTTGGTGGAAGAGAAGCATCAGGAGTTCAATGTGAAGACGGGATGATTCATGAGGCCAAGCTGGTGGAAGGGTGAAGGAGGACGAATGCAGAAAACTTGGAGGGCCCTCTCTCTGGTGACCTTGGCAGCAAAAGGAAAAAAAACACCAGAAAATGAAAGTGACTGTCAACTCCCAACAGGGATGGATCACACCATAAATCAAGCATAGCCCTGAGAGAGAAGAGAGGGGCTTAGGGTGGGGGGCGAGCGCGGCGGGGGAAACCATTGGTTAGTTTAACTCTTTGAACCTTGGATGCCTTTTATTCGTAGTTTAGCGGAGTTGGTAGAACACGTGTGAATCCCTTCCCTTTGCAACGGTTTACATAAAAGTGTGTCAGGGGCAGATAGATGGTGAAACATTGCTTTCCATTGGCTGGGATTTGGAGTACAGTACCAATAAGTATTTCCTTCAGCCCAGGAAAAGAGAAAAATGAGAGACGGAGGCTCCTGTGACACATAACTAAATCAGTTGGTTGGGAGGCCTAATCCGGGAGAGACTTTTTGGTGATTTGCAGGGAAAAAAAATATAGATTTGAGGACATTAGTATTTCTATTACTGAAATAATCTATTGATCCAAACAGCAAGCAAAAAAATCACTCCTTTAAGCCTAAAATACAAAGGAAGCTGAAAGGCTCTCGGCTTTTTTTGACTTTTAATATTTGTTTAGTTCTTGAAATCTGTTCTCTGACAGAAGTGAAGGAGGTGACTACCACAGAGGGGGAGGTGACTGCCACAGAGGGGCTTGTAACTGTCATCTGATAGGGGTGGAAAGGGATTTGCAGGAAATGTGAATATTGCCTCTCTCAATCAGAATTAAAACAGTGTCTGAACACCCTGTTTGCTAAAGAGAGGCACAGAGTATTCCTTCCTGCTTTTTACAGGGACTGTTTTTTCCCTTTGTCCTGATTAATTTTCTTCTATTTTAAGGCCTTTTTTTCTTTTTTTTTACCCATCACAATAACAGATGTGTGTTTTCTTTGAGACCCAAATGGGCATGCATTCATACCATCCATACCATCCATGAACAGCAAGGACCTTTCATTTCCAGTTGTAAAAAAAGGCTTGCAGTAGAGCATCTGTAATTTTACTGTGGTAGGGGGGCAAGCCCTGTGTGCATCCCCAGGTTTCCATGAAGGCACAGTGCAGCATGTTCTGATCCATACTGCCAGGAAAGGTAAGATGGTCATTGYGTTTAACTTGTGCCTTTATCTCACAGTATTGAGAGGTGGCAGAAATACCAGTGCTAGAGGTGTTAGAAAAGCACCTTGGTAATTCTATGCTGGAATGCTCCAGTGCTGGGGTTCCTGCTGCGGTCCAGCAGCTCTGCCACATCTTTGGAAGCAGTAGCAGGAGGTCTTTGTTGTGTTTCCACACCCTTTAGAGTGGCCTTCACCATGTGTGTRCTGGGTACAGCACAGTTTTCCATCCCCTGGGGAGAAGGCAGAGGAGGGAGCTGGCTCCCAGGMTCTTAAGGCTTGAAGGTGGTGGGAAGATGCAATGAAATGTGAACTGRTTGAGGGAGAAGACTGGTGCACTGTGCAAAATAGCTCCCATTTCCAAAGAGTAGGAAGGTCCAGGAACTGTGGCATTACAGTATATTAGGCCAGTGAAAGTCAGACTTCCTTGTACCTGGGGCATCTTTTGGCCTGCCTTTGTGTGGAGTGAGCCTGACAGCTAACATGTTTGTTCTTTCCTCACTTATTTTTCAGTTGAACCAATTTGCTGCTCTGCCTCGAGGCATTTGCCTGCCTGGTGCTGCCCACAGGAGAGTGGAATGGTGTCTGGCACCGTGCAGTTATGGGGGACCAGGCGTGGGCTGTCACCTCCACCAGTGCTCCCAGGGTGAAGTCTGCACAGGAAGCCATCACAGACTGGATTTTGGGAGTAGTCTTATCCATTGGCTCTGAATTAGTAGGTAAGAAGCTGCTTGCTGCAATTTCCCAACACAGCTGTCCTGCTGACAAGGTACTCTGGTACTCYGGGAGATGCTCCCGAGGATGTGGGTGGCAGAGTCTTCCCAAAGACCTCAGAGGGCTCCAGGGATTTTGTTTGCAGGTTGTGCCTGAGAGACAATGTGGTAAATCAGCTACCAGGAGGAGAGCATTGAGGGGCAATGGTGTGGTTCAGAAAATGTGGCACAGTATGTTTGGGTCCCTGCATGCTTGGCAGTTCACTTTTGGTACTGCTTTTTTTATCTAAATATAGGACTCATCTCAAAGCCTCACATGAGAAGTTGCAGATCTAATCAAGGTCAGAAGAACATTAAAAAAAATTGGAACAGGAAAAGGCCATCAGGACCAATGTTTCTGTTCCTTTTTTCCTCCTGTCTTAGCTCTGGATCTTGGCTCTAATTGCCATTTATTTTTTATTGCTCTCACTATACTTCTCATATAATGTTTATATTAATGGGCGGGGGGAGGGGGGAAGTGAAGAAACACCAGGAAATGGAGTGCAATTGGAGTATGTGAGATGTGGCTTTTGTCTTCTTTATCACTGTTTTCTTGTAGTACTTCCAGCTCAGATATTAATTTATCATTGAGAGTGCTGCAGAAGTGTGGTCTCTTGTATTTTATTGAAGGCTCGATCTAAATTCCAGATGGTCACCATGTGATCAAACCAGCCCTGGGCAAATAGGATATTTCTTTGTGTCTATATTTGATTTCTTTGCCAAATTCATACCTATCTAATCTTCTGCCCATGAGCCTGCATTCATTCATTCTTTAAAGAAGTGTGCAACAGCTCCACCTCCTCATGGGTTAGAGACAATGAGGGTGATTGCAAACATTCACCATCTAAATGCGGTTAAAACGTGATGCTGTTGCATGCAAATAATAGCTTTCACGTCACAAAAATGTCTAGCTAAAGTTTACAACAGACAAATAATTCCTCTGCTCAAAGAATGAAGGCTTCTCAGAAAATGTGCAGAGGGGGACGTGGGTGTATTGACACGACGCTGCTTCAAGAAAGTGCTTTGATTTTAGGGATGCAAAGAGCTCTGAAATATTACTCAGGAAAATCCACGGAGCCCTTCTGCTTGTGGAGTCCCTGCCTTACTGTAGGAGTTTAATGGATGTGAATGAGAGATTGTCTGTACCAAGCAGGTTCTTGTTTCTTAAAAAAAAAAAAGGCAAATTTCAGATTATAACAAAATTCTATATACTTCAGAACACAAGAGTAACAATATAAAAACCTTCTTAATCATGATGTGATTAAAGGATTTTTTAAATCTGCCTTGTAGTCACATTTCCATTTCCTGATAAATTCTGTCCTTTCTTTCAAATCACTTCTCATCATAATAATATGAACTAAAAAATCCTTCCATTTCTGCAGCGTGCTATGAAAAAAATGGGGGTGGAAAGGAGAGAATTAAGAAGGCTCCAAGTTTTATCATTCTGTTCATAAAGCAGCACAGCAACCATAACTGCAGCGCAGAAAAGAAACAGATACTGTAATGTCTGAGGTATTCTGTGCCATAAACTCCCATAATAGAAACAGATGGCAAAAACGCCTTGGAAGTAAGGGAAGTACTGTACATGCAGCTCTACCCTAACATATGAAGAGATTCAGGCCTGACACGTAAAGGAATACGTCTGGAGCTCTGCCAGCGCTACTGTGTAGTGCAGCAGTTGGTGCTGGAGATGAGAGAACCCGTGATTTTGGGGTTGGGGCTCCGTGGCAGCTCAGCAGCGGGGCTCTTCCCTGCGCTCCAGAGGGTGTGGTGTTCTGGCTGGGATGGCAGAGAAGGATGGGAACCCCTGTGGGGTATCACCAGGAGCTTCCCCCAAAGGCCCCTGGCGCTGTGGCAGCTCGGGCGTGCTGCAAAGCGCTGTGTGCCAGGGAGTGCTCTGCTGCCTCTTTCTCTCTCTGCCTCGTCTCTCTCTCCCTGCCTCTGCTAAAGCAGAGATCTTAATATCTAATGTGAGCCAAGCAAAGTTGCGTGGAGAGTATCATACGTGCAGTGAAAATGGCAAAACTATTTTATTCATTCCTGGCATCTCGCTAAGGAAACGTCACTTATTTCATCCGGCGTTGTTCCACCGGTCCTGCTATGAGTGAAAGCAAATATAATGTGTGCATTGCACTAGAGGGGGAGCTGAAGGTCAGGAGTGAAATATGGCTTTCTGCTGCACTTGGTCTCAGTCTGAATGTTACCTACATTATCATCAGAGCACACTGTCATAATGGGGAGACCTTGTCACAGGAGAGAGGTCACCTAGAAACGGGAAGAAAAATTGGGGGGAAAATACTAAATAAGATAAACTAAAAAGAAGACCAGTAGGGTACCCAAACTTCCTTTGTRTATGTTTGAGAGCAGTAAATTATCTGCAAAAGACATGCTTGTCCTCCAGCACCTGAAATCCCACTGTTGTCTTGGGCCTGAAGTGCCATTCTCCTAACACCTTCTGGAATTTTGTTATCAGCATCTTTCCACCAGGCTGTCCAGCTTTGACCTCTGTGCTTTTGCGATGGCTTGGATTTAAAAACTCAAATCCCCTTTTAAAATATTCTTGTGGGAGGGGGATAATCAGGTTGTTTTCTTTGGAAAACAGACCATGACAAAGAAGCTTCCCTATCCTGTGTGCCCCAAGGCTCCATGTCAGACCCCTGGGATGGGCACAGTGCTGCGAGATGGCCTGGCAGCGTGGCTGGGYGTGAGCTCTTCAGCACCGTGGGTGAATTTTGCTGCAAAGTTTTTGGAGGTAAGACTTGTCCTCCCACTGTGTGGCTGAAATGTCTGCCTAATTGCCGGGCAGGAGAGATTTTAAACATCAGTGYGAGAGCTAAGTGTTGTGTGGGTCCACACTGTTTGCATACCCTCCGGCCACCCAATTAACAGCCTAATCTAAGTGCGTATCACTTTCATCTAGACATGTCAAAGAGCTTTGCAAACATTAATTCATATTAATGTGTTGCGAAAAACAAACAAACAAACAAACAAATGTTTCCTTGGTGCTTCCAGGCCCCTCTTACCCCTGACATGAACTGAAACCAGTGATTTCCAAGGTGGTGCTGGTCATTCATTTTGACAAGGGCCACGGTACCATGCGGTGTTGGTGGCGAAGGTTGGGTCTCCCAAGACCGTGAGCAGCCACCCTGGTGCAGTTCAGCAAGGCACAGAGGTCACCTTCCCCTTCATGTGCCATGGTAAAGGCTGATGTGGTTGCTCCCTGGTACTGTTGAAGTAATCTGGATCAGCAGCTGCTGTTACCAACAGAGCAGGAGTTACTGCAGGCTGCTATGGCAGTGCAGGGCTAAAAACCTGCAGGGCTGCAGCAGCCATGGAGGGGGTGAGCAGGGCCAAGCCACTGGGCTGCCACCTTTGAGGCTCAGCATTGGCTCAGGGGCATGCTGGGCTCTGGGCACATCTGCCTTGAGATGCCTCAGCTGGAGAGACAGCTGTCTGTCTGTCTRTCTGTCTGCAAATGTGATAAGATAGTGCTGCAAAGCTATTGCAGTAAATATCCAAAATTCAAACCACTGATCGTATGTTGGCTCCYCTTTAGTTTGCAATAAATCCTTTGACACTCACCAGAATTCAGGGTTTAGCAGCTAATGCTTAGACATAAAGATTTTGCTTTTCTGTCTACTGGAAGGAAGTCCAGTGAAATGAGCCTAATTTTATCTTTGYCTAAAAAACACCCAAACCACCAGGACAAACAGAGTCTCAGTATTTAGAGTGATAGCTTGAACAAGTCTAAACCATTCTGATGGGTTTTACTCGTGTCAGATGTTGTGGTAGCATTAACAGATATTTGGAGACAGGAGAGCAGCTGCCTTAGCACAGTCACCAGGAGCTGGCTGAAGGGGATCTTTGTGGATATTTCCTTTGGAAGGTATTCAGCCCCTGAAATACAAAGCCAGGTACCAATATGAGCATTAGTTCACATAAAATGCAGTCTTTCAGTGTAGTTGTTGCTCTGACAGTTCAAGCTTCTCAAATACCATATCTCTTTTTAATGAAGAAATTGCACACTCACATACAGAAATCACGTATTTACAGCATAGAGCACCTATTGATACATTTTGGTCATTTTAACTGAATTTGGAAGTCTTCATAAAGTGAGAAATACAACGTTTCATTACACAATTACAGCTAATTATTTTAGAAATACAGTTTAAATGCAAGTTATCTTAAATTTATTGCTTATCTGACTGGAAAGATCTAAGCAAAACCTGAAAATCATAAACCCTTCCAGAACATTATATTTTATGCAGTCCAAAATGTGACACATGGGGTCTTTAATAATTCACTGCTTGTTAACATTAAACAACTGTTAACATGCTCAAATAATTAGTTATGCTTGCTTGACATGTTTGCATCTTTAATAATTGATGCATTTATCTTAATTACTAACAGTATTATGGTCGTAATATGCATCTTTTTTCTATCTTAAAATTTTAACAAAAACTGACTTTTTGCCAAAAATGATTATCCTCTAAGTTTTAATTACTCATTGTAATTAAATTGCAAGCTGCAGTATTTTATTAAAAATATCTTTCACAAAAAATATTTAATGGAAAWGAGGTGATTTGTTGTTTATGCATCACACTTAGTAAATATTTCATAAGTTTCATATTACCCTTTCAGAGCAGATATAAAAAACATAACATTCTTAATATAAGAGTCAATTTAAAAGCTGCTATAGTAGTCTTCATTTCTCCTCCCAAAGGTTTGCAGAAGTCAGTGAATAAAGGAAGACAAAAAAACAAACAAAAAGTGTGGTGGTGATTGCAAATTGGGTGCCCACAGTGACAGGAACCAGGGTTGAAGATGTTGTGTTGGTGAGCATATCACACGTTCTCCGGTGGAATTAGTCTGACTCGAAATAGAGATGAGCATTAAAAGTTTTTTCGTTCTTCAGTGTTCTTCTGATTCAACTTTTGCTTGCAGGCTGCTAATAACAATAGTGGCAGTAGTTTGACTGTAATCATTTATTTATTGCAATGCTGATAGAGATGGGGTGAGCTTTGTGTCAGCCAATTTAAAAAGACTGTGTTTTCAAGGCCTTCCCATTGCTAAGACAGGCTGGTTTAGATTAAGATGGCTGTTTCTGGTCCCTAAATGTTGTGGAGGCAATTACCACTCCTGTGGAATGACAAAACTTGTTAATGATGTCAAAGAATTCAGTCACATCCGTGTTCTGGTGTGCGGTTGTGTTCCTTCCCAAATGACACATGAAGATGCTTGAAAAGGCGTCAGCATATTGGCAGGGAAAAGTCCATTTGTGAGACGAAAATGTTGTCCAAAGTTTTGGATTTAAACCCCAAAAGCTGTGTGACGCTGTCTYGCGGCGCTACGGTTAGCGAGTGACTAATGAGAGCCCAGCTCGCCTCTGAGGTAGGTGGCTTCTGAGGAGCTCATACTTGAGCTGTGAGCCAAAGTCAGCCAAAACACTGCATTTTGAGTGACAAAAGGTGCCTGGGAATAGATCTAGTGTAACGTTTTTTAGGACGAGTCAGTAGGGCTAAGGGGCAGAAATGTCTTGTGTGTCAGAYGGAGTGGGCAGGGAGATCGTGGCCAGATCCAAAAGTGTCTCGTCCAAGCTGTCAGCTTAGAAGTATTCTTTCAGCAGGATTTACTCCAGATATGACCCTCTGCCAGAAAACCTGTGAGATCAGGGAGAGAAAAACGCTGAACTGAGACGCTGAGCTCTATGCAGAGGACACTGCCTGCTCTCTCCTGTCTTTGGGGGTTTTCCAGCCTGCAGTGAATAAAACTCACACATGGATCCTCAGCTGCCAGCAGAGCCTCTGGTGCTTCTTGCAGCAGGATCGATGCTGTGGTGAAGATTGGAACCGATTGAGAGAACTGGATACAGAGCAAAAGTGATGTGGAGTCCCCAGGAATCACTAAACCCAAGCTGCTGGAGCGTCTCACAGGCAGGGCTTTGTACCTCCTGCCACGATGTCCAGCACTGGGTGGACATCACTGTGTGCAGGTAGGAATGGCAAAACCATGGCCAAGGCCGCGTTTCCTACTGCTGCTTCCAGATTCGCTGTGTGCTTTTAATCTGTCCTGTCTCTTCTGACAGATTTAGAAGATTCTTACTATTGCAAAGTCCTCATGTCCTTGACATGGTGTTCTTCAAAAAAGCGATTTCTAGTCTGATTTTAGAGTTAAATAAAAATTTACACATCACAGATCTATTAATCATTTTTTCCCTTCTGTGGGTGTATCTTCAGATTTCAGTGATTGATTTATGTGGCCAGATGGGTGCATTTGTTTCCTGCTGTCTTTCAGTCCAGCAGAATCCATGCATGCTGTGCAGTACAGTGGGCTTGAACTTTCACTTAAAATGCACTACTGTACATAAATTCTGAATACTATTCCTTCTTTGGTGCAAATGGGATTCAGATGTGACTCCTTTGGATGCGGCACAGGCTGAGTTTTTCCTCTCAGTTAGCAAAGAAGCCATTCCTTTCAGGTTTGACAGGAAAACTTCAGTATCGCAGGAGGTCCTCTTCATGTCCTGCAGGTTTTTGCTCYGAATGCCTTTGTGTTTCCTGTCACCACATAACGTGTGGAGGCTCATTAGCTGCTGCCAGAGAAGCTGATTGTGGGGAGAGCAATCTGTACTGTACACCAGCATTGATGCTGACATGTGCTAACATCCTAACAAGTATTTGCATGCTGTAGGGTCAGTGTTCCCACACCCTGAACTGTGAGAACAAGGACCACGAAGACCTGAGAGGGGTTCTGTGGGAAGAGCTACAACTGGAATAGAGTGGATGTGATAGTTTGATTCTCAGCAATATTTTATGCAAGGCTACACGTGGGTATGTGACGCTGTCCTGGGCTCCAGAACCTGAATGTAAACCTCGAAGCAGATGATGCCAACACTGGTGATGACAAATCCATTTCTGACTGGGGAGGGGAAACCTCAGAAGCAGCAGGTTCCCAAAGGCCATGTGAAGGCGAGCGGGGGGTAGGAGAGGGAAATCCAAATGAATGCTCCTACTGAGGGACCAGCTTCAGAGAGTCCACATGTGAGAGAGGTCTCCCCATAGCACGGGCAGGAACTCACGCTTCATTGGGCTAGGAAGTCTCATTATGACATGCAAAGTCACAAGAAATTAGCTTCAGAAGTTTTCCCACTCAGGGAGTGAGTTATTTTGCATGTAAGGTGTGTGTATTTCTGTATGGARTGGAATTTTTTGCTTCTTTATGGAATTAAAAGATAACCTCTTCTGGTTTACAATTCACGGCCCCTTTTCCAGCCCTGGTGGTGCATTAGGGAGAAGCTGATAGCGTTGCACTGGTGAAAAGGCTCTGGCCAGGCAGCAGCAGCAGTTTGGGTGGGAATATTGCTCTGTGATGCTGTTTTACACTTCTGATGAAAGAAGATGCAGTGCAAAATCAGTGTKTTGAGTGTTCTGGCTTGCTTCTTCCATCTATTTCTCTTGGACTTCTGTCTTAATGGGATGGTAATTTCTAGTTTTCTCAATTTTTAAGMCTTGACATTGACTGAAACTCTAACCCAGATTTGCTAAAGCACAAGAATGGTGTTCGTGGATGCTGCWGCCAAAGCAGAAGTGCGTTTGCAGAGTGCTGTGTCTGGCACCCACTTCAGAGCAGGAACTTCCACTGGAAACCAAGCAGCAGRGCTCTGAGGTCGCCTCTGCTCCTGGGACTCCTCAGCCCTGCTGGGCTGGCACCTTTGGCACTTCAGTTCCWTTCTTTTTTTTTAATCAGAAAATTAGGAAAAGAATTTCTCTACAGCTGTAACAAACCCAATTGTGTTTTATTCAGTAGCCTTAGGACTGGCTTCCAATGCCCTGCAGAAGCTGGCAGGGGACACACTGCATCCCCCAGAGCACGTTCCCGTGGGACCAGCCTCCCATGCTGCTCGCTGCCAGAAAAGGTTTGGCCACAACTCCTGCTGATTCCTGTGTTCACTGATGTCACGGAGGAGGGGAATGAGCTCCTTGTGAGCTCCATGTAGACATGGGAAGTGTGAGTGCAGAGAACAGACGGGGCAGAATGGTTGGAAATGAYGGCCAGCACTGATGTGCAGAGAGGTGAATTTCCAGGGGGGACTTTCAGAAAATACTGCCCACAGAAATACAGATACTTCCTTATGAACTCTACGATTTGCAAAATATACATATGAGTTTTACAGTATTTTCAATATGAACATGTTCATGTTTATGGCCCTAAATATTTCAAGTGTGAGCTAAATTCTTTCTAGCTCACTCAGGGTTTTGACATTTGTAAGTCTTTGCTCGCTCTAGGAGTATTTTTAATGGCTTGTATTAATTCAAGGTGTCCCTTTATGAACTTAAAATTAAAAAAAATCCACTACCTTTTAATGACATTTCCATTTATTCAGAATTATTATTTAAAATCCTAAATTAGCATTCTGCTCTTCGATTCTGACAGAGTCATTATATTTTATACTACAAGAGTTTAGTTAATTTTAAATTATTAAACTTCATTGGCTGCATGAAGTGAGCATCTTTAGGCAAGTTTCTGTAGTTCAGGTGCATTCCAATCAATTATGATTGCAAACTTAATTCARTTTTTTTTGCCTATGTTGCTTTTTATCCTAATAGATGGCATTTATTATTCTGGGTTTCACTTTCTGGCCTGAGAAGTTAAATAGCAGCTGAGCACACTRACAGCAGTATGGGGAGCAACCTGTCCTGGGCAACACAGCTCTTCAAACTGAAGGCAGAGAAAATCACAGAAATAATAGTAAGTCTTTTTTTCTGAAAGAGAAATTTAAAAGTTCATGATACAAACTTTTCCTGTATGGGAAACTAATTTCTTCTGTCAACAGTATGTATTTACTTTGCATGTAAAATAATTTTATTTTGATTTTCAAAGATATTTGTTCCTTTCAGTTGTTACCTGGCATGACTTGGGTGATGTTCTGACTTCTTCATGAATTAGGGATGATAATTTCTTCCGACATTGAAGTAGGGAAACAATTTCAAAGCCACTTATCTTACAGAGTGTCATCTAGTAGGTGGGAAGGGCTTTGCATAGGTGGAGTCTAACAGTCCTGATTGACTGCAGAGAAGCACAGTAGAGATAAAAATAATATATGCAAAATGGGTCAGAATATAATGGACAGTATAGATACTTTTCTCTTAAAACTGAAATTACACTTGGAGGGCAGTATGGGTATCTAGGAATAAGCATCATTTTAAAGCCTTTCAGCTGCTGTGACTTCAGGTGAAATTTGCTGCAAGCCATAGATCCGCTTTAATTATTTTTTGAATCTGCAAACTCTGATCATTTGCATGCATTGCTAATACACTTGTCTGCTGAAACCTGAGCCGCGCAGTTCGGGCTTTACAGATTTATCAAGTGAAACAATTCAGCTAATATCACATTAATTTAATTAACTTTAATTTTAAATGACTTGCTGGAGCACCTAACAAATGTAACATCTCCAAGACATTTCAGCAGATAGCTGTGGCTTTGTTGTAGACTCTTGTCTCTGTAGTGAGAAAACATCTTGTTAGCATGAAAGGCCCCTTACTACTTTAGAAGAGAATATTTTGTTTATACTCCACCGTTTGCCTTGATTGCCTGGCTGTCATTTCAGAGGTGAAAGAAAACAGCAGAAATAGAGACTGGTGGGGGGCTGATATAATTTCAACATCTGCAYTGTTCTGCAAAGATCTCTTTCAAAGTCCAAGTGGCATTGATAATTTATTGTCTGTTTGGGATATCCACAGGGAACTGCCTGCAGCCTGGGATTGTGAGTGCATGCCCAGCTCCTGGGCCACAGTGGCTTCAGGAGAGCTGGTGCAGAGTTTGGACCTGCATTCCTGCTGAAACAAGCACCAGGTTGTATGCAAGGTTGGTCCCAGAAAGGAGGGCAAATGTGGCTCTCATTCTTCCATCACATTTGGGGTTGTTTTTTTTTTCAAAGATAACAATAGTCCAAGGAAGATTCAGACTATCTAAAATCAGTCATCAGGTCTTCAGCTGTCCCATTGTTGATTCAAAGTTTAATGTCAACTACTAAATATAGAACCAAATGTTTTTATATTTATGTGAACATATATATTTAAAATATATCTAATGTCTAAGGAGGCCTGTTGTCCTGTCTGACAGGAAGGACGGTACACTAAATATTTTTATAAAAATAAATAGAGTCAGTTCCAAACATCATTCAGTTTACAGTGGCAAACTGGAAAAAATACCAGAGATAAGGCCATAATCCATGTGTGGACACAGTCAGGAAGATAAAGGCAGGAAGCTTGTATAGGAACAGCAGTTTATTCACATTCACTTTTCATCGTACATATATATTAAATATTAATAACACTGTATGAATATTCATCTCTGTTTAATATTCATTTATACACAGAAGTTTACAGCCGATCCCTTTAACTTTTGGTGCCAAAACCAGTGTTCAAAGGCTTGTGCTGCCATTGTTCCTGCAAAACGTTTACATTTATCTGCTRYAAAAGAGCCTGAATGGCACCGAAGAGTGTCGTGTTTAGTTTTAAAATGCCACAAATAACAGATTTATAGATTTTTCTAAATACATTATTTTACCTTGACAGCATTAATCATTCATGCTTCCTTCTTTCATTTTTCTACCTGCAATGGATTATTGAAACAGAAAATAACAACGGGAAAGGCTACAAGCAGTATCAAAATGTCAAGTTTGTACTTACAGTTGTATGTGCGTAGACAGGGTCAAGAGCCTCAATTATTTGTATATGTACACAGTGGTACTACATGAAAGGTTATGTCACCTGCAGCTATTTTCTTGCAGATTTAAATAGGACTGATATTCAACTCCACAGTCAGCCACTGACATGGAACATAGAATTGTAAAATACTATGAACTCTTATGTCAGGACCTAAAATATGAACTGGGTGATTGCAAGGTGTAGCTGTGGGCAATCCTATGTATTGCAGYGTAAGTCCTTTAAATTACTTTGTGTTATCCCTGACCTGTTCTTTTCATTTAAGCCTAAGCCAGACCAACATGGAAGTACTTTCCAGGGAGAAGAAAAACCCTTGATATTGCCCATTTTTGCAGTAGCATTTGCTTGGGTTTTGAGGCAGTTTGTGGGGTTTGTTTGTGTGGCGTTTTTTTTGTTTGTTTGTTTTTGTGGTTCTTGGGGTTTATTGGTTTTGTTTATTTTCTTTTTTTCTGGTTTATATTTCCATGAATCCCGGTATGAAAGCTTTATGTTAAAAAGCTKATTTTGCATATTATTTAAAAAGTTATTTTCCATAACCCAGGTATGATAATTTTAAAAAATCCAAGAGCATGGCTTGCATGTTAATGAAGTGCAAGTCTTGTATCAAAACTGACAGCAGCATTATTTGGAGTGGGATGTGTGGTGGAGCTAATCAGTATATTTTCACGGTGGAGGGAGGAGGAGAGAAGCTAATCAGTAGATTTTTGCTGGTGATTTGCTTATTTAAGATATAGTTTAAAAAAAAAGAAAAGAAGAAGAAGAAGAAAACAATAGCATGGAGTTTTCTTGACCAAGGTCCTTGTGGGTAGTAGTCACTCTTTTGAAAGGTCAGCACGAGACCTCCAGCTCAGAAAGTCTTATTTTTGAAGAAGTGATTGATATAAAAGTACTTTATATCTTTAAAGCAACCTACTAAACCAGCAGTAATAATCATATAAATCAATAGGCTTGTACATCACTGATGTATGACAGCACTAGCAACACAGTTAAGATTGTGTGTTCAACTTTGGCATTTACATTTGTGAATGAGAGTAACTTACTACTTCCATCTCTTTAGCCTTAGTGATAGAAAAAAAAAWGCTTTACTGAAGGCCTAGTTGTACCACATTTTTGTACTGTTAAGCTTGCTTTGATTTAAATTATTTATAGATATTGATATAATTAGCACTGGSAAATAACTCTCTTTACAGACAAAAACATTTCAAAGAATAAATAAGTAAATTATTAGATATTAACATCAACCTCTCTATCTCTAGTCAGGTAGCATAAACCACATACATATGCTGAATTAATAGAATTATAATTGCAAATTTATTTTGAGACATACCATGCACTCTAATTGTGCTAATTCATCTTGCCAACTTTTACACTTCTGTCACTAGAAAATTCTGTTCATTTTTGCTTTTTATCAAATCTTAAAATACAGATTTCACTGTCTCAAAATCCATTGGGAGTAAATCAAGGCATTAAGTATTACCGAATGAATATGATTTTTAGAACTTACTACTAAATTYTGTTACACATCCAAAAGTTTGATCCCTTCTTTCTGGGAGGATAAATTTGGTCATTATTTTGTCTGGAGCAAGGCATTGCATTTACATGACACACACTCCTCTTTGCAGTTTTTGTTTTCACCATTTTAGACCTTTTTCCCTTGTTATTTAATCTCTGGAGTGATCTCGTTCAATTATAAGAGATAATTGATTTTAATAAGTGCTAATTGTTCTGCAAAAATTCTTCGTATGCATACACATCCTTACATCCACACACGGAGGCATTCATGCTACAGAATTCAATATCAGTTCCAGGGAAATTACTTCGAGCTGCTGAACTGAAATAGCAATGACATCAAAATCCTGAGGGTTCTTCCTTAAAAATAGAGCAGGGAAAATAACATGTGTAAGTCAGGATCACTAATATACAGGTGGTGCTTTTAGTTTTAGGACCATAATTAGATATATGTGGTAATTAAAATACCAGGGAAGGAGAATACACGGTCAGAGGGAGGACTGAAGGATGCAGCAGTGGGTGCTTGTAGTTCGTCTTCCCAAGAGAGAAGCCTTCARAATGGGAAGTGCCTCTGGCAAAACTGACTTCCAGGGAAGGGTTTCCTGGTGCACCARAGCAAGCCCTGGGCTGCAGCAGGGCTGAGGTGGCCAAAGCTGGGAACGCTCCTGCCTGGCTCTCCTGTGGGAGGGTCCCACAGCCTCTGCCTTCTGGTGGGTCATTTGGCTCCACRCTGACTGTCTGGGGAGAGATTATCGTGGGGTTTTTTTTTCCCATGCTTTCTTTCCTTTTCTTCCACGTTTTCTGCAAGAGCAGGTTTCATGAGTCATGTTAAAAATATTTTAATACCAGGGCAATATTGATTGACCATGAAGAAACCTACTCGTGATAGTCAGTATACTCCCAGTAATAATGTAAGTGAATAATGTTTTACAGTCACTTTGCATCAGTCTCTTCTTCSAGGTCCAATCCATCTGTATCCAGTTAGAAAAGACTCCTCCAAGGCAAGTTATTCATGGGTTCTTCCCAATTCCCCTCTTTAGATCCTGTAAACAAATCCAATCACTGCCTGTTTAACATTTTTATTACATAAATCCTAACATGCAGTAGAACGTTACTGGGTACTGCTAATAATGGTGTGCATTTCAGATGTATTCTCTTTTTGTCACAAAACCCCTTAAACCATATTCTAATAACTGTGTATAAGATATAATTGGAAAGAAACATCACATTCAACRACCAAAAGAAATATCTCTGTAGTGCTTTTTGTTGTTTCGGTTTTCATCTAAAGTAACCACCAGACATTTCAGTTCCTTCAAGGAAAAACAACCCATGTCTCCTGTGATAACCCAAATGTGCAGACATGCTGATAAATAAGATACATTTACAGTTCTTTTATTACTGTATTCTATGACAAGATCAAATAAACAGTATTTTGTGGAACATTACAACTTACAACAAAGCTAAGCTACTGTCCAAAGATGCTGAAAAATTCTAGTATAAATACACTTTATTTTCAGCTGGCTCGTGGATGATTAGGGCAGCCCAACACTTTGACAATTTTCATATAATACTATGAAGAATTTCATGATTTCCCTTCATCTTACTGCTGCYGCCAGCTCAATACATCTTTTTCTAGTAAAAATTACACAAATCTATGGTTTTTACTTTTCTCATATGCCATAAATCCTCAAGATAGTTTCATATATGTTAACTATAATCTTTCTTCCCCCCACCHCCCCTCCCTGGGGTTTAACCAGCAAAACCTCAGATATATTGCACAGAAGAGGAGCAGAACATAAGGAAACATCACTTTGGTGAGATTTGAGGAATTTCTATTTATAAATATCTACCTGTATTTCTTTCACATAAACAATAGTGAAAGACCAGGAAAAGGTTGGGTCATCAACTGGCATCTGTTTCTCTGCATGAGATGTCCCAAGAGAATAATATTTACTGAGCAAACATGAGTTACATGATGGACCATAATGTGGAGTTTTCAAATTGTCTTGGCAGCTGTTCACCTGTTGAATAGCTCTGTGACTTTTTGAGGAATTATTTGCTTGATCCTGTCAAGGCAAAAGAAAGAATTTTGATATATACAAAAAGCCATCTATGCTTTTCTCTTGAATAATTTCCCTTCACAATATACTCATTTATGAAGCCTGACTTTACTGATGAGAAGGGACAGGCAGATCTTTGGCCTTAAGAGTTTGTCTCTGCCTTTGTTTTAGAGGACTTTCTTTGGGTTAGATCTCTGATTTTTCCTGCTTTGCTTATCCTCAAGATATTCCCATTGCTCCCTGGGCCCCCTGGCAGCCCGGCTGCCGCGAGTTTGTTGAAGGGAGGTTCAGGAAGCAACACCCAAACCCTGTGTGCTCTCTCCATCCCTTCCCATGGTTCCCACTGACCAGCTCTCCGGGACTCATCACTGGGGGCTCTTTCCAAGGGGCTGARCCTCCAGCCTCTGTCCAAATTGGTGGTGATGGTGGGAGGACCTGCTGGGGTCCCTGCCTGGCYGCTTCGGGTATTGGGGAAGAAAATCCAAATGCAACTTAAATGCTGTAAAACTGGAAATCCCACCAAAACTCATTTCCCTGGTGTTCTCTTCTGCTCTGCTCCTTTTTAATTTAACCACCCATAGTGTAAATTTTTATGAGAAAAGGCTAGCAGAAAAAGATAATACATTTTTTTAGTGTGCCACTGCCTGCCATTTCCCCTGTTTTTCTATTACACATAGGGGTTTATTCTCATTTAAAAATTCTATTTACTGCCCTCTTATGCTTGCTTCCTCTCTGAATTTAATTTTTACGYGCTCTGATTATTTGAGCAATAAAACTTTCTTTGTGTGGGTCAGGGTTTTTTTTGGCATAAAGAGAAGTTCCTTGTAACCTATCGCAGTAAGAAGTTTTTGCATGCAGGGAATAGTTACTATGTTTTTAAAAACAGACAAAAAAATGAAAAATACCCCCCAGTTAAGAGTGCAATCCCTCAATCAGACTGTCTGTTCCAGGGCTGAGGGCTAGAGGTGTTRCAAACTAAATTTACCACTAAATTTACCTTTGAAAGGCATTCAGAACACAAAATATGTTTTACTCTCTTGTTCTTAAAAAATTTAATCCAGATTAAATCTAGATTAAATGCAGAAGATTGAAGCAAATCTCTCACTGGAGAGAGATTTGCACTTTTGATCCATAGCTTGAAGCTGATCTGTGTGAAGTCCTCAGAGATGACAGTGAGAGTCCCAAAAGCTTAAAGATGTCATTGTGCAGGACCATGACCCTSAGACTGACATTCTGCAAAGAACTTTTTTGGTGCATTTTTGAAATGCACCAAAAAGCTTTTCTTCTGTCCCTAAATTGTGTTGTGGGTCCAAACTGGCTCCTCAATTAGGTAGGCACATCTGATGATTTAAAACACGCAATCTGCATCTGGAAGAGGCTAAAAAAATTATATTTCTAATTTTAACAAATACTTACGTTTTGTTCTCTCTGCCAGGAGTTAGGGCACACTATCATTCTTTGTTTCTAGCAAGTAACTGAAGTATTATTAAGATTTTCTTTCCATTTCTTAGAACTCCCCAGGGTCTATAGTTTTCTTTGCAGAAACTGTTGCCATTAAATATGCTGTATGTCAATGCAGCAGTGAGGTGGTTAATTTTGACTGAATATTATGCTATATAACCACTTGGCATTTAACTTGAAAAATGACTTTCTGCTTCACCTGTCAGCAGCCCAGTTCTCATCAAATAAGTGAGTGAGAAAAATTTTTAAATTTCAATTTCCTGATGCTATTAGACACTACTTCTTCCATACTTAAACAGTTTAGCAGTGCATGTACATGTTTTGGTATTCATGCCATGCATCACACTACATGCTATTACAATAGCTTTTTTGTTTAAAGGGTAAAGAGATGCATGGATCTTTATCTTGGGGTTAGGAAAATGTATTGCAGGAACATGGCCAATCAGGTTTCTGAATAACTTTGTAACATAGTACCGTAACCCTGATGCAGTGCGAGGAATTTAAAATACTGGGTGCCTACGAGTCCACAGAGAGAAAGCATTCTAGATGGAGACACCAGCACAGCAATCCCGCASTGCCCTTCCTCGGAAAACCACTGCCTCCTGGAGTATTCATCTGTTTTATTCTTTCAGCTGCCAGACACAGGATTCTGATAAATYATGCAAAATATTTTTTTTTGTAATTTCAGTATATTTTAGGGATTTAAACCATTGTAGTTTTACATTAATGGTAAGTTTCCTTTGTTCCCATTTCCAGTAGAAGGCCAGTTTTCACTGGTGGCTGATGTATCCCCAAACAGTAAGTGTACTGCACTGAGAGAGGGAAGGCACAAATGAGGTTTCCCCGTTTCATTTTCATTTCTTATGCTACTTCACACAATTTTTGCTTTACCACTACAAATCTGGAGATGTTTTACTCAGGTGGAAAAATGCATCATCTCTGCTGTATTTCACTTTAATTTTTTGCTTTAGTTTTTATAAAATGTATAAATCCATAGTTATGAAGTAATGAACATCAAACATAATTTCACATAATGAATATGAGCTGGTATCACTCAAGTCATTATTATTTGTTTTATTCATTTGGTTAGTCTTGACAATTGAGTCAGTCCATTTGGTTACAGAATAGTATGGACAGTTTTGTTCAGCAGCATTTACRGTCTTAAAAATAGATATACAGCAGGCAGGTGGTACTTAGGGATCCAGGGGTGAAAATTACACACTGGTATTTTAAGTCATGCTTACAGTAAAAAAAAAAAAGGCAGTGTGGGGGTAAATTCTACTACTTTCAAGGAAGTACCAAGTTATGGATTGGATTAATCTGTCTAGTATTTTCATTTTATTGTAGTGTTACTTTGCTAAAATGAAGAAAGTTTCATCAGCTTGAACATAAAGCCCAACCATGAATGAGGCCCAACATTAAAAGAACTGCAGAACTGCCAGGTGTTTTTTAAGTGCCTCTATTCCTGGTAACACTCTTCAGGGGCTTTAGTCTTTCCAGAAATGCATATTTTCTCAGCTTGGAGCTGATCTCCTGAAGCTGTGGAGGAGAGCAGCCCCAGCACATGACTCTTCTTGGAGCACCACAGGGATCCTCTGTCTTGTTTGTAGGCACAAAACCACATCTGGGAGGGAGTTTAAAGTCTCCTGAACTTTTGATATAAATTTATGAGAAGGTAAGGTTGTGTGAGAATATTAAACATACCTCGTACCATGTGGAAGTAAAGGTGGTGGTTTAGTGACAGTGATAATAGGAACACCATGCCCTTAGGGTTGATTACAGTTATGSTCTCAAATTTACAGGAATTATTATTTAATGAAACAGCAGTAGACACTTCTAACCTGTGGGTAAATTAGTATACTGCTGGAAATTGGATGTTGAATTTATCCCTTGCCCTGGATTTACTCTGTGGTCATTGAGCAGGCTTTGCCTTTCTCCATCCGTGGCAGTGTGGAGGTGGAGTACAAGATGTCTCCTTTGGTGGCCTGATTTGTCCCCACAGAATTGTCTGCTCGTCTTCCCTAGGCTGAGAAATGTGGAAACTCATCAGTAAGGAGTGGCATTCTCCGTGTCAAGAAGAGAATGTTTTACTATGCTGGTAGGAATTAGATTTTTTTTTTYCCTCTTCTACRTAAAAGTATACACACATTTAGGATTATGTTTTATAGGGTYTGCACATGAGCATAGTGGGGATCTTGCAGGACTCCACATCCTRTGGACAGTTACTTGTGCTGCTGTGATTGAATATCATATCCCTGTAGTGGTTTGTGCTCCTAAATCCTCAAGGGAAGAGTACAAGCTCTACAAACAGCCCCTTCAGAAGATCATCTGCATTAAATCAGTGAGTGGGTTGAAAATTGCATCTTCCAGTGTCAGCTGGATGCTCCAAGGTCGACAGAAGTACTGGGATTGCGAAGCCATGGATGGCAGCTTGTGGAGTCCCTGTCCAGCCCATGCCCAGGTGAGGGTCTGTGACAGCTGGACACTTGCCCCAAGAGCTTATGGGAGTCCCTTTGGCAGTGACCACAGGGACAGCAAAAGTAACAAGGAGAGATGTCTTGGTTGTCTTCAAATCAATCCCAGGGTCAGGGCGAAACAGGACTGGTGCAGGCAGAACATGGAAAGCAAAAAGTTAAAGCAGCAAGGTGCAAAAAATCCCTGAGCTATCCCASGTGGAATGTCTGGCCACGGAGAAGTGTCAGTATGGTGTTGCACCCATGCCAAGCAGCTCTTCTGGGAGGTGGCTTCATTAGCACTGGCTTTGCACTGCTCCGGGCACGGCACACGGACACTTCCCTTCCTTCCCAGGGACCATGGAGCTCACCAAAATAGCGTTCCGTGTGCCAACATGTCCTGCAGAGGCCTGTGGAGGGATGATAATGGCTCTAAGACTTGTCAAAGTCTAATTAGTTACTCACAGAAGAGAGATTTCAATTTTTTTGGCCGAATCTTTTTTGTTTGGAAAGATCCCAAGCCCCTGCTTCCTGGGAGCTTGCCTTAGCTGTTAAATCCGCAAAGGGCTGCTCCGTGGGATGACAGATTTTATTTTTAATTTTTTTCAATAATATTCTGCTTTACAATGGGATTTTTTTTTTTTTTTTCCCAAGGTTAAATAAATGATAATTAGAGTTGGGTGTGTTCTAACCCAATGGGTTGTGTGGGATGTTTCCTCACTGCCCTCCCTCCTGGCAGCACCAAGGGGAGCGAGTTCATATATCACTGCAGGAAGCTCACGAGTCCCCTTGAAGCATTGTGAACATTGCTGTGCACAGCTATTTTCTTTCTGAAAGATGAATTCTGTGCAAAAGGTAAGACACAACAGGTGAACAGACGTGGTGCTGTTGTGGCAGTGCAGGTCTGTGCATCGGTTCCTGTACGCTTGGTGAGAGCACCAGGTGAGCATCAGCCAGTCCTCTCTCCTCCTGCCCTCCAGCCACAGATAAAGAAATTCAGACAGAGGAATGCACAAATATCCTTATGCCAAATCCCAGGCACTCCGGGCTGGTGTTCAGATTCATTAGTCCCGCATGCTCAGGTTCCTTGAAACCACAAGACAATCACTTTCCACCCCAATTTCTGTTGATGGCTGGAGTCCCAGAGGCTCATTGGGTGAATGAGACCCACCTTGGGATCGAGACCCCCAGACCTGCTGTGCATGGGGTCGGCTCCTCTGGGAACCTGGGACAAGCCTGCCCTGCAGGGTTCAGGGTCAAAATCCAGGTGGCCTGGCTTCACAAACTTTCAGCTGGAAGGAAAATGGTTACAACTGCTCTGATTCCCTCTCAGCGCAATAAAATAGGGAGAAAGACCATATCTCCTGATTCTGTTGTCATCCATTAACATCTCATCCTTCACAAATTTCTTTAATCATCGGAGGGTATTTGCAAATATTTAAAAATGCTTTCWCTTCCTTCAGGAATTTTTATATTGGGTTTTATAGAAGGTTTATAATAGAGCAAATAACAGTTTGGATGAAATTCTGGGAATTCTTCTGTAGTGTGCTTCTGCATGATAATCATTATGAGATTGCTTCCCCACTGCTTGTTTAATGCAGCTGTCCAAGTTTTGTATTTACTGGGAATCCAATTTGTTTTAAGAAATTAACAAAACAAATACTTAAGTACTGTGCTGAACCTATCGTAAAGTTTTTATTCATTTTGGTGAGAGGGAAAAAAAGCATTATAGTGCTTATGGAACAGCATTTGAAGCCACATTTATGAAATTGAATCCCTACCAAAATAATTTGCTCACGTTAATACAGATGTCTTATGGCATTGAAACAATTATTCTGTTGGTTTTGTCTCCAAATTGTGTCGAGCTTTGCTGTGGCAGTGGGCAAATATCTGCTCAGAGAGGCAGGCTGACTGCTTAGCTAAAGCAACAATGCCCCAGTCTGCAGAGATGCTGATGGGACTTTGTGGTCYTCAGGTCCAGTAGCAATATTTATGGTCCTCAGAGGAAGGAGTGCCCTGGCACTCGGAGACAGGGCAGCCAAGTCCTCCTGTCCCTTCTGTAGGAGCACATGAGAGAATTTCTGTGCTCTTCAGGGCAGGCACTGTTACTCCTGCAATGTTGGTCACTGTGGGCACTCCTCTGAATGTCCTTTGCTTAAATGCACTGGGGAAAACCAAGTCTCTCTGGTGACAGGAGCACTGTGCATCTCATACTGGGCTTTCCAGCTCATTTCTCTCTCAGTGTGGCCTCTGGAAAACTTCCCCCAGCTCAGTGGTGACTGTGACTCTGCAGCAGGTCCTGGTGACTTGCTGTGCTGGGAGTCATTGCAATCCCCGCTTTCAGCCCCAGGAACTGGGTCTGGCTCTGCTCTCTACCTCCCTCCTCTCAAAATTCTGCAGATTTGGGTCTTTTTCCTCATGTGCACTTGTGGGATCAGTTTCCCCCTGGAACAGTCTGTCTTTCACCACCAAATTCTGAGCTCTCTGCAGGATAACCAGAACGGTGAGCCATCCCTCTTTTTCCGGGATATCTGCTGGCATTTTTAAAGATGGCATGTGTAATTGTGCTCCTAGCAGCATGGGTAAAGGCCATCTGAGAAGTTTGTTGGTTGTTGTTTCTTTTTTTTTAGGGAGAAAATACCTGCTACTTGCAGAAATTCAGAGTTGAAAGGTAATGCCACAGACCAAGTCTCACCAAGTTTTGTTTAGGGTAGAAAGAAGGTTCTGGACCTTGTGGACCTCCATGCAGTTGGATGAGCTTGGTGCCAAATTCATACCCAGCAGGTTACATTTGTCTGTGCTTGGCAGCCCATGTTTTTTATTTCATTAAAAAAAAAAAAACAACGAACAAACAAAAAAACCCCGCACTAAACCTCTAAATCTCACCTAACACATGTTCTTAAACCTTGTATCCTTGCTTCCTTATGGATATCCCTGTGTTTGAGCAGGCAACCAGAGCAGTACCATACATTGGTATGGTTTTTATGAGGGTAAGCAATGAGCTGTGAGGCAGCAATGAGAAATGAAGAAGAGGCCTTTAATTCAACCCAAATTTCTCTGAGACAGTAGCCAGTCTGTGGCTTCAGAATGTGAACCCTGTGCCAGGGAGATTAGCAGGGCATGTCCGTGGAGCCCTTATCACTCCCCACAGTCGGTGCAGGCAAAGGGGGCTGGTCACAGAGAGAGGCCGTGCAAGCACAAGGGGTTGGGCACTGGTTGTTTACAGCTGTGATGGCAGCAGGGGACTTTTTCTTAACGGAAGTGATAGGACCAAATGAAAGATGTTGATTTGGCTTTGCCTTTTGGAGAGTTGGGGAGTTTGGAGAGCTTTTTTTGCTTCTCACTGCACAGGGCAGAGGAACATGTCCTGGGCTCAACCACCCCCTGGGCCTCCCCAGAAATGTAGCAGGGTTGCACTTCTGGCAGGAGGGGGTTTGTTTGTTTGTTTGTTTGTTTGTTTGTTTCCTTTTTTCCCTTCAGTGACGCAGACTGCATCAGGCTTTCCAGCTGCTTGTTGTTTCACAGCTAGAAAAGCTTTACTGGGCAGTGAAAGGGCAAATAAAGATGTTCTGGCAAGGAGATGTCTTGCTGGTTTCTGAAACTGGGGCTTTAAAACCTTTCTTAATCTGCTGGCTGAGTGTCTGAATCAGAATAGGCAAATTTCAGATAATTTCCCTGCCTGTCCATTAACGACTCAGAGTGAAAGAGTGAAACAAACTTTGGTTTAAAACTAATCCCCAGTGCAATTTGCCTTGCTCCAAACTGATTTCAGTCATGCAGGCCCTATCTCTAACATTGCTGGGTCTACAAATACCTGTGACTTCAGGATCAATCTAATTGTTTGTATTTTACTTTATCCCAAATTGCTTACACAGCTACGTCAGCACTGTCAGTTTGCTCCCTCTCCTTGGAAGAAYGAGCAGTACAAAAGTTTCCTCCCTGTGATGCTGACAGGCATGTGATCCCCCCCTCTGTAGGGCTGCTTAATAACTCTCTTGCTACGCTGTGTGTTGGATGCTAACAGCAGGAAGCGTTATTTTAGAAGATTTAAATTAGCAGATTTTATTTACCACACCAGTATTCTCACGAGGCATCTCACTTCTATCTAAAAGGGTTTTAAATTATCAGCTTTTATTTATCACAATGGTATGCTCCTGATTTATCACGCTTTCCTGTGTCTTATTTACTCAGACCAATATGGCATAAAAATAGCTGTGTAATGTAGAGAACTCAGAAACACTCGTGAATTTTCCGAAGGCAGGGAGGAGTTGCAAACAGTTGAAAATATCAAAGAAACGTTAAGATACAACTTTTGAGTCTGCTTTTGACTGTATGTGCTACTGAAAGAAATCAGGACAAGAGGACCTAATTCAACAGCTTTGCCAGTGCTTGCGAAAGCAGGGTTTGAATCAAAGTCTAAAATTCAAGGCTACTGCAGCTGTCTGTAAGACTCTGAGTTAAAGCTGTACCAGTTGCAAGACAAACTGATGGGAGCTTTTGGGTTTTGTGTCATTCAGGAGACTGATGTCTAGTTTCAGATGTCATTTCAGTTAAATCCCTGYGTAAAAAACATTTGAGAGTATCTCATTTTGCTTTTTTCATCTCTGTAACTGCTTCACTTTTTTTCTACTTACAGAAACATCAAAAGGAATTCAGGCTCACTTGGTCATTGTCTGGACATCAGGTTTTTATAGGAACAAAGAAAGATGTGGTGTGCCCTTCACACATGCTCATATTAAAAATTTATTAGGGAAGTTTCAACATCTTTTAATTATTAGGCAGATTTTAAGGCTCTTGTAAGTAGTACAGTAGTAGCAAATGCCAGCTGATATTTTACAGAAATATTCCAAATAAAAATACCATTTGATTGCAAGGGCGAGCAGAACCTCCAGGAACATATCTTCATTTTTGGTAGTTTAGTCCACAGTAACAAAAACCACATTGTACCAATCAGATATTTAATGAGCCTCTAACTCCATTTCTACCTTATCCCAAAGGTATAGCAAATAGTGCTGCTTTTTTAAAATATCAAGAAAACATCATTTGCTCTAAAATGTCCCTAAAAGCAGGTCTAAATTGCCAATAAAGGCTAGGTAATTGTATCAGCATGGATCAGAAAGCATTTCTCAGAACTGATGAAATAGTTTGCGGTATTGCAGAACCTGAATGATGCTCTCTGTACATTACACTGGAAATATCAAAGACTGGTCTTGGTTTAATTTGCTCACTACTGTGTATTTTGGATTCTCAGGAAATATTTCTCGCTAATGTCATTCTCTTCTTCTTTAAATGTAATTTGTTTGGGGAAAGTCAGACGATTTCTGCAATCTAGGGTTCACTTGGAAGAACTTTTTGTTTGTTTTTCGATTATAAACTACTATTTTTCCGAGAACACTGCATGTTTGAAAATTCTCAAATCTTGTATTTCTTATTGTATTCAAGATTTTAAACATTTCAAATTTGAAAAATAATAATTTACATGATTGTTGCCCAGCTTATCAGCCCTTTCTCAGTGGTTATACAATCATTTGACAACCAAACACAYATACAGTATAAATATTTAAGAAAAAGTAAATTCCATTAAGCTGCAGTGTGATAGATGCAGTAGTAGGTACTTATCTTTGAAATATTAAACTCTAGACATTTATATCTGTACAAAAAAGAGTTTCCTGCCATTTGATGAGAATTATGTGCCTGGCACTAATAAAATATTAAACTCCAATTTAAAAGATAAGTATCTTACCCACTTTTTTCATAATAAAACATTTTACAGTGCATATGAGAGCTAATATGCATCAGAATTTCCATACAATACTGTATTTACAAACTTTTATGAAAGTTTTGTGTCTGCATTTATTAGGTGCTGTCTCTATTTAAGCACTTATTATTTCATATAATGACATTGTGTGCTTCAATAATGCATGATAGAAGGTATACAAACAGGCTTTATTTTTCGTAGTGGAGTTTTCTTTTGTTACAGGCGACTGCTGCTAGTTAATTAAATGTAGATAGCCCCTGAAAATTGCATTATCCTTTTCTGTCCCTATTATATAAATTAATGTCAAATTGATGCAATGTTTCATGTTTAAAATAATAGATACATGTGTTAAAAATTATAGCCTGCAGTTTTCTTGTTTGACAATGCATTATTTTCAGCTGGAAATGTCAGTTTATAACCTTCTGTCCAGAATACTTTGCAAAGGGCAGTAAGCATTAAGTGTTAGTTATCAAATATAGTGTCTTTTGAAACTTGAACGATACTATTTGCAGAGGAAAAAATAATAATATAGAGACTTTCTGTTTCCAAAATAATCTCATAAAATTAAATGTTCAACAGATGGTTATCGATAAAAGGAGAAGTTCCTTTGAATGAAGAAGAGTCACCTTTCCCCACAGATGAATTTCAGTGTCATCTGCTCCATTTTCAGTAAGTGGCTCATTTGCCTTTCCCAACTCTTCATATAAAAGGGTGAGAATTAAATTCAATTTTTTGGTTTTTTTAAATCTCAGGTGTCATCCCATGAAGTCACCTGAAAGCTGCAAAAGCATTAATTTATTTGTCATTGTCCTATCAAACGTCACAATCTCCCAGCTTTGCTTCACTACCTTAATTGAGCGATATCACATCGATTTCATTAAAAGGAGCTGTACAGTTAGGGTGTTTTTTCCTGTTCTCATAATTATCCTTTTTTTACAATTTGCAAAAATATTTCATTAGACTCTTTGTACTACAGCTTTTTGTATTGTGATCAATGTCAGTAGACAACTCTGCCTTTTTTTAATTACTGAACTGGGTGATTAGAGTTAATAAGCTATGAGATGTAAATACTGCCATTTCAAATAAACAAGAAAGCACTTAGAAACCAAAACAAAGCCTTTCACTGAACTCAGGCACAACATCCTCCGAGAGATATGTGGCACAAGTGATTCAGTATATTGCTTGCTGTAAAGAAGGATCCACCTTGTTACTTTAAACAGCAAGATCCAGCAGCAGGTTTTCAGGGTTTGAGATATTCTTTTAAAAGGTGCAGCTTAAAAACTGCCATATTTTCAGATATCACAAGGGTCCTTTATTTATATTTTCTACCTTCCAGCCAAAGAGACAGTTGTGCTCTCATAAAAATACTTTATAAACAACAGCTTTGGTTTTCACTTTTCTTCTGTAAAGGACACCCTCCCTRCTCTCAAAGGCAGCAGGTTTCCACAGAGCCATCAACTGGTGCTGGTACAAAGCAGAAAACCTTTCTGTGTGTGTGCATTCTATAACATTTAAGATATGGAATATATAAACTTGGGATTTGGGTTCAAAACTAAGAAGTACTGGTTTTTAGAACAGCAGGTACATGTTTRTATAACAAGGAAATTTCCTTCTGCCTTATGGATCCTTGTATTTCTTCCTGCAAATTCTGCAAATGGATGGCAAGGTCCAYAGATGTACTTGTGCATCACTAATAACTTTACTGGCTTGCTTTTAAATCAGTTATATATAGTATTTTGAGTAAGTTACTTGTAAGATGGATGCATTTTTGTAATTTCTGATGAACTTTTCATTAATGTCCTTAASGCCTATTTTTACTCTTTTCAGCAGGTATCTCTTAACATTGCAGTGTTTTGTAAACTCTTTAATAATAAAAAAATCTGCTACGATCACAAAGCAGGGGAAATGGTGCCTAATTGCGGCCAGGATAAACTGCACTTAATATCTGTTGTCAACAAAGCAATTTGCCAGACGATATCTTTAAATCCTTTCCTCAAATTGTTTCTAGCACAAATTATCGTAAATGGTGATATCCAAGAGTCCATTCCAAAGAGCTGCCTTTAAAAAAAAAAAAAAAAGATGAAAAGCCCCCCAACAATTAGCTAAGTCCACTTTAGCAGGATGAGTATTTATTTATTTTCTTTCCTGAAGGTCTCTGTGCTCACTGTGAGGAGTCTGAGGCAGCGCAATATCCCGGGAGCAGCGTGTGCTGGCTGCCGCGTGATTCCATTAGCGCGGCTGCCCAGCGCTCTACAAGGTTACGTGGCTGCTGCCCAAGGCAGCGCTGGGACCAGGACCTTCTCCTCCCYTACAGCCTCAGAATGGGATGCTGAGGCCCCCGGGAGCTGGGGCCGCCCCGGTGCTGTGCGTGGCTCTGGCGGTGCTGCCCCACTGGGCGCCCCGGCTGGCGTGGGTCCCTCCGTGGGCTGCGTTTGCGGATCTCGAGGGCTGCGGCTTCGCTCTCGCAATTGGGAATTTTTCATCTCCACCCTTCTTAAATCTTTCTGCGGTGAGATTTCAAGTCAAATGTGTTTCAGCACACTTTTCCTGAGAAGGCAGATTTACATATGCATTAGGTTCATTTTATCGGAATACACACACAGCAATGACACATCTCATTGACAGTGTGCTGTCTGATGGATAACTCCATACAAAACACATATTTGAAAGGAAAATTGGAGGAGGAATAGGATTAAGAGTCTGTACATAAGTGACATCATGTTTTGTGAAGATGAACTGCAGGAATGCCTTGCCCTACTTCATAGTTTTGGATTATTCAAAGATCCAACGAGTGTTTTGCAAGTGTAAAAAATTCATTGCTGCACGCCATCGTGAGACACAAACTACTAGGACCAAGTTTGTCCATACCTGAAATCACTATGTGCTTTATTTAATAATGAAAGTACTGAAAAAGCTCCTGCAAATTTTGATTTTCAGTGCCACACTGCCACGTGGGACCAATTCTACGTCCAGGCAATGCAGCATTGTGGTTTTTTTTTCTCCCAGAGGTGAGCAGCAGTGTTTAAATATTGTGATTTTGATTGTGTCCTGAGTCGTGGGTAACAGCAGCCCTGCATTTCCGTCTGGGTGGCTGCTGTGGTCCATCTGCACGTCTCTCCTGCCAGGCTGGTGTCYGGTGCTTTGCTTGGCTGGAGGGAAGTGGGATGGGAGCTGGCACAGCTTTGGTGGCAATGGCCACTTCTCAGCTTTATAGGATGTCGGTTACTAAGACTTGTGGAAGATTTTAGATGGCAAAGTGTGTGTTCTAACATTTCTTCRAGAGGAATGTCCATATACTGCCAGCCAGCCTTCTTGTTGCACTGGCTTCTTCCTACTTTCCTTCTTTTCTCCCTTTCTGTTTCTTGATTACAAGGAATTTTTAATAATTTCAAATATATGCAGTTTTGACTCAAGTTAGATAGTTGCTTTTTCTATGTCCATGGAAAAAAAACCACAATATTTAATTTAAACTGAAAAGTATAAGTATAATGCAGTGGTGTTTCTAGGGGAAGATGCATTATTTCTGGGATTTACTACCATCACTATGGATGGATGGGGCAGCAACACCTCCAAAGCACAGAGCTGCAACCCTGAAAAGCTGTGGCATTGAGCTCAGCAACCTTTTCAGGTTTTCCTTGGACTGGTCACTCGGGATGTTCTCTTGTTTATTTTTCTGCTGAAGGGAGTTGCTACCCATCTTGTGCCAAGCCTACAAAATAACAAATTCTGATTAACTTCGTGTAGACCCTGATCTCTGCTTTGTGGTAACAGGGTTTTCTGTGGAGGTAACTTTGGTCACACTCAGGTCCGTGACTGCACCCACTGCACATGACCTGAGCTACACCTCTGCTGCTCCTTCCTGCTGGCCAGATGTGAAAGCTGGCACAGAAGTGCACTCCAGTACAATTTTACCTTGGGAGTGAAAAATGCTTGGGTTCTGTCTTGGCTTGTTCATTTAATGTCTCGGTGAGATAGTACATATCTTTGAATTCCTACCTCAGGTTTCCCCTCTATAAAATGGCACAGTAATACTGTCTCTGTGCCTTTCAAGGAGAGCCTTCTAAGGATCTGTTAATAAATGTCAGTGGTGTACTTTAGAGATCCTCTAAGGAGTATCCTGTAGAAGTATACTATGAATTATTGACTSTCTCTTTCTGACCCACTCTCTAGCACACATTCACACTCCTGAAATCCCTTAGAAATAAGGTGCTGGCACCATAGCTTTAAGTTACACTGGTTTATGCAAAAAAAACCAAAACACTTAGGCACCCAGCTACCTATATATATACCCTAAACCTAACCCCATCTTTACTGGGAAGTTGGCTAGTTGTGTACTAAGCAGGCATATTTTGTCAATTATAAGCCAAATTTTTACAGAAATAGGAACCTTTACCCCCCCCCCCCCCCCAAAATAAAGAAAAAAATCAACATCTAAAATGAGGCTGAAGTATTTAAAATATATCTAATTCTTGCATGCTGCACAAAGCCCCATTAGCCCACTAGGGGTCTGGGGGACTTCCAGGACTAGGACGGACCATGGGAGAAAAATGTTCCAACTTCATCCCATGATGAAATGGGGGAGAGGAAACAGAGATGGCAGATGTTGTTCATGTCACCCAGCTCGTCCTGGTGAGTGCTACATTCCAGTTTCCAGGAGCACCTTGGAAACTACATAACTTTGATCAGGGCTTGGGGTTTCCAAGCTGGGGGCTGGGCAATAGCACAGCAGACCCCTCAGAGTCTGGCTTTGGGATGGGGCTCATCAGTGCCCTCAGCCTGTCTCCAAAGATGAGCTCTCCTTTCGGATTTGTCCTCAATGGCTGGCTGAGGGTGTTTAGCACCTCTCCRGATCAGCTGTGTAAGTGTCTGTGTGTTGGTTTAAACGAAGAACAGGGCGAAAGTTTTCATTTGAATATTTTTTTATATTTTTGTGCTTAAAAAAGAGAGAATCAGCAATGCTAAAATATTGTTAAATTMTTCTTGGCTGATCTAGATTGTTCACATAGAGGAAGAACGGTAACAAAAACATCCAGARAATTTCTTACTGTTTCACCCCTGTGTTTTCCAACTATGTCATTTTACTGTCTCCATTCAGTGTTTCATCCAGATATTTTCAAAGCAGATAACGTTGTTTTATTTCACTTGACTTTGTTCTGATTTTTCCTTCTATTTTTGCTTATTTATTATTTTTTTAATTYACTTTTAATCTAAATGAAAAAAAAAACGGTTTGAAAGAAATACATCCTCTAAGGATTTCTTTTCTACTCTTCCAGTTTACCAACTAAATGGGGAAAAAAAGACTGTCTTCTCTCAAGTGAAGTTTATTTTCTTGTTCTAGGCCTGTTGTGGTGTAAGAAAACTCACTTACAAGCATGGTTTTGTATAGACCTGACCTGTCACCTTGCCTGGTTCAGACCATTCCTATGGAAYAGGGAAGAGCTGAAGAACGGATGGAGGGGTAGGAGAGATCCCTGAAGAGGTCAGCCAGCAGCAAGGGCTGTCCTGCCAGCATCTGTGGATGGGAAAGGAAAGGCTGATGGTGAGACCACAAAACCTGGGGTGCTGTAACCAGCGCCAGCATTCGCTGACATCTGTACTTTTGTGCTAAATTTTGGAGAAGGAGAAGAAGAAATGATCTCTGTGCCTCTCAGCCTTGATTTATAGGTGGTGGTCTTATCTATCTTCATGTGGTGTACATTTTTAAGAGCCTGTTTATGACTTCACTTGGGTCTCTGTGCAGCTTGAGGCAGTGCTCCAGGGAGAGCTCCCTCCTGTTTATTGTGTGAGTTGATTCTGGAAAACAGAAATGGTTCGTAGGAGGAATCASAGTCTCATCAGCTAAAGGATGCTTTAAGTGTAGATATTTAGTTTTTGCTTGTTTGAGATACTTGCACGTGACAGGTTGGCCTTGCTGGCCTGGCTTGTACGGGAAATCAGTTCAGCATTTATGGGTGCTCCTGCCTTGGAGAAGATGTCAGGGTGATTGTAGACCATCAAAGACAGTCTAATATACCTTGAGGTTAACTTACACGCTGGTGATGAGTATCAGGATTTCCATAATTTTTTGGCAAGCATCCTTTCTATTTATGTAGCCAACTATTGATATTCATAGCATAAAAACTGGTTATTCAGCTGAAACCCCTGTGCAGTCAATCAGTGATACAGTCTATCAAGTGTCTCAGTCAGCCTGTAGTCATTACTATGTTGAAGGTTTTTTTTTCATTTGGAGACGTTTGGGATGACTCAATTTCTCTGATCTTGTAGCATTCCCTGTGTCTTTAGAGGGGAATTTGTAATTGTTGAATTATTCTTGGCCATCCTTCATTCGGAATTTATGTTGTAATTTCAGCAAAAGCCAGACCTTGTACGGCAGTTTTCATCTTTTTCAAGGCTGCTTCTATTTCTTGAAATGCTGGAGGGTTTCCAATTATTCCTTCTGGTCGCTTTGGATGTGAATTGTAACAGATCATCCCAGAGTCGTGGTTCAACATTGTTAAGCTTATCAATATAAATATAATGTTAAACCCTTTTTAGATAATTGGGGGCTAGGTGTGAAAATGTGACCAATTTATGCATAAATTGGTCCTACACTTCTCTTTTTTCCCTTATCAGAAAGAATCTCATCATGAACAGGTTTCAGACTGTTCCTTGTCAGGGCTTCTTCTATACCTGTTAACGGTTGATTAGGTTGTTATATCACATTTCAATACCTGCTTAACCTGATGCCAGTCAACTATGCAAACAAAATTCATTAAGGCAAACAGAAGTCTCTGAGCTGGAATTGTAAAGCAAAAAAAAAAAAAGGTTGATACATCAGCTTCTACTGTATGAAACAATGAAGCCTTATAAATCTGTATATTGGAACAGCACTGGATCGTAAGTAAAACTGAAAATGAGGAATGAGGTAACACAGGAGCCTTTATACCCAGCCTTTGATGCCTGCTGGTGTGAGTCTCTCTGCCAGGCACACGGACATGCTGGAGGGCAATTTCAGGGGGCAGCTAATACATGGCCTTACTGGTTTRTGTCCCGTTTCCAGTTGGTATTTGCCATAGTGCTTCTCAGAGTAGTTTGTCTTTTTCACWGTGCTTATTATGTTCATAGGAGGCTCGTTTGTAGCCTATCATTATGATGAAGTGAAGTTTAAAATTACACTGGGAGCCTGCTTAAGGACCATCATGTAGGTCCAGGGAGAGGGCTTATCCAGCCTGGTCAGACCTGACTCAGCCCAGGAGCTCCATTATTCACGCTGACCAAAGCAGCTCCTCAGGAGAACTTGCGGCCATCCCCACTGTGGTGCCCACTGTGGGCAGCAAAAATGCACCAGAGGGAATGTTCAGAGAGAGATTTACCTGGTAAACTACTCTCTCAGAAATATTGTGGATAAGAGAGTTGAAGCTGGAGACGTTTTGCATTCAAACATGTTATTTCTGGATTTCTTTGGTGCATGTACACCTAGAGCAAGCCAAGCACACTGGAAAACTCATGCTCATCCAGTGCCTGCTTTGGATTTATGGCTTGAGATGTGTGAATRCCTGCAAAAGAAAAAGTCTGGTTTATTTTGGTAATGTCTTGTCATTTGATTTAATATATAAAAAAAATGCCATCTTAGTATTAACTATAACAAATAAAACCTGAATTGTGAAAGAGAGGATGTCCCTACTTACTAAATATGCATGAAAAKACTAGAATTGCTACCTCTTACAACAGAATCTTGACAGTAATTTGTCCCTTGTTGGAATACATCAATTTTACCCCCTTCCTTTCTACCTTTGGAGAAGAGGCAACTGGGATTAAATATGTCTTGATTCTAAAACATSTATAGAAAAATATCAAATAAGCTATGTTTTCAAACAGTTCCCRTTCTTTCAGAATTTTTCTGTTAAGAGCTTAGTATGTTTTAATGAATTGTGCTGAAGGGCATCATTACCTGCTCCCTAATACTACTCCTTTTGGGTCAAGAAAGAGGATTGTTTGGAAATATGATTTCTACCAAGTATATTTTGGTGGTCACGGTAAAATCCAAGAGCACTAAGTTTGTTTGCGTAGGTTTATTTGTATAAATGATCCCGTGCCTAAGCAATTTCAGCATCACCATTGTGCACGTTGCCTCCGTGCCTGAGCCCAGGGGCACAGTTTCRAAGTCAGGATTTCATACTGGGCTGGATGTTTGGCCCACATAGTTTAAGAAAACAGAAAATCTGGTGATATGCATTTAATAGCAATATAAAAATAAAACCCAATAAAAATAATGAGAATTATATTTCTATTGGGAGAACATTAAAGTCATAATAGTACAAATGGGCTTTGGATAATTGATAATACTGATGCAGAAAATTATTTTCAGTTCCCCCTCCTTTGCAGTAAAATACAGCTGCATTTAAAGAGGAGGGAAAAGAACTTTATTTTCTTTTCTATTGGCAAACAATAACAGGGCTTTGACCAGCATTGCTTAGTAAACCTCAGAGCCCCTTTGAAAATGAATGTGTGAGTTTGCTGCGTTGGCATCCAGAGCAGCAGCGAGTCCCACCTTGGGAGCCRTGGAATGGTGGAGGGATGTGGCCTCTTGGCTACAACCTTGCTGATCACTGCAAACCCGAGTAAAGGTTAATCACTCTTAATCTGTGGTTTTACTGAACCAGAGTCCTCCTGCTGCTGCTGCACTCCTGCTGCAGCTGTGGAGCGGGAGGCAGCTCCCTCGGCTGATTTGCATCGAGTCTCACTGCAGTTACCTTCCTTTGGAAACACTTGGCCTGGAACTTGGGAGAAGAGGAAAAGGAGGCTGTCCTGTTTCTCTCCTGCCACCGGTGTAGGTAATGGGGCATTGCCTGCCTAGTGCTGGGCAGCAACTTGGAGATGCTCTGTGGGAGAGTGGAGTAAAGGATGCTCTTGTCCTCTGTGCTGTTTGAAGTCACTGGTCTTACTCCATCACTTGCTGAGCTTATTAACCTGTCTATGTTCAGTCACCACCTCGAATTAAAGAGGATTTCCCATCCATGCCATCCTGCAAAAAACTTCTATTTGGGCTCAGGGATGGTGAGGTAGATGTGCCTGATTTTGTCCCAGTTAGACCTATATGGGACCCTCCCCATTATGCAGTTTCCCTGYGGTCTATTYGGCTTCATCTTAAASTAAAAAAAAAAAGCAAATTAGCAAATCTGACTAAGGAAAGAAGGTTTTGAAGTCTATTTTATGAAAAGAGAATATTTTTGCACTGTCAGGGTAAGTGTAAACTGGAGTGGGCAAGCGCTTACACAGCCATGGAGTAATGGAAAACAAGAGCAGGTGGCAGAAGTGTCAAAGCAAAATATATTCTATAAACAAAATGATCAGGAAAGAAATTTCATCCAGGCCAGCTGGACTGGCCAGCTAGTCAGTCTGTAAGGGACAATGCTCTTCTGTTCAAGAGYCTGCCAGACTATATTTAATACAGTGGATTTTTAGATGAAGGCTCTAAATATTCTGTTTTCTCCAGCAAACCAAAAGGAAGCAATAAGCTGAAATTTAAAACGTACATTTGGACAAAAAAAAGAAAAGTCTGTCCTTGTTTGTAGTACTGAAACAGAAATCTTGTAATTTCTTTTAACACTTGTTTAGTATTTCTGTGCTTTAGATTCCTCAACTTATGAAGAGGACACCTCTATTTAGTTGCCTGGATTGTTGCATGAATGATTGTTGCACTGAAACTTAGATAATGTAATATTTATAAAGTATTTTCAGATCATTGAGTAGTACACAATTTGGAAACCTTTCCTATTGTACTGAATCTTAACTAAATCTCTAGTTTTTGTCAAAGGATGTCTCTTCACATTTTAAACAAGRAAGTGTTTGTGGGTTTGTGCTTATGAATCAGTCTGTATTGGGTTGATTTTATAATTGAACAAGTTAAAGAAGAGTTTGGAAATGTTACTGAGGCACAGCCAATAAAATAGGCTGTGCATAAAAATAGCCACCAACCAATAAAATAGGATAACCAATGGCGTCCCTGGAAGTGTCACTGTCATGGAGACTAGAGACATTTTGCTGGGGGTTTTTTGTTGACTTTGACAATGTAAATTGGTGTAGGTTAAGTTCTATTTTTTTTTTTTAGCTATAATATGCTAATAATAYGTTGTGCTAATAATTTCAGCCATTCTCTGACAAATAATTGACATGGTAGTTGAAAAGTTGCAAGAAGAGTGGCCAAGCATTACARCTTGAAAATTGCTCAGTGCTAGGGCCCATTCCTGGGCTTTAGTTGGTATTTGTAAAGGAATACCAGTGCATAAGGTAAAGTGCCTTTAGTTTTTATCACTTCCTTTTAGAGCAAGCTTCTTRTTGGTTGTGCTCTGGTAAGGTGGGGGCTTCTTTGCAATGTCCACTGCTGTCACCTCTGCTATTGCTGCAAAGGTACCTTGCGTGGCTGAAACTGAAACATATACAGTATGAAAATAGCTGTACCCACGTGCTGGCTCTTCATGCTGGATTGCATGCAAGGTAATGGTTCAAACAAAGCAGTGGAGGATAAAAAGAGAACAGGTACCTCCTGCAAACATCCTGCTCTTTACTGGTAATGGAAGGCAAGGTCTGGTTTCCCCTTACAGCTTCTGGTCAAGCTGCATTAGTGTCCACCCAGGAAATGTGGCCTGAGCTGTACAGGGCAAGGACACTCTGGAAGGTGAGTACTGTGACATCCCCCAGGTCTCTTCTGTGCCAAGCACTGCTGCTGCAGGCTCTGGGGCCAAGTTATGGACTCACGAGTGATGGCAAGTGTGGGCTGACAGATAAAGCATGGAATTTAGCACAAGGAGAAATCTATGCTTGAATCTTATTGCAGTGTGTTATTTGACTCCTCTGACTGCAGCATGTGACTGAATTAAAGTGAATGATGAAATTATGTACAGTCGTTTTCATAAGCAGAAGTCAGTTACAAAGTGCTTCCAGATGTATGTTTAATGTATTTCTGTTTTATTATGGTGTCTATTTGATGTACGTGGTACTGACTAAATGGTTAAAAACACTGCARTGTGTACAGAAGTATATTGTACTCAATTTTTTCCCAAAGTGTCAGTGTTGATAACTAAAAACTGAAATACTGCAATCTAATCAACAGTGCTTTTATGGGCCTATGAGCATAGGCTTTTAACATTTGGGTAACTCTACTGTTGGTAGACATAAAAATAAATGGCCCTAAAATTATTTTAGGATTGTAGGTTTAATATAGGGAACTAGATAAAGCTACAAAAAATAAATCAGAGTAGAATTATTTCTGGCATCGCATCTGCCAGGCCCATCAAGAAACAGATATTTTACATGCCTGCTTCATGGGACTCAGGAAACCAGCACTCTGCTCTGCTGGATTGATCAGGTGGACTCACAGGATTTATCTCCTTGGCTCTCTATTTTCTGATATCTTATTTTATGGCCTGCAGCCACACCGTTCTGGTTTCAGATCCTATCAGGTGTCACAAACCACACCGTATCCAGAGCGGTCAATATTGCACCCGCCAAGTCCAAGTGTAGGAAATATTGTTAGAAATAGGTCAGTATCCCTTCTCTTAGAGTTTGTAATGGGCAGAAGCTCCATCACAGTGGTATCAGATGCTGTGTGTTGAAGGCTAATACATAAAACTGGCATTTGGACTTGTAAAGATCCATGGCCACTTTTATAAAGGAAGATGGTTAATCTAAAAATCTTAGCTTCATCTGAATTTTGGGGTTTTCTCCCACTACCTAACATTTCTACATTTAATGCAGTTACATATGGTGCATGCTCTGTGCTCAGTGCTGTGACACAGGGTCATGCTGAAAGTTACTTGGCTGGGTGTCACAGTCCTCTGCAGTGGACAGTAGTGGCCTCTGTGATTGTCAGAGCAGCCACATTGGTCCTATAGAGACTCAGATCCACTGGCTGACCATGGTCCTGGCAATCCAGTACTGCCCAAGCATATAGGACTAAATTGGGCATCAGCATTGAGCATGTGATCGTTACATTTCTTATCACTCTGTGGGACAATAGTCCATATCTTGCTCATCTTTTGTTTTCTTCTCTAGCCATCTTTTTTTCCTGGTTCCTTTTTTATCCTTTTCCCTTCTACATTTCCCTCAGGGAGCAAATTCTGATTTCTCTCAGGAGAACCAACTTTTCACTTCTCCTTCTTATCTGCTAAGATTATTAGCAATTAAGTAGGTAATGTTAACACATACAGAGTGATAATTGACCCAAATCAGATGAAAGAGGCTACAGCAAGGGTGACAAGTTCAGTTTCTCACAGGTGGTGGTGTAAATATTTGGTTTTCCAGGCAAAAAAGCCTGGTAAATAACCATTTATAGCAAAACAATGTATAGAGGTTTCTCTTCCACATGGGTGAGGACTTAGGCCTTTTAGAATAAAAACTCAATTTCTATAGAGTCTGAAATGTGGATATATTGGATGGGCTTAATTTGGTCCAATGGCATAATGCTTTAGATTGTTGCCATRTACAGATTAGGGTATATTTAAAATGCATCTGTTTTAAATTACACATGTAAATAATAACTTCTGAGTTCAGGTGTGGTCACCATGAAAAGGACAATTGGGATATTTGTTTTGAGGTAATAACACCTGGAGTGATTGGGGCCTAATTAGTCAATTTGTAAAAAGACCCCAGTGCTGCATGAAGCTATAGGTAGCAGAATGTTTGAGGAGCACACACAGTGGTGTGCACAATAATGCTGTTTCTCACAGGAATAAGTCACATGATTCTCATAATTATTTTTTTCTTTTTGTTGTTTTTGTAGGAGCTCACAAGTTCCATGTCTGTTAATTTGCTTGGGAAATTTACTTCATTTTCACCAGGATGTGAATTCTTGGTACATTTGCTTCTCCTCTACTGTACAATTTACCAGATATAGCCCATTGTATCTTTTCTTCCCTGACTTTTGAGAATGGGAAGGAGGGAAGGAAGGGGAGCTGGACCAAACTTCTGAGCTGGGAAGGAGAATCTGCTTTCTGAGAGCCCTTGGTCCTTAAAACCCCCAAAGCTGATGGCTTGAGAGCAAGGTGGGAAACTCTGTCCCAGGGGAGACCACTTGGGTCTGGTTTGTTGTCACTCCATGGTGCAGAAAGGCTGCAGGAGTACCTTGGATCAGGACAGCTGAGGAGGTTGGCCTGTGAGATTTGTGCTCCTCAACCTCTCTGCCTTGCCAGAGGCTTTCCCTCTACTTGAGAGGGTCAAACCCACCTTCCCTGAATTCAATGGACTACCAGGCTGAGCAAAGAGAATCAATACACAGTGCAGTATGAATTTAATGTATGTAAGCCACACTGCATTTTTAATCAGCTATATATTTATTGTAGTGAAGAGTAACAAATTACAGTACCACTAACACACAAAAGCTTATGGCATTCCATTATTCTTAATTAATAGGTAAGTGCAAGCCTTTTTTATTTATACTGGAGGAGATCTTGTTGCTAATTTGGTTGCAAATGTATCTGTAAAAAGGGAAAAAATGTATATCTATTTATTTTGCTATTTTAATAATAGAGCACTCATTCTTTCCTTTTAGTTTTTTGATCGTTCCTTGGTTTGCAATCAAATATTAGCATGTTGATTTTGCATATATTTCAAAGACGTCCACTCTTTTATAGGGAAAACAAACTTGTTTATAACAAACAAACTAATAAAATGCATCTGGAATCTAAAATGAACACTGGAAGGAACACAGGTTCCCTGGGTTCTTTTACCTGGAATGTGGTCAGAATCTCTGTCACTGGAATGATCCATTAGTAGATCATTATCAGAAAAGCCTAAGAGTAGGTAACATATATTGTTGATCCATTCAGGGGTCTCCCTTCCCTTCCATTAGGTAAGCAGACAGACATAGGTCCCAATAAAACCTACAAGTCTTCATTTGGAGCTTCATTGTTAATTCTGGGGAAGTGAAACCAACTGTGTCAAGTAATTTTTATCCTTTAACAGAATTTAACTATTCCATAATTAGTAATTAGAGCCTTTGCATACTTTCCATATTAAGATCAAAAAGCTCTTGGGAAAACTTAAAGTGAGTCTTAAAAAATAGAAATTTATATTTAATATCTTCAATTTTGGGTAAGCTTCCTAAACAGAAAGAGACATTCCTATGTGGTATCAGTTGGAATTGGGGAAGCTAAATTCTGAATATTAACCTGCTCTACTAGATGTGACATGATTTGGAAGATGATCTTTAAGATGCTATTAAAAAAGAAAGAAATATGAGATGCTTAATATAATAAGTAAGAAATAAATAGAAATCTCTTAATATTTAATTTTAGTTTGATTTGTTACAGGTAGTTTGGCAGATTTTGATGAATACCATGAGAATGTGCTGTTAATATAATCATGATGGAGATCTGATGTTCTATCAGAAGGGCAGGAGATATGTGACCTGAAGGTATCATTTCAGGAATCATTTCAGTTCTCAGAGCAACGAAATAAGAAGTTCTCTTCAGAGGAAGTTGTGTGTACAAAGTTTTTCTGAATCTCTTTTAAATGGGTATGTGAGTGGGAGGTGGGTGACTAACGTAGGTTAACTCAGGGACCAGAATTTGTGCTCGTTATATGTCTTGGAAATTGTTTTTTAATACCAATGACCAAAACTTAGATTTAGATCTTGAAATCCTTATAGTCTCCAGCTTTGAAACATTTGAATTTCTATGCACTGATCTATAATGATCTATAGTATGCTGTTAGTGGTGTCCTCTGTTGTGGTAGATACCCAAAACTGCCCATTTTCTTCTGATCATTCTCAAAACCTGATGTGTTGGTGTTTTTCAGGCTGTCTTTCTAGGCTGCTTTTTTCTTTGTACAGAAGTTCATTGCTTGAGAGGAAGAATGTACTGTCAGAGATGCTCAGAGAAGGTAATTTTTTTTAATGGATAAGTGGGGGGCACTTACTAATTTCCAAATAATCCTTGCATATGCTAATCTGTCTCTCCGTGAGGGATAGACGGATTGCAGTCCCACCAGGGTRGAGCATCACCGTTTGGTTAAGAGAGGCCTGTCAAGCCATTTTTGTCTGTATGGTGATGGTGAAACTTTGCTTAAAGTAACATCACAAAGAGCAAAAAATATAAGCAGCCCTCTCCCGCTGAGTTTTCTGGGACTGACTGCTTGCAGTAAGTGTTCAAAAACACTGCAGAACTTGATCAAGAACTGATAATTGAAAAGATGACACGACCTAATTTGAGAAGGGTTATATCTTTGCGTGCCCCACACTTGTGTAGTTCAAAATAGTACACATCTTGTCCCTTTAACTTCAGGTGTATGTGTCTTGTCTGGTTCTTGGAAGTGACTGTGTACAGGCAGAGCATAATTGGCAGCCTGTGACATCCCTGTCTGCAAGTGTCTCTCTAAATGCAGCGTATTTCAGCCTTTATCTAGTGATGGCTGTTACCTGAGAGAAGCCCAGGGCCATCTCAAAGGGCYTGTAGCGGCTAATTGTGCCTGTTAGGACTAGCAATTAGCTGGGGATCTCTCCACCAGGCAGCTCCGACACCCACTGGCTTTCAGCTCCTCTCACGTCCTTCCAGCTAACTAGCTGTGCCAGGCACAGGAGACAGGGACAGGGAGGCAGGYGCGGCGTCGTGCCGGGAGAGGAGCAGCGGGGATGTGCGCGGGACCGCCGGGGAAAAAATAGACTGGGGGTTATAATGACACACTAAAACACGACCCGGGTATCACAAAGCAGCCAGCGACCCGTCCCTCGCTTATGGGCGTGGGGAGCTGCAGCCAGGCCGCCCGCACGGGCGACACTTCAGCTTTAAGAAAATAATAAAATCTAATTACGTATAGGTCATAAAAGAGATCACGTACATATGGTGGTTACTGGTTACCATGGTGCAAACAATGGTTTCAATGGAAACATGAAGCAGAACATCGGAGAATTAAGATAATAAATCAGTTTCATTGAATAATAAAGCTTTGCACTTACCCATTAATTAAGGATAATCGTATGCCATAAGCTTTTGTGTGCTAGAAGTAATGCGTTACTCTTTACCATAAATATATAGATGATTAAAAATTCAATACACCTTACAGGTAGCAAATTCACACCATCCTCTGTATATATTACGAATGAAAGATGAAAGCGTTCTTTTTACGCTTATTATTTTTTGGATTGGGATAGAGTGTTTCAATTACCCACCAGAATTTGAGGTTTTGATAGTGATTGGAAGACTTGGRAAAATCAACTTTCTTGAATTCTTCGTGGAAATCTTTAAACATTGATGACATAATTCAAAGATATCTACAAATGTTCAAAAAATAGGCTGGGCTTGTCTGCCACATCTGGTTTCCAACAGCGAATTGAGACATACCACATAATGCAACACGCTGTAACACAATACAGCCTGATCTTGTATTGACCCTTCCACTTGATACATCTTTAGGTGCTTTATAATCCCTAACAAATGTACCTTAAAATCCTATTGAACTGTGTAGGCAATTGAGAACAAATGTCTTCAGACCAGAAATAGCATCTGATTCTCGGACCAAACGAGAGAGACCATGCCAGATCCGCAGGGTGTGCAGACTAAAGGACATGAAGGCTTCTGCCTACTCCTGYGAATCAAGGGCAGAGATTTTGGGAGCCAGCACAGAGCACCAGAATAGTGGGGTTTATTCCCTTTCTCTAATGAACAGAAATTCTTAAAAACATTTTAAGAATTACATCATTAAATCCTTACCCCTCCCAGGACTTTTTTTCCTTTTATCTCTAGAGTGGCATTTTCTGGATAGAGAATATAGGCTGAAGGGGTGGTGGATGCAGGCTGTGTGAACCCCAAATCCTGTTCTCTGGCTCTTGCCCAGTGCTCTGTGGAGCAGCCCAGTTCCCTGGCACAGAAATAAATGTTCAGTAACATGCACAAACCACTTTTCTTAATGCAAGAAAGGAAACTATGAAGATCTTGGCCTTTTTTTACTTCCTGTCCTTGTAGAAAGTTATATATTTGCCTTTGATTCCCTGCCTGCCTCTCTAAAATTATGCCTCAACATCTCTCAGTGAATCTGTTCAGCTGACAAATATGCACTTTAAAAATTATTTTTTAGGAAAAATACTGAATAAATGGAGGTGTACAATGCATCAGTGATCAAACCATCTCACTGGACAGAACACTGGCATTTCAGCTCTGAGATCCCAGTTTGAGTCCAACTCGAACCAATAAGAAAAGTTAATTAGGTGATCTGGGTTCAGCTCCTCTCACAAAACCCTCACACATAACTGAGTAGAATTTTGGCTATTCACTCAAACAACCTCTGCTTAGAAGTGTGGCTTTTTTTACATTTAGCTTGAATTTTTTGTAGACCTGACAGAGGGAATTCCTATATCCTGCAGACTGATCATAGAGTGAGGGCTCTGTGAGAGGAGCTTGTGCTGCTAACACATTGAACCTTGGCAGAAGGCATGGAAAGAGCAATCCTTTAATGCTTATCAATACATGAATGGATATTTCCCAGAGTATTAACCCGAATTGCAGAGATGTGTGCTGGATTGTGTAAAACATGCAATGCAAAGAGAGGGTGAAAGCCTTTTGTCAACCCTCAAAAGAGAGCTGGGGAAAAAAAATTAAGAGAAACAAATCCAAATCCTTTCGAACTGAACTTAAGTGTTAAACATGACCTTTGGATTTAAGAGCCACAAATTTTCACAGGAAGTTGAAAACACGCTGGATGGGGGAACTAAAGAACAGCAGGAACAGATGCCATTATTTGGCACACAGTGGGGAGAGCAGCACAGAAAAGGCAGTCTCTGCAGAAGACATTTGCCTTTAACTCTCTTTGTTTTCTCTTGGGGAGATAAGGGTAGGCACTGTGTGAGATTTTCTCCTTACATCAAAAGGCTTGGGGCAGGGGGGAAGGACAAGTTTAAAAATATTTTAAGAACCTGGTCATAAAAATTTTCAGTTATCTGTTTTACAGCACAAGAGGGTTTGTGAGCAGAGAGGAGAGGCCAGGAGGAATCTCTTTAGATTAACTGCAACAGCCACTTGCTAGCAGGGAAGGAAATATCTGGGAAAGGGAACAAATAGTGTGCAGTCTTTGTTAAATAGAGGTGTATATTCATGAAGAACGTGCATGTGAAATTCACTGCATTGCCAGCTTGTGGGGCAGAGGGATGAGCCCGGTTCCTGGGGGGAGAGCTCACGCTGAACACGGTGCTAGGGCTCTGGGGAACCTTTGCAGAGGGGAGACAGAGGTAAATGACATTTTYTCACCCATCTGGGACCCAGTCTCGAACACATACAGCAGAATCACCCATTGTAGTTTCACTCAGCTTCTGCATTGTTCGGAGCATGACATAAAACCAAAAAGTGCCTCTTKCACTTTCCTGTGACTGTTGCATCCCTTAAATCAAGCTCTGACTGCAGGAACGGAGCAAGCACATTGCACCACCACGTGCCCACTGCATCCAAAGAAGGTTTATTGGTTGATGTTTATTTCTGACTCTGAACTGGTAGAGAATTGTGGAATTGACACCAAATGTAATAAAGGGTAGAGGCTGGGTACTCAGGACGAGTACAGCAACTATTCAAATAAATTATTCAAAGAAATTACATGAGATTCTGTAAAACCTGGTCCACTTATATGTAAGAGGTTGAATACTTGTGCCAGGGGCCTGATGACCTTTGTTGTAGTAGTCTCTGCTCAGAGATGGTGGGATCAAAGAATTACTAATTAGTGGCATCTCTTTGGGAGGGAGGACAGAAAGATTATTACTCTGCTTTCACTTCTGAAGTGAAAGATGACACTTATGTATAGTGGTAGCCTATCTTTGCCAACAATTTCAGAACACAAATTATAGTTTTAATGACCCTATAAGCATTCCTAGTTCAAAACAAAGCACTAGGAAGCAAAGATAAGTTGCAGGGGATGGGAACAAGGAAAATATGTTTTAAAAAGGATTATTGTGAAAATCAACAAAGTCTCTATCAGCTTGTGTCATTATTAAGACTCCTTACTTTGTAAATTTCTGCAGTTTCAGAGGTGAGGCCAGTTTACTGACAACGGCTCAAAAGCCTAACATTGGAATTCCTGGGGTTTTTTGTGCCCAAAAGTTACCAGTTGGCACAGGGTGTTCTGAACATCATGGTGAAATCAAGCAATAGGGCAAATCATTACCATACCAAAGGATCAAACAAACCCTTCATTAGAAAGGAAAAAGCAAAGAGACACATCATTTTTTTGGGTGCATTTCCTTTAACTTCATCATATTTGTTTGAGATCGTAATCTTTATTGAAATGAAATTTTGTGTTTTCCTAAATTTTGCTCTGAACAAAGCTATCTTCCATGGGTGCAGGAGCAAAGGTGTGAGTCTCAGRTGAGCCTGCCAAAGGTACACACACAAAGCAGCTTTGGGCATGTAAATTAGGTAAACACCTCTCCCTATCTCTTTGTGGAGCCAATTGACAAATGCAAGTGTAAGATTCGTGCTTTGAAGCTCTGCAACATTTAAGTGCTTGTATTTCAGCATGCACAGTCCTAGTGCAATTAATGGTGTTACTTACTTGCTTAAAGTTTTAATATATCACTAAAGTGATTGAAGGAATCTGGAAACTCTATGTAGTCTTTGTGTGGCAAGCCCCACAGCGCTTATTTCCCTCTTCATAAGGTGTTAAATCCTGTAAATATTTATTCATACATACCTATTTTTAACATGGCGTTTAAAATGCAGCTCAGATTTTAGTGGGATTTCAGGATGCTAACTTAGGAATGGGTCAGTTGTGGTAGCAGCCTAAGTGGTTTGCGTGTCTAGGGAGCACTGCCTAATATGAAGGTAAAAGGTTAGGTAAAATGGGTTTAATCCATGTTGAAAGCTTTTAATTTTTACGTGTCCTCTTACTTTAAGTATATGTGTAGTCCGTTGGGTGTGATTTGCATGATGGTCTTTTCTCATCTCTGGCAGTGTGAGGAAGTGCTAATATGTTCCTCCATGTCACACACCAGGCAGTTTAAAGTTGCTTTCAATGTAAATAAGAATTAGTCCTATAAATTCATTCATATAGTGTTATATAGTACAGACATAAGCAAAAATGTAGTAAATAAAGGACTCAGATACCTAACAATTTCCAGAAGTGGACCTAGAGAGAGCAGATTCCTTTTGCAGGCAAAACTTATTCCACAAATGAAAATATAAGTGAAAGAAGTTAAGCCATTTTATTCATATAAAAATACTGTTTTGTCAGTATATTCTAATTTCCTAGATTTTCTCCGAGTCAAAACTCTTTGAGAATCAGAAACATTGGAGGCCTCTTGTGTTTAATAAGGGCTGGTGCCTTTTGTCATTTGAGGAAAAAAAAAAATGAAATGGCAATGGAAGCTATTTTGCTAATGTTTTTATCTATTCTGTGACTGACATCAATAATACATAACAGTTCCATTGACATTGCATCCTGTCCAATGGACCCACTGACCTGATTCAATGTCAGCTGAAATGCCTCGTACATCATAAACATCCATGAATTCTCACAGATCCATTATCCTCCCGCCCGGTCCGGGAGTGCCAGGGATCCAATACCAAGCCTACAGGAGTTTGAATTATTTTTCTTCAGTTTATATTTTCTTTTCACACTGAGAAGGAGCAACTCCATACTTGGTAGAATGTTACTGGGAGACCCCTAAACATTTTATGAATACATGAATGATAATGATGTCAATAGTCGTTCAGATACTCGGCTGATAAGCCTGTGGTGTACAAACCCAGATAAATACCTCATACCTTGTCAGGAGAGCCTGCAAACCTGATATGTCATTCTGCCTTATTGTGCAAGAATATATGAATCATAATATTCCTATTAACATTGTACAAAGTCTGCAGTAGTTGGAGACTTCACCCAATGACAGTACAACTTTTATGAAAATATGGATAGTTAGCATGCGCCCCTGCTGTGATTTCATTGCCACTAAAAGCAAAGGGAACACGACTGAAAAATATTCCAAAGTTTTTCATTGGTCCCCCTGAACAGTGCACTGCAGCAGTATATATTTGTTTTACCATCGAGCCTGTTTAGCAGTCAAACTGTAGGAAATTGAATACACACTTACTGTATAAAAATGATATGCTTGGTTAGTGATACTTTARAAGAAATAAGTGCATCAATCATAGAATAGCAGGTTGTCAAGGCTTTATATGTAGGAAAAACACAGAACAAAGAATGTAATGCATGTTGGGCACCTTTTTACAAAAGTTTCATGCCAAAGTTGATTTACAATGAATGTTTCCCTCCCTCTCTCCTCCCAAATTCTTCTAAAGAAACGTTCAAAGAAATCTGAGCAAACTATCATGCTCTCTGTTCTGACGTGTGTGTAATTACAAGATCATCCTCATTGTGAATTTTCTGTTTGGTTGATTTAAGGAAAAAAAAAAGGTGCATACTCTTAATGCTGTTCTGTCATTCAAACTCAGAAGGGTAATTTTCCTCACAAGTTAATGGGAAGGAGACGACTTAATAATTAGCCCGGTTTAGGCAGGGCCAGATCCTTGACAAGGAGCGGTGCCTGCACCCAGGACGTGCTTTGGAGGCTGAGCAGTGCCAGGGCAAGCCATCCACAGAGTTTCATTGGAAGTACTCTGCCCCAAAAAGAGGGCTCTGAGGTGGGCACTTGCAGCTGTCCCGGGCACCGTTCRTGTCCAGTGGTTCTCCTGGGCACATTGGTCATGCTCAATTTCCCATCAGAGCCCTCTGAGATGTGCAGACCTGACACACAATCTGCACAATGCACAAGCTTTCCTGACAGCATGTGAAAACCTACAGATTAAAACTGCCACAGAGTAGTCTATTGCCATGGACTGTTGCATCACTCTGCAGGATCCGGGCCCAGAAGTGTGACACCGAGCCTGCTTCTGCCTAAATGCAAACTCAGATGCTCTGTTATCAAACACTGCAAGACTTCACCTGGTAAAAAACATTTCTGGATTTCCAGCTCAGCAGCTGTTCCCTCACTCTGTTTCTTCTTTGGGGCATCCATCCACCCTCCCATGTACGTGACTCCCTCCATTATATGGATTTATGCTGCAGACATATGGCTCTAGTTAATCTGACAATAGCTCTTGCTCCCTTCTAAGAGATCTTTTCTGGACAGGTAATCATACATTGTAATGAAATATAACACAAAGACAGGAGAGACCCTTTTATTTCAGCAACAGACAAAGACATCTTTTGAAGTTCACCTTAAATATTGTTGGTACTAATACAACCATCCAAAATATCAAAATAATTGCAGTTCGTTTCTGTTGTTGGCCAATATAAAGTCACAAATCTTGAAAATTCTATGCCTAAATCCATATTTGATTGTTTCAATGGTCTGCCCAAGTAACTTCGGCTCACTACTAGGGAGAAACAAAGCAAATAAGCATTGATTAGGCTATCTCAAAACTACTGAAACGCACAAATGACCACTCATGCCTCATCACCCCTCTAGCTGCCATGTGTAAAACTCCCTGATTGCCATTTGTCAGCAGTGGTATAAGAGCTCGAAAAGTTCAATGATTCTTTCCCTTTCCAAAAGGAGAACAAGGAAAGGGGTAGGTTCAACCAATGTTTTCTACTTGGAAAAGAACAAAGTCCTGTGAATTTTATCTGGATGTGGTTGCAAAGACCCCTGCAGCCCCTGGGCCCAGGAGCGAGGATCATGCAGGAAGAACCAATAGTCCCTTTAGCATCCCAGTGCCACTTCAGCTTTTGGTATTTCTCACTTACGACTTTCTCCACCAGARCTATTCCTGGGGAAGTGCCAAGACAGTGCTTCAAGGACAACTGTCTCCTCCAAACTCTTCATTTCTGGGGAGACTCAGGTATGAGTCACAGCAATGACATCCTCATAGCTTGTTTTTATCCCTTCACCTAAATCCATCGGGCTATGTTTGTAGAATGGGGTGAAGGCACAGTAAAAGTGCTTTATCGATTTGACTTCTTAGCATTAAGCAGGTTAGTAGCATGAAGGTTTACAAAGTCTCTGTTATTTAATATATCATTGTCTGGAAAAAATAATATTCTTAACTTAAACATACAGACATCTYAGTGTGTCTTTTGGCAGAGTAATTTCTAACTGGTCTCCACCTTAATCTCATTTTCGTTGATTTCTTTGTTTGTAGAGCCCTTTAATTTCCCTTTAAATTAAAGAAACAAACCCAAAACTTATTTTTCAAGGACCAAACAGGTACATATAAATAGATAAGCTCATGCTGCACAAGAAYGTAATGAAGATACTAGTAAAAGCAGAAAGCATCATCTCTGTGTACGACTGGGAACTGAACTCTATATCTCAAAGTATTTCTGTATCTCCAAGTTAAGGGTGCAAGTAAGTGAGACGTCTTCTATAGCAGTTTTTAAGTGGAGTTTTCATGTAATCTCAGTGAATTACTCATTGGCTTTCCTTGCTACCTTACCTCTTAGAAGGTATATGCTTTTGTGGTTTTTCTGTTTCATTATAATCAATTGTTTGGCCCTCATGGATTTCCTTTAGGGTCATTGCATAACAAATGATCCAGAACACTCCAGCAAAGTGATGCAAAAGAGGATTGTGTGTGTGTGTGTGTGTGTGTGTGTGTGTGTGTGTGTGTGTATATATGTATATGTATATATATCTTTAACACCACCTTAGACTCCAATCCAGCTGAGGACTTTTGTGACCCAAACCCAACATTTCTATCCACTGTGAAAGGGCTTTACATCTTTATAACTGCTAAAAGTATGTCTGGATGAAGATCTTCACGTTTTTATGGCGAGGTTAATGCTGCCACTAAATTCTCTAATACCACACAGACTCCTTACAGCCTGGTGAGATTTCCCAGGGAGGGTTTTGTTATGCTGTAAACTGATTTTGCAAAGCTGCAAAACCTTGTGCACTCAAAAATTTCTGGATACCAGCCAGATTCCTTTCAATAGTCTTAAGCAAGGCACCATGAGCTGAAGGCCTTGGGGCTTGTTAGCCTTTCCTGAAAATCTTGATAGCCAGAGGAATACATACAGCTGATGAGTTCTCTCTGATGCTGTAAATGCTATGGATATACCTGACAGATGTACCTACCATCCAGCCTTGGATGGCTGCACCGGWGGGCAGCCCTGGACAAAGGCAAACAAAGCCAAGTTGCTGTACAAAGAGCACAGTGATCATTTGTTGAGTCTCACCAGGACAGTCAGACTCTAGAAGGTAAGAGCCCAGTGCATTTCCATCATAGAGAACACTTCTCTGTCCAAACATAACAGGATTTTATGAGGAATTGCCTAAGGGACGTTACATATCTGCAYGGAAATCAGACTTCTTATTTCTAAGTGTGCTACAAAGCATGTGCTGGACTTCAATCACTTTCAGTAAGATTCTAATCTATTCATTTTGACTATCTCTTTTTCACAGATAGTGTGCCAAGCTCCATGTCTGGGAAAAGAAGTTCTGCAATACCTTAGAGCCTCAAACCCCAGCTGTGGGGTTTCAGAAAACCTCACCAGGAAGTACCAGCTGTAGGAAGGAGCTCAGAGAGGGAGTCTGTACTCGTCAAACGCCCCAGTGGGACTGTACYGTAGCCTAATTATATGAGGGGAACCTTAGAGGTGTATTTATCTGGGGACAGATCCCAACTCTGCATCCTCACTGATGATGAGCAAGAGGGAGCACAGCCAAGCTGTGAGACTGGCTCTCAGCTCTCTCTCCTGCTGCTCCATGAGCAATCCCCAGGATGAGCAACRCTGGTACTAATGCATCTGAAACTGTAGAAAAGCAGAGGTGTCAGAGGGGAAATTAAATGGATAATAGTCAAAAAGTTGCTAAAAATATGCAGTACTATCATCAAGTCATGTAATATATAGAGGTTTTTATTCTGGGACAAGAGGAGATGATTTGGAAGTGGCAYTGAAGCCCCTGTGCAGTACAGGCAGGTAAGCAGCATTTTTCATGTGACTGGGAGAAGCACGTTGTGTTCAAAAACTTCAGATTCAATCCTGTTCTTATAAAAGGGATTTCTAATGAGCACAAATAGAAAAATATGGCTTCAGTCACTGAGAAATCCAAAGATACCAAAATAGGACAACCCAGCTTATCTGCCTGAAAAGTTTGAAAGGTTCAGGTAACTTTGCCTAGATCCAGACACATTTTTTCCCCAGATCTTCCAGCTATTTCTGATGTGACCTGCTACGTTTTTTTTGTTGCTTGTCTTTCTGTAGAGATAGGTTGCTATTCAGATACTTTTTTTCCCTCTTTGTTATCAGAGCTGATATGAAAAAAACAGGAGAGAAACAAGGAGATACAGCAGGAATATCTAGAAAGTATTTCCACACTACAGAAGGTTGGTGTAGAAGAATAAAAGACATGACAAGTACTGGATCTCTACTAAGGACTAATATAGGATATTATCCATCAAGTACTTAACACTAGCTTATCCAAACTTTATTGGCTGTGGTGCTACTTCTGAGTCAGCCCAGGTACCCAACTATGCTGCAGAGTTAGTCAAGCAATACAATAATAGTGTAAAAGTTGCAGGAGGTGGATGCAATTGCTGGAAATGCTATTGATGGCATTACTTATTTATTTAGTAGACAGAATTTAGAATGGGAATAAGGATTTGTCTGTCACCATCACATCAGCCATCAGTTCAGCGCTGCCCTAGGCAATGAGTATGCTGTTACTAATTTTAGTTTGTTTTGTTGTCATTCAGTCCAGATAATTTTTGAGGTTCATTTAGTCGTTGTTAATAAAAAAGAAAGACAGAAATACTGTGTACTGGCAAAGCAGGGTACTCAGAAATCCACTCCTCAAATCACAATCCCTTCAGATTCTGCTAGTGACATGACAGTGAGTTAGTTATTTCCTTCAGAGACAGGAGCACTGACTTGACTGCTCTTCATGACGTGGTGCTTGCTCTTGGGGGACCAGTGCCACAGCCACATCCTGCAGTCGGAATTGCATTTGTGCTGCCTTTGGAAAGAGCACTTCCAGTGCTGAGCACTTGAGGGTTCACACTGCAGAGGAACAGGCTGAGTACTAGAGAAATTGAAAACAGTGATTGAAGATGAATGAGCTGTAGCACGTAGTCTCTAAACGCCTTCTTTAGAACTAACTGGGTAGTGGGCAGGTAAAAAGGGGTGTTGCCTTTGCTCGAGTGGTGGTTAAACTGTGCAATTCATTTCCATGGGAAAATGAGGCAGAAATTTCTGAAATTTAAAAATACTCCACCTGTCATTTCTTTCTTTATTTGCGAGGTATTTAGAGCCCAGTGGACAGAGGTAGCTAAACTGACAGGAGAGGTCACTTCCTGCTCACAATGGCTTTGGGGCACAAATTATTCACCTGCCAAAGCAATACTTTGCTCTTTCTGACACCATTCCTGTATTGTCACCATTTTACAGTTATTAAGTGTCTCTAAATCCCTCTGCTGCCCCACATGTTGCCTTTGATGTGGGTGATAACAGATATATCCATTTTACAAAAGTGTGGTGGGTTGACCCTTGGGGGGGACACACCAGGTGCCCACCAAAGCCAGTCTCACTCCTCTCCTCAGCCGAAGAGGGGAGGGAAAATATAAAGACTCGTGGGTCAAGATAAGAACAGGGAGAGATCCCTCACCCTTTACTGTCAAGGGCAAAATAGACTCAACCTGGAAACAAAAATTAATTTATTACCAATCAAATCAGAGTAGGATAATGAGAAATAAAGCCAGTCTTAAAAACACTTTTGCCCACCCCTCCCTTTTTCCCAGGCTTAACTTCACTCTCAATTTCCTCTACCTCCTCCTCCACAGCAGCACAGGGGGACAAGGAATGGGGGCTGTGGTCAGTTCATCACATGTCTCTGCCACTCCTTCTTCTCAGGAGAAGTCATCCTCACACTCTTCTCCTGCTCCAGCGTGGGGCCCCTCCCATGGGAGACTTGAGTCTACCATGAGTCCTTCCCACAGGCTGAAGTTGTACACRTGCTGCTCCAGTGTGGGTCCCTCCCACGGGGTACAGTCCTTCAGGAACACACTGTCCCAGGGTGGGTGCCCCCCACAAGGTGCAGTCCTTTAGGAATAGGCTGCTGTCACAAGTCCTGCTTCATCGTGGGCTTCTCTCTCCACAGCCCCAAGGGTCCTGCCAGGAGCTGCTCCAAGGCAGTCTTCCCACAGGGTCACGGCCTCCTTCAGGCATCCACCTGCTCCGGCCTGGGGTCCTCCACAGGCTTCAGGTGGATCTCTGCTCCCCTGCAGATCTCCGTGGGCTGCAGGGGGACAGCTGCCTCACCATGGTCTGCACCGTGAGCTGCAGGGAACCTCAGCTCCGGCACCTGGAGCAGCTCCTGGCCCTCCTTCCTCACTGACGTGGTGTCTTACAGGGCTGTTTCTCTCACACATTTTCACTCCTCTCTCCAGCTGCTGCRCTACCCCCATCGCTGATGGGCTCGGCCTCGGCCAGCTGTGCATCCCTCTTGGAGCTGGCTGGCATCGGCTCCATTGCGCACGAGGGAAGCTTCTGGCAGTCTCCCACAGAAGCCMTCCTGGAAGCCCCCCCTTGCCACACAAACCCGACACAAAATGATAAACAAGTGAGGCACCAAAGTTAAGCCACAGACCATGGGATTCACCGTAAGTCAAAAAGGGTAGGAAAAGAACAGCAGGAATTTGGATGCTGCTGTCCTCCTCACATCGCTGGTGTTGTTGCATAATTGAGTTTTCTTGCTGTAAAATGTCCAAAGATGAGATTTTGCAAAACACGGTGATTTTGTTTGTGCAAAACACACCTCTACAAGCCCCGGGAGCACCGTGTGAGGATCCCAGCATAGCTCCCAGCAAGAGGGCTCTGCAAGCGAGGCATGGCAGTATCTGCAGCATCAGTGCAGCATCCAGGAAGCTCGCCAAAGTGGATTGCCCTGCTGAGATTGCTGTGATGCTTCCAGGGCTTCAGGGATRCAGTGCCAGGATTTCATGGCACTGCATCACGCTCCGTGTATGCACCCGAATCTCCCCTGGTCCGCAGCCAGGAGCTCCCAGAAGTGGCAGAACAACATGTTCACAGAAAGGGCAACACTTCTTTTGTGCTAGAGCAGCTACAGTTTTAATTGCGGTGAGGAGTCTTGCCTCCGTTCCGTGCCAGTGATTCATTGCCATCCCAGAAGCTTTTGGAGGAGAGAGGCCCAGCTGACAGTGCAGAGGAGTTTCTCTTTGCTCCTCCAAGGACTATTCCATCAGGACTATCCCAAAAAACCAGTGCATGGGGGCATCAGGAGCAGGAAAACCAACCAGGCTGGAGTTGAGATAATCTGATCTAAGTAATGTTTTTGCACCCAGGAGCTGCCTTACACTAATTTGAAAGCCACTGAAGGAGGGCCTCTGAGGGGCCCAGGTCCCAGCACTTGGCAGGGTTCATTTCCTTTCGCTCCAAGAAGGGTGGTGAGGACCACCGGAGGTGCCGCCTCGTGTAGCAATGAGACATTTGTCACGGTCTGGGATGGAAATCCTATCTGGTATAATTATTTTATATTAAAATAGATGAAATTGTGATATGGAAATATAGAATGATCTATATTACATTAGCCTAAGAACAGGATATTCATCTTTACTTTAATTTGTAGACTTCATAACTTTGTTTGCATTCACTACAAGATAACTACTGTACATTCCTGAAAAATGACATCTTGCATGAAAAGACTTAACAAAAGCCACAGTGCTGATAATTTTCCTGTGGATCAGGGAGGACAGATCTCGCTGTGGTTTCACAGACATGGACCAAGGCTCGCCTTTATCATTTTCAACTAAATTGTAATGCTGTCATGGCCGCAGATTAAAGGAAGTTTCTCTTGATTAACTATTTTACTCAGTCAAGTGAAACTGGATTTATTCTCCTGGAACAAACATTAAAACGGCAAAAATTTCATTTGGGGAGCTTGTTTGGTCGGCAAAATGCAGCCTTAGTGAGTATTTTAGAAATAGGTATATGAATTTATTTATTTTTTATCTGCTGTTGCTCAACACATCTCAGATTTTTGGAAGCCGTTTGTGGGATTATGCTTTGAGGCCTGAGAAACTGAAGGCAGGTACTGAGCAATACATGGGAGGAAGGCAGTAATATACTGTCAGTGATTATTTTCAACAGTGAGGAGTAGAGTACTTCTTGGAGGACCCTGGCAGAAGGGTGAATGATATGCAGCTGGCTGCTTTCTGGAGGGTGCTAAAGCATTAGTTTTAAATAATAAAATCTTAATCAGATTATGTCTATATTTTGGATAGCTTCTCTGGTACTGTGCTAGCTGAAGTTACCTGAGACAACCACCTTGTGAAAGCACCTACACAGGGAACGTGATCTTGTAGTAAAGACACCTTTAGTCCATCATGCAAAAATGTAGCAAATCCCTGCGGCTGAAAGCTGAATCTTCACATATTTGGAGCAGTGATAAAATAGATTTTTGAGATCAAGAGTCTTTCCAGACTCATGACCAACTCTTGTAGTTGTTCCCAGTCTGCTTCTGCTCTGTGGTTGAGGCAGGATTTTCAACTATGATATACCCAAAAATAAATGCAATTTCCTGTTCAGTTTACATGTTTGCACTTACAGACACTTGCAATCAGGACATCAAGACAAGTGGACTTTTCAGTTTAAAAATGTAAAAATACCAAATTTTAATTATTTGTAACCAAGGAAATCCCTTAAATATGCCACTTGCACCTCAGATATGCCATCAGCACTGATTTAGGAGTCTGTGCTCCACAAACTTAATATATTTCAACGGATTAAAAAAAAAAGAAACAAAGCTCAACAACCTTTAACTCATGTTATAATAGTTTAAAAGAGCATTAACTGAACCTCCAGGGAAAATGAAAACCTGTAATCAGACAGAGTCATTACTCTATATTATGTTCTAAAAGATTTTAATCCCTGTATTAAAAAAAAAAAAAGTAGATATTTATATTTTTGTTGTTGTTTTTCTTCCTTACCCTGGACATATGGCACTTAAAACTGTGCACAGACCCTTTGTAAAAACAGTGTGAGTTAGACACAGAGCATTGCCCAGACATGTAGCTTTAACTGTGAATTTCTTTGCTTTGGCACCAGAGGGTCAAAGTCAAATTCTAGGTGTTAACCAAACATAGGGTGTGTTCGGTTGTTTTGCCATCAATTTTTAACATGTGAAAAACTCGATGTCTCTTAAATAATTAACTGTTTTTAATAAGTGTCAGAACCGTCTCCCGGTTTCCATTTGTCCGCGCAGCTCCGGCACAGCCCTGCTCCGGAGCTGTCTCCCGCAGCTGGCTCCGAGGTGGGCACTCCCCCCACCAAAACTTCCCAGTGACGACAAATCATAACCGGTTTGGAAATGAATCGATTCGCAGGGCCCCTTGCCAGAGGTCAAATTTGCAATTGCATGGAAATGTTAAGGTGCAATTGCTTCAGGCTTTAATGAACTCCGAAAAGAAATATGCGGGCCTGTAAAGCTCATCCATTAGATCCTGACCTACAAATGGCAAGGAATAACAGCAACGCAACCACGAGGTGTGCTGACTAAGGGAATTACCTGGATACAATTAGTTTTACATGTTTTGGCATTTAATCGTGGTGTCTGGGCACAGGAGAGAGCACGCAGAAATTACAAATTACGGTAAGAAGAGTGTTTCCGATGATGTGCAGATTTTCTCCTGCTCTCTTGCCCTGAGCAGCAGCAGAGACCACTCTCCTCCAGCTTGGGGAAGGAAAGGGTGGCAGTCCTTGGCTGGTTCAGAGGGGCTGCACATCCCAAAAGCCAGCTCACCCTGGCCCCAGCAGATGGGAACTCTCCTGGTCAAGGAAATGGGGACAGGACAGTGTTTCTTCTCAGAACTTCTGCCTTCCCAAGAACAGGGAAGACCAAAAATAGGAGTAATTTGTAGAGCTATTAATAGATTGCACAAACCAACCTGAGAACAAAGAGAAAAGTAATCACACTCCAAATGAATGAGCAGGTCTTTCTAAGGGGATGAGGGGAGGAAAGTTTATTTTGTTTATGGCATTGGTGCTGTATTGTAGAAATTATATTCATCCTTCTTTTCACAGTAAAAATTCTCTGCTTGCTTAAGACCCCGAGATTTTAATTTAAAAAGTTGTTACCAGACATGGACCAGAGATAAACACCCCTGTCTGAGTCCACGTTAATTGCTGGCGGCTGGAGGCGAGCGGCTGCTCCAAGTATCTCAGCTAAGCTCTCCYCTCTAATGAGACAAACTTCCCACAGTCTGGGAGAGCCAAAAAATCCAGCCCTGAACGTGCAGCTCCGCCTGACCTCGAGTTCTCAGGCTGGAAARTGTCCACATCCACTTCCATGCTGGTTTGTGAGGCTTGTGCCCTGATGTTGTGATGAAGGAATGCTGTGAAGGGATCTGGCGTGTTTCAGTGCCAGGTACAAAACAAACACACAAAGAAGCAAATAAATAAATAAATAAATATGGTTCTCATTTGGCACAAACCTCCTAGCAACATAAATAATCAAAATCTGATTAACAAACTGGTCAGTTTAAAATTAAAGTAATGATCTTCCTTTGCTTTCCTGCTTCCATCAGGATGATCACAAAAGGTTATCTGTTTGAATAAATTAATTAGAGTCATCAAGTTGGCTTATTTGCCAATGGGAGGGTTTAGTTTTTGTGACCCGAGGGCACCTTCCCAGGATGTCTTCCCCCCAAAGGTGCCACCCAGTTGGTGGCCTGGCCGCGGCACTTCCAGAGGGTGAGTGCAGGTCTCGGGAGCAGCCCTCAGCCAGAACAGAAGAGCCTTGGCCAGCCTGGCTGAGCCACATCAACTGGTGCTGGGCAAGTGGGTGCACAGGGAAAGGGATGAGATGGGTGTCACCCCATCAGCCCCTGCCCCTCTCATGGCCAAAAGTGATTCCTCTGTAACAGTTTGGAGGAGGCTCRACTAGTGGGAAAACAAAAGGAAGAGAGAGAAGAGTTTCTGTTATTCATGGAGAACCCTGCTTTGAGCCCAAGTACCCAGGAAAGCAGCTCTACATGTGTGTAATGTGGGGTGCTACACTGCATTCACTGCATTTCTTTCTCTTTTCTGCATTGCTTCCTTGCTTTTTCTTTTTTTTTTTTTTTTTCATTCAAGGGCCAGGTCATTGCTTCTGAACCTCTCTCTCAAGAACTGACACTTAAAGTGCAAATGAAGCTAATGACAAGAGACAATATTTTAATGTTAATTAGATATTTCATGTGTCTTAGTTCATCAGAGCAATATTGCTCTTTTATGTATTACATGAAAGCAGAGCTTTAGCTTGGAGGAAAACAGGGAACACAGTTGGCCATAGAAGTAGTATTCTCCGGTTTGTAATTATTAAAATTATTGTTACATTTAGGAAATCCAGGAAACTTTGAAAGGAAGATACTTAATAATAATAATGGAGCTACTGCGCTATAGGAAGGCCTGGCAAAGGCTTTACATCTTTCTTTTTCCTCCTACATGAGCTGGCATTGTAAAAGCTGGAGCCTCCCAAGCTCTTGCTAGGAGAGCAGATTTGGCTTTTCTGCAGGATTATATTCATATATAATGCAGATATGAGGTCTCTTTACCTGGGTTCCCCCCTGCTTCCCCTCCAATGCCACATTCCCTTTTTAATGRTTTTGTTAAAACACCAACATGAGCTGCTAATGCTGTGCATCCCGGTGAGATGGCCTGATGATGATGTTCACCAGAACTAGGTACATAATGTACAATATTTTCTGTGAGTGTTTGCATTCCTTGTGGCCTGGTTTCTGCTCCTTTTGCGTTCTTTCACTGGCTATTTGAGAAGTTGCATTTCACTGCCAGGAAGTGTTTATACAAAGCAAATTTCAAAGTTGTGCACATATTTGAAGAAAATGAAATTTAAGGCCCTGTCACAGCAATGAGCTCCTTCCAGAGAGACCTCATGCGTGGACCCTGAATGCAGAAAACGCCTGGAGAAGGTCACTGCCTCRGTGAGAGCTGCATTCACCCCCATTTCCATGATGTCCTGGCTGTGGACACTCACTAGTGCAGTCATTTGAAAGTGGGATTTTAAGAGGTAAAAAAAAAACCCCTAACCAAAAATTATGTTGTGATTCCCTGACCACTTGTATTTCAGCTGGACTTGCTTTTGAGAACACTCTGGGTAGAATAAATACATTAAACCCAAAATTYRTAAGGAACAACAGGGAATTTCAAAGTGAATTTATATATTCTGGAAGAAGAAGCATTTTTTATTTAGCAGTTGGTGTGGGTGCCCACACCTAACAAGAACAGCAGTGTAAAAATGTAGTTAAGCCTTCTATTTTTGTCCACAGCTAGTATTTAAAAAAAAAAAAAAAGTGTTAGGTCTGTGGTTTCTTTATTTGTTGTAAGAGCAGAGACACAACAGAGAGTGAATTCATTGAATAAAGTAGTATTGCAGATGATTTGCTTGGCTTGGAACATCCTTGCTCTAGTTTCATTTTCACAGTGTTTAATTGCACTATTTTTTTTTTCAACATCATATATCCTGAAGGAGAATGAAATTTATGGAGGACACTTTTGTGTAAAACACTGRAGTTTAGGTGGTGAGTTATCTTAATGATGCTTACTCAAAAATACTACTGCATCAGGGGTGAGTGTATCACCTCAGTGAGGGTGCCAGGGTGACATGAGGAGCTCAGGGGCTGTTTGCAGGTCATTCCAAGGGGGGTTGGGTTCCCATCAGGTTGGGGAGCTCCAGCCAGTCAGGCTTGAACCAGTGATGAGGAGCTGGGGAGTGAAAAAGGTTGTGCAGCACAGAATCAGTCCATCCTTTCGGGGATCGATGGCAGCACCAGAACACCCCAGCTCTCACCCCTTCCTATCTCCCAGTGTATGTTAGATTGGAGACAACATGCCCAAAGGATGCCAGAAGGAGGATTTATTTTTTAATAAGGAAGGGGGAAATAATTTTGTAACCCAATATTAAACGCATGCCCACACATAAGATAGACAAATGTGCTCATACATCCCAGAAACACCAAACTTGGTCCTGTAACTGCCTACAGAAAGGAATAGAACTTGCGTGTTTGGGGTTCATTAATATACATTAACAATTGTAAACGTTCTGCCTGAATAAAAGCTGTTTGCTTTACTACTTCAGGGTTTCTGCCCTTTTGGGACATACAATGGGCAAATCGAATACACTGATAGAGGGCTATAAGTGCTGTAAGTTATATTTAACTAAAATAAACAGGCAGATACAGACACTTCTGCTCTGCTATAAAAAGACTGCATATGCTCAATGCAGGTTTTCTTAAGGTAAGGGACAGAGCTTAGGAAGCTCTAAGGCAGCTAGATTTGCCCATATGGGAAGGCGGTCTTTCACTGATGATTTTGCAGACAGAAATTGCCCATCTGCACTGTTTGCAGGTGTTTTGAATGATTATATTATTAGCTCTGTCTGTTCAACTTTGCTTTTTTATGGTGGCTTTAGTATTGCAGTAAATAAAAAAAAAAAAGAAATATATAAGCAGCCATCTGGTTCCCAATTTTTGACTAGCGCTCTTTGTCAAGAAAGAAAAAAGAATTCTCAGATATTATTTCCTAGTTCTGAAACACTGGCAAATGAGGAGAACAAATCCCCAAATTCTGACCTGAATATAAAACGGGGACAGAATTTTCTGCTTTTTATTTAACTTGCTCTGATTAATCCATTTAAAAGCAATTGTCTCTGTTCTGTTCTCATTTACGCCTCTGTGAAGTCAGCAGAGCAGTTCTGGGCTTACACCACCCTTTTAGGAGCAGAATCTCCTCCTGATGCAATTGGGGAGGGGGCAGGAATTAAAGTGAAAGCAATCATTGTGAAACCATTTTCTATTTTTCTAAATAGGCAACAAAGACAGCTGGGAAGTGGTCCTTTGCTGCTGGATTTTTCAGGGAGGATTCACATTTCTCTCAGATATTTTTGCAAAGAAATGACAAAACTTTGCAAGACCTTTGGAAATAAAGAACAAGCTATTTGCTATCTCAGCAGTAAGTTCCAAATTCTTAGACTGCATTTAGGTTTCTCCGAGCATAATATTTGATTATTGGCAATATGTTTCCAGTTAAATATTTCATATAGTGCATAAAGGCCTCTTCTGCTCTCGAGCATTCTGTAGGTATTAATGAAAGGAGTGGATTTGTAGATTTATCTGGTGCCTGAGTACCTTTCGCTGCAAATTGTTTCAGAGCTGGATCAGAGCTTTACACAGTCATTTAATGTTGCCTCTACATTCATGAAATCGGAATTTTGTATCTAAATGTAGGTAGTCTTTGAAGAAATAGTGCCCAGCCTCACAGATATGACCCAAATCCAAGCATTCTTCAAGTTCCCAAAACCCCACGTGGGGTTCCTTCTGTTCTCCATGAGCAGCAGTGCCTCGTCCGGGACTCAGGAGGGAGGGGAAGGTTGTGCTGCCTCAGGGGGCAGCTGGGAGGGGTCCAGGGCCAGCATTTGCACGATAAAAACAGGTATGTGGCCATAATCTGGCACTCACAGTCCCGGAGATTTAAGGACATCTGAGGCAAGGAGTTAACCTACAGCTGTGTTTGCCTGCCTGCCCTTGGGCTACTTCTGCCTGAGGCTGAAGGCCTTTGGAAAGTTAGCAGCCTGGAAAGGATTACAAGTGTAATCCCAGGAACACCCCAAATCCACGCAGAGTGAGGAGCAAAAGATCGGTTATTGGGTGAGCACGGCCATGCTGATGGGCAAGGAGCAGTCCCTGGCTCCACTTGCCAGCCAGGGGCACAGTCCGTGGTGTGGTGTGATGGCACCACAGAGCTGCTGTTCGCAGAAGCAGACCATCACAACAGGAGCTTGGCAGAACAATGTTGGCTTTAGGGTTGCTCATCACGATAAAATTTCCTTAAATATGTCCTTCCCCACCGCTTGCCTTGCTAGTTTGGAAACGACCTAATTTCTTCAGATCTTTTTGTCTTGTCCAAACAATTAGCTGTAGCCTAGTGGTCATTCCTGAGTCTGGGCAAAATATATACATCTCGGTTTGGGGGCATGGATGTAGCACGTGGCGGGTAATTGCTTGGGGCTCGGTTACTGGAGGTGTTATAAATGCACACTGTATTTCTGCTTGCTTTCTACCAGTCCAGCTACAAAACTAAAACAACACACTCATACAGTCCATTAATCTTCTATGCATTGATGCCATTAATATTCTAGTAATTTGATCATGGTATCCTTAAATTAATAGAAGTCAGGATTCCTAAAAAGATTATGCACTTTTGCATCGGCCACGTGACTAACAGTAACTAGACACTAACTCTTCCTCATGCCGAGTACACAGGTAATGTAAGTACGGCTGGGATCTCACTCTAATCCTTAGGAGTGCTTTGAATTCCCTTGGCACCATTGCCAAGGCTGAGGTACATCATGTTTTCCAGCAGACGTTGTAATCCGTGCAGCGTTACGAGAGCGCAGCAGCTGAATGGTGATACCAGAAACAGGGAAGGTAAACAACCCCGAGCCAACTGTGCGCTGCTGGGGGAACTCCTTCGCGAGCTAAGAGAAAACGCTTAAAGAAAAYATCCAGCTCTTCATGTTCCTGTGAAAAGCAAAAAAAACCCAAAAAAACCCCAGCACCAACCCCCCAAACAACTCCACTGATTTGTTGTCAGTGTTCATCAGCCCGTGGCTGTGTCTCAAAGGCCATCTGGACACCTTCGCTGAAGCCAGGGTTGATTTGTGTAGTAAGGTCAGCTCTCGTGGAATGGAGCTCACTGGAAAAAGGCATCAAAGGTTCAACAGCTTTTGTTTGCACTTCCAGTTTAATAATATGAGACACATTGCCAGGTGACCCAGGGAGGTGGTGGATGCTCCATCCCTGCCAGTGCTCAAGGACAGGTTGGATAAGGCCTTAGCACCTTGGTCTAGTGGGAGGTCCCTACCCACGGCAGGGCAGAGTTAAGACTCAATGATCTTAAACATCCCTTCCAACCCTTAACATTCCATGATTCTGTGATATCAGCCACGCAGGTTTCTGTCACATGTTTCTGTACCATGCAGTGTGCAGAGGAGACCCTGTTCCCAAACCCAGAAAAACCAGAAGGTTTAGGATCTTACAGGTGTTGCTCTACTCTTTCTCATTTCAGTGCTGTTTGGCAGTTTCCGCTGTGCTGGATTTGTGTCTGGCATATCAACAGAGCAGAGCACAAGGAACAGGCACCTTTCACTGGTGGGGAACAGGTTTGGACATCAAATCACCTCTTTTAATTTTCCCTCTACCAGCTAAGACTTGGATATGTTGTTTGTTTTCTTAGCTATAAGTTACTCTAAGACTGGTGAAGAAGACTAGAAAAGTCTAGGAAAGCACTATTTTGTTATTATTCATTGACACAATTGGGATATGGTTTGAATTGCTCTGGGATTATCCAGGACAAAATGTATATTTTGGCTGCAGATCCACAAGAGAGAGTCATGGGATATGAATTCCTGTCCTCTGGATCCTGGGATTGGGTGTGCTTTTGTTGCAGATTTTCACTCACTGTTTTCATATCCTAGTTGATCAGTAGAAAATGACTAAAACCTGAGAGATGGATTTATTTTTTAACTTATGCAAATAATCATGTTGGTTATAATTGTTATTAGGGCTCCTTTGGGAATCTGTTGTTACAAGCACTCAACCCTTTTGTCTCTCCTTTGGGTCTCCAGGCTATGTTGCAATTTATAAAGATACCAGACCTTAGGCTAAATCAATGTCCTTAGGGTTATGAGATGTTGCTAAATATCAAAACAAAATCCCAGTGTTCCAGTTCTTTAACTTCACTATGTTTAATTAGCCATTCCAATTAACCTTCCCTTTGTGTTCCCTCATGTTTAAAGGGTTATATTAAAAGTACTGTAGAATTAAAGCCATTTAAAATATGCTGAGTATATTTCAAGGCATTCAGAAAGCCTCTTACACGATGCTGTCCTCATTTCAGTTTCACTAATGACTGGTCACTGGGGGCATATTTCCAAACCTCTGCACCTAGGTTGCAGAAATTGTAACAATAGCCCTACATGTGCATCCAGGTCACAGCGTGCTCAGATGGGAAATCACTTCTGCAGGTCTCTCATTGCTCTGCTCTGTGTGCCTGTGGGCACAAAGGATGTGTAAGGGAAGACTTACACATTCCTGCTCTGAGAATTTAGACATGGACAAGCATTTAGTCAACATTTTTTGCTCAGAGGCCTGACAGAAAGAAAAACACCGAATCAGGATTGCTGAATTCTGCTTTGCAAGGTACTCAAGATAATACCCAGACATAAAAAACAGCAGTGTGAGAAACAAGGGAAAAGCACGTGGAAACGCCAAGCTTCTCATCCCAACTACTTCATAAGATTGGATTCCTGCATTCTCACGGACAGATGAAAAATACCAGGCAAAAACCTGTTCAAACAGTAAGCTGCAAGAACAGGAAACCACCAGTGCTTTCCGAGGCCTGTGCCCCCACCCACACCTTGTGCCAGGGACAGGCAGTGTCCAGGGCTGTTCAGGGTGATGGGATAGGAGGGTCTCCAAAACTATTCCTGTAGTCTTTAGGAATCTGTGCATTTGGAAATGTATGCTGAGAGCACTCGGTGAGGTAGGAGAATACTATTATGCCCATTTTATTATGCCCAAGGGTGAGTACATTTTTTAGATTTATGTTATATTAGAAAGCTTTTCACTTATTATTCTCTGTGCCTAACTCTCTGGATGCATTTTATAAGCCATCAGGATTTAACTCATGGCTATGGATTTTGTTATGGGAGAGCAGGTACCTAAAAAATCCCTGACTTGTCCAGTGTCATTCTGTATGTCTGGCGGCAGAACTAGGAACAAAAACCAGTCCATACATCTAATCTCTGACTCTTCCCTAGGTAACTTTCTCCAGCAGTTGTATTGAAAGATCATTTTAATTCATAGTTTTGTTTGTTGGAGGGTATGAATTTCTCAGGAGTGAAATATGATGACAGAACAGCATTTATTTTTCTATTTTCTGTATTTGGAAGGAGCTGAGATAATTCTAAGACCAGACTATGGTGTTATTTTAGTTAAATTTGTTCCCTCAAGGAATCTGTCTTTAGATCTTCCTTTGGTCTTTTTAAAAAATAGGGAGGAAAACCAAAAGAGATGTTTATTTTATTGACTGTGTGATATCAGGGGCTTTCACTTAAGAAATCTGTTGGAGTCTGTCTTTGTTTTCTAAGACAAGGTCAGTTAAAAATATATCAAGTTCTGTGTTAAATAGTTTGATGGCATAAATTCAATAAAGACATTGTCTGGTATCCTCACTGTATGACTCGTATAAGATACAAAGGAAACTAAGAAAAGCAAAGATTCATTTCCCTTTCCTTCTTCGTCTCTTCTGCTTTTCATTGGCAACAGTAAAGTTCAACTGCAAGACATGTGATTGTAATATAATCAAATAACCTGCTGGTGTCTCATAAAGAAGTACTGGTTGTTTAAACGACTATTCATAACAGACTTGGATGTTTCATAGCTGGTGATGGTTTAAGATTCAGATAACATCAAATCAGTTGGAGTATGAGATTCAGCTCCTTTGAAAACGTACAAAGAACAAAGCCAACAGCATTACTGATGACTGACTAGTTGGGGGAGAAGAAAATGATGACTATATTTAGGATTTTTATCGAGCCTGTCGAAGAATCTCAATGTGAGCAGCCCTATAGGCATGTGATAAACATCACAGAAACTAGAGATAGCGAAAGCTGAAGAGTATGGGACACTTCGTGTGTCTAGCTCCACAGTAAAAGAGTTTATCCAGAGAAAAGAGACGGCTAAATATAAATCATTCCCTACCAGTTCTTCAGAGCACATTGCTGGGAAATACCTGCTAACAATGCCATCAGTTTATTTTGTATATTGGCTTTGAAGCCAGTGCAGGGAAAGAAAGAGCTGTGACTCTGCCCATGTGCTGAAGTGCTCCCTGTCCCCCCTGGCAGGGAAGGCCCAACCTTGTGCCTTTTGCAGAACCCTTCCTGGAGGGTGTTTCCACAGCAGATGCAGTGGCTTGAGCTCGCTCCAGGAGTAACTCTCTCATAGCGAGACATTCCTGCAGCAGCCCAGCTCCGCAGGGAAGCTCGTGTTAGGGAACAAAAGCACTCTAGGAGAACTTAGATRTAGAGAAGTATTTTTTGAGATTCATTTATTAGCCAGTGTATTGCTAATTGCTGATCTCCTGTTGAGCTAACCTCAAGTTCGATGGGGACAGTGTTTATGAACCCGGTACTTAAAAGAGGAAATCTGGGGCAAAACAAGAAGTATCTGTAACAGTGATCTTTGAAGATGCATCGTTTTGCCTTATCAGCAAAGGTGCATTCAAAAATCAGGCAGTCGCCACTAAGAGTGAGAAATAAAACAACAACAAAAAAATCCCTCCCTTTGCTTCAGGCTTTTGGATGCACTGGATTAAGTTCACTGCTAATTAGACACAATTGTGAAGCACAATTATTTATGAACCTTCAATGGGCCGAATTCATGAAAGGAATAACGAGTATGTATTTCCCTTTTGTAGAATTTTAATGAAGAAATGGCATTACTATTCATTATTTATCCACTTTCAAATTGTAATGAATAGTTCTACTAGCAAACACCAAATTTCTGTATTTACAGAACGGCGGAACATGTGTAGATAATAACACAGTTCAGTATGTATGAAATTCTGTAATTCTATAAATATAGAAATAAAGAAATTATCAGCAGGACTATTCATTAAATTTTGAAAGTAGTAAATAATAAATAGGAATAACATTTATTCATTAAAATCCTCCAAACAGAAAATATTGGGTCTTTCTTTCTTAAATAAATCCAGWGCAATATTTCTAAAAGAAAGCTGGAGTTTATGACGATTTTTATTTTTTTTTCCTTTTGACATTGTTTCATATGCAGCCTTTATCCTAAATGCATTTTAAATAACATTAACCCATGTGTTTTCATTAAAAGTTGGAATACTACATTCYGCTGTGAAACAAAGACAATTTAGAGAGCCTGTCTCTCCTGGCTGAACAGACACTTTTGAGCACCTTTCTGACCATGGGTTCCTGCCTCCTAAAGAAAACATGGTTAGGTTTTTCTGAGTGGTATCACAGAGGAATTTTGACACTTGCCAGACCCTGGTGGGTGAAGCTGAGGGTGCAAATGAGGCAGTTTGATTGCTTAGTGCCCCAGACAGCSCAGTTTGAGTTGCAGAGCCTGCAGTACCCAGCTCCTATGTGGATTTTACAGTGGAACCCAAAGCTCCCCCAGCACCAGCAGTGGCAGGACCTGGCACAGGCAGTGCTGAAGGGCTCAGTAGCACAGGTAAGACTGCATGGGTCGCCTCTGATGGTTTTTTAACCTAGTAAGTGCCAATATATGAACCAAAGTCCAAAGAAAGGTTCTCCCACAATTCAGTTTAATATGACTGGGAATGGAACCCGATGTCTCTCCACTGTGCAGTGTCACTCCTGTCCTCCAGCCATTGCTTTCCCAGTGTCTCCAGCAGAGCCTTGCTGTCCTCTGTTCATGGGGCCACAAGGTCAGTGCTGAAGGTTGAATTCATGTAACCTAAGCATGTCTTCCCTTAAAAATACACCTAAAGTTTAATTATGTATTGTATTAATTAATCTTCAGAAAGCTAAAACTTCAATACCATTTTAATTCCTTATACAGTAATTAAGCTCTTTGAACCTAATAAGAACACAGAGCTTGACTTTTTAAAGTCCAATGAAGTACAGGATATTAGAAAAAAGACCTTGCAGATGAGTCAGTTATGGACTTTGATGGATACTGCTTGATATTTTGGCTCAGTGTAGGCCAACCTTACAGCCTGACCAGGTGGTCCAAGTTTCTTGCAGTTTAGGGCATCTCTCACACTGCTGAACAGCACCAGATCTATTATTAAAAGTTCATTCCTAATTAAGGGAATACTTTTTCCCTTTATATCTAAGAATCTGTGGTCCTGATAAATCTCACCAAGTTTAACTCTAGAATCACAGACTGGTTTGGGTTGGAAGGGACTTTAAAGATGATATTGTTCCAACTCCCCTGCCATGGACAGGGACGCCTGCCACTAGACCAGGTTGCTGAAAGCCCCATTTACAGACAGATCTGTACACAGTGAGATGCTCCTTCGATTTAATGATGCTGTAATTAACATTTAGGGTTCAATATAGGGTACATAACATCTACATGAGTGTAGCCCACTCCAGGCACTTCCAAGAATGACAGCAGGAAAAACAGTCCAGAAAAATACAGAACTGGTCACAGGGTGTTTGGGTTTTTTAATGCTATAGCTTGAAAACTTCGTTTATTTTGAAGGAAGAAATTTAGTAAGCAAATACATTACCTTTACACAACTTTCACTAGGATTAAGCACAGTGCTTGATGTTGAAATGCTAAGAGGCATGGCCATGATTTTAAAGGAAACCCTTTCCCTTTTCAAGGTTATGACCTGGTGTATCCTGGGTGCAGAGTGGGTCGTAAACCTCTTCTGGAGAGCTGCAGGAGGAGCCGAGGTTTGCCTGGAAACGCAGAGGCAGCGCTGGGGGAACACCACGGTGCCCTCCCCTGCCAGCAGCAGAGCGAGGGCCAGCACAGCAAAGAACGTCAGGGCTCTTCTGTGCCTGCACCCAAGTGCTTTTGGGTTTGTGTCCTGCCTCTGTGTAGCGCAGAGAGGAAAAGCCCAGGGCTGGAGGGCTGGGCAGGAGGCTCAGGGGGCTGCAGCCACCTTGGCCCTTGCAGCCCGTGACCCTGAGCAGCTCAAACCAGGACTTCTCCTTCCATGGAAACTGCATCTGCATTTTTCACACACCATTTCAAGGATTTCCACGTTCTCCTCAACAGCCGAACCAGGACTTATAACCCCGAGTAATCCTGGCCTCCCTCCATAAGGGCTCAGTTACAGATGATGGCACGTGGCCCTTGCCATCAGATTAGCTTAAAAACATCTGTTTGGCTTTGGTGGTTTGGATCTTTCTGCAGCAAGCTGCTTTTCCTTGCTTTTTCAAGTTTGGTTTCTTGTATGTAACATTTACATCACGATCTAAAAACAAGTTTACACATACTAAAGTTTAACTCTTTGATATTTTTCATTTCAAAACTAAATAACAGACATTTAAGAGAATATTCTCTTTTTTTAATGACACACATGATAGTATTTTAAAACACAAAATGACATCCACTGTAAATTTTTTGATCTTTCTCTAGCAAATCCTCTCTGAATAAAGTTTGCCCATATTTATGATTTTATTTTTCTCAAGATGCTTTACTGCTCTTGGTAGAACTAACATCTGCTTCTCTGGGGAATCTCCTATTTATGACAATTGGAGGTGGTTTTGAAAATTCTTTGAATTAAACTTCGCCTGCTCAGAAGTGTTTCCACAGGAGCTGACTGTACATASAGAGTTTCCACTGATGACATTTGACAGAGCTGTTAATCCCTCTTGACTCTGATGTTTGATATCACATCACAGGAGCTGGAGCAGTCCYGTGATAGTCGCACATGCACAATCACACCCACCCGTTCGTTACCGTGTCCTCTGTTCACAAACAAAATCCCTGGGACAAGCTCCTTCACTGACAAAGGAGGAAGGAGGTGACTTTCCCCATCCATATTCCCCTTCAGCCCGCTTCTGGAATGGCCATGGCACCTTCTCCTGGCACAGGGTGGCGGTGACCAGAGGGCAGGTCCCTCTGCCCTGTGCTGCTCCAGCAAAACCCCTCCAACTGCAGCCACTTTTCTTCTCCCATTCAAACAGAGAAATTTTGCCAAGACTTCTATTTCAACCTTCTGCAGAATGAAATCCAAGAGGATAATTGTGAAAAGAAAAACACTTTTGCCAGCTGAGTCTCAATTATCACATCAGCAGCCATATTCTTGTGCGTAAACTGTCTTTTTTTCCTTTTTTTAAAGAAAACAAAAAACACCACTTCAAAGTGCAAGAATTCTTTGGGGATTGTTAGTGATGAAATCCCTTATTTTCTCTAAAGATGGACGGTCCYTAGGGAGTTGCCATGAGTTTTTAGAAAAACGAGGTGTTGCAATGTAATGCAACATTATGATTTAAATGCAACACTGTCTGATTATCAATTCTCTTAAGTGCTGAATTTGCAGAATCTCTTCTTGCACACTCTTAAGAAACAAAATGCAAGGAAAAAAAATTCTCCAAAAAATAGAAGTGATACTTCTGATTAAAGTGATATCTGTGCACTTCATATATTTGATTGCAAATATAATTCTAAGCATGACACTATTCATGTTGGAAATAAAAAAAAACCAAATATTTTCAGTTGTTTTCAAGTCTCTAAATCAAAGTACTAAATGGAGTCTTYCCTAGTAGCCTTTCTGGTCTTTTTGCTCATCTCTGAATCTTTRCATTATGGCCAGAATGTGACAACATGTAATATAAAAATTTAAAATAAATATTTTTTACTCTTTTGATGAAGTAAAATCGTTTGAAGTTGATGACTTGAATGAACGTTGACAATAGGAGACTTCTTCAACTAAGGAAAAATGAATATGCAACATCTTTGACCTTGTCTGGAAGGTCATTTTCTTGGTCAAGAGGACCAGGTCCTTTCACTGATTACACACTATCCCTTCTCTTCTTCCATATGTCTRATTATTTCTACAATTAAAATAGATTGCATGATCTTTCATCTAAATCTTTCTCTTTAAGAAAAAGAGAATCTAAAACTTAATTTATGAACTCTGATCTTATTAACCTTTCATTTGATTTGCTTCTGGGCCTTGATCTTGTAAACAGGCTATTATACTTTCTGCTATTTTATTTGGTATGTGCTATTTCAAGGCACTCTGAACTAAAGCTCACCTGCACAACTTGAGCTAAACCTTTTCTCTTTTCTGTGTCTTTGTTCTGTGTTCTGAGTCCCATAATTTGCTTCAAAACTTAGGCAAAATTGTCATTAAACAGACTGCATTAATAAACAGGAACTTTGTTGTCTTTTGCCAGTGGTTTCTCAAGTAGTCCTTTTCTGTCCAGAGCACACAGCTATTCTCACTTTTGCTTCCTCCTGAAGGAATTACGACTCTTCATTCCTGCTGCCATTTCTTCAGACATGCTTTCTTTTCTTTGTTTTTGCTACTTACATCAGCCCGGATTGTCTTTATTTCCTTTTTTTTCCCCGCCAGTGTCTCGATTCCTTTCCTCCTCCTATAGACATCACCAGCTTAGCTTCTAAAAATCACTCAAGCTGCTTCTTTTCCTCCYTAGTTTTCACCAACTTATTTGTTCCTCTTGGTTTATGAATGCTCTGCCCTCTGTTCTTCATTCTTTTTATTGCAGTCTCGCATCTTCTTCCTTCCCTTTCATTTTCTAGGATTCTACCTTGTTCTCTGTCTCAGATCTTATTATTGTCCTGGATTCCCTTTCCTCTGAAATGCCACATCTGCCTTTGGCTACTGATGGGCACTTCTACTTCCATTCTCCCCCTGGGCCTCAAGATGAGGGAAGGTGTTTCCCAAGGATGCAGAGCTACTCCTCTCAGGAGCGGGAGCTTCTTGCAATTCAGATTTTTTCCTTATCATTGAACACATCCAACCCTTGAATTTCAGAGGACACCAAGTTCTGTSCTCTGTGCATTAAAGAACCACAGCCTGGGCAGGGTTTGGCACTGTGAGGCAGCACCAAATAATTCCTTGGGTGTSTCCCAGAAAAGTTCAAGACCATACAAAGATAGAAAATATTCTGCATTTAAGATTAGATTTTTGTAATTTCTCTGCTTACACCACTTGTTTTGTATAACTTGGTTATCTTATGAAAAGGATCATTGTTTGGGAGGTTTGGGTTTCATATTTATTTTTAAATAAATTCCAGAAGATAAATGCAAATAAAATCAGAGGTTTTACTCCAGGACTAATTAGAAGGCAAATTAAAAATGGTGGGTTTTTTGCAAGAAGAAGAAACAACCAACAGTCCAAGCCACAGTTGCCTTCAATAATATAAGAGCTTTAGAGTAAGGCACCATCAATAGCCCAGCCAAGAGGGTTGGTCTACTTTGACTCTATGGTGACTCAATTCACCATTAATAGTTCAGACTTTACCCTGGTCTCACCCAACTATGAAGTAAAGCACTCATCCTCCAACATGTGCAGAGGGCTGGAAGCAGGGAGAGAAGTGCTGTGATTTCTCTCTGTGCAATACTCTAAGGCTGGAGTTCTGCACACTGTTAGAAAGATTGGACTGAAAATACAAAATCAAATATAAATGCAGGAGACAAAGTCATGCTGGATTGGAGAATTTTTCAACTGTTGATTCATTTAAAATATGTCACAAAAAAAGGTCATTAATACAATGAAGAAAGAGGGCTTTTCTCTCGGCCCACTATTTTTYTTCCTTTATTTTCTTTCCTCCTTTAATTCTGTTATTCTCTTTCCATAGTTGCTAGTTGCAATTTTTTTCTTACCAATCTCTGTGCACAAAYCAACCTGCCCAGACAGGGCTGGTTTGGGGACCAACATTTATCTTGCATGAATCATCATTTTTTAAGCACGCTGTGTATTTTAGAACTTTGTTTTTGTTTTATTTCCAATGGCTGTATGGCCTTTTCACACACTTTTGGTGCAGCAGTGAAAATCCAGGATAGCCAGTGCACTCCAGAGTGACCTGGCACACACAGACGCAGACACATGCACAAGTGTGTATGGGAATAACTTTTAACGGGAAGCAGAGCAGGATGCCACCCATATTTCTGGTACAGAGGGAACAGAAGTTAATTTGTAGGTTGGTGAGAGAGAGCTTGTGACACTGCACTCCATTTCACATCAAGAGACATTAACTTGAAATTACTGTTTCCAAGGGAAACACTTATGACTCAAAGCATTAATTTGCATTAGTCCACGATAAGGCTAGTCTGTAAATTGAGTTATTGAAAATAACTCGCAACCACAGCACCAAGGAAGGAATTAACTGGGAATGTTGTTCTATAAACATAAGTGGACATTTTTTTCCAGGTAGTTAAAATACTAAAAGTGTGCAAAATGTAATCAATTTAGTCTTCTAGTAAAGTCATTCTTTAACAAATTGTCACTAGGGAAGTAATCAGTTTGGATAAATTTGTGTTGGCTGGGTTTTATCTCCTCACTTTTTAGTTTCATGTGAACAGCCTATTAAAACCCATGGTTTGGGACAAGCTCTACATTTTTCTCTTACAGCTGTGAGGACAATGGTCATTCTTTACAAATTTAGTTCAAGGTAATGTGATGTTCTACCCAATCTGGCAGAAAGATTTATAACTTAGCAACTGGGGGCTAAATTTCTGTGTTGTAAGCAAGTCTGGTCTCAGGGAAATTTCACCTCTTTTGAACATCATAACGTTTATGTAGAAAAATCTCCATAAAAKATGTTCTTTACCCGTTGTATGCTCCTACAATATCCACTTAGAGTGAGTTAATAATCAGCAGTATTAATAACTGAAATCTACACCAGCAAAATTATTCAAAATATTTACTGATAACCACATGTACCACTACTTTTTAAAATGTGGGTCAGCCAACATTCCCCCAGGTAAATATAGCCAAGCAGGTCCAATTTTTTTCAATTCTCACTCAGCACCATAACTTTGATACAGGAATGGAAATGCTTGCAAAATTTCTTGTCTCTGTTAAGGCTGGTCCTTTTCTTCGGGAGCAACCCAGACTGGTACCCAGTGCAGACACCACTGCCCCCCAGGGAGACATTGCCCCACCTCTGCAGGCACACAGGCAAAACTCACACAGCTCCCAACTGCCTCTTGGCACTCTCCAAAATCCCTTTCAGTTTATTAGATCCAAAGTTACTCTGGAAGAGGAGAGAGGGAAACAGTGAGGAGTGATTTTCCAGACTAAGGATCTTTAAATCCAGATRCTGTCTCCTTGTATTACATTACCATCTGCACCTATGTTTGTAGCAAAAAACCTTTTGCTTTCCTTCCTTTCTTTTTGATCCAAACTGAACTACAAACTTCCAAGCCCAGCAGCACAGCCAAGATATGGTGGGGGCACTGAAGTGCTGATGAGTTTGTCTAAAGGCATGGCCTGGAAGAACTCTGATATACCAATATACGAAATTGTTTCCTCTTTTCCAGGGTAATGCGGTGCCTGGRTAAGTGAAGGTTCACCTTTTGGGCTGCAGAGGGTGAAGCCAGCCTTGAGCTGCCCCCAGTTCAGGGCATGTCTGACTCYAGGCATGGCTTTTCTGGGTGAGACACAGGGTGCCTGGCTTTCTACTTGCACACCCACATGGTCAGTAAAATGATGTCTATTAAAGGCAGGTGACAACGTTCCATGTGTAGGTGAGGAGCACTCATAAAGGAGCAGGCTGAGTGCTGTCATTTCCCGTGCAGGCTGTGCYGTTCCATGGAGTGGAGCCTTTCCCTGCCCTCTCCCATCCCTGTTCCAGCTGCCTGCCATGCCCGACAGGGCACCCCGCCGTGTATCTCTCAATTGCTTCTCATGAGTAAGGACATTATTTTTGATCCAAACTAATATGTAATTATCTATTTCAGAATGTTTTATTAGGAATTAGAACCCTTTTTATATTTTAACCAAACATATTCATTTCACAGCATGTTAAAAATCATTTTCTCTCTCCTAACTGTGTTTATCCTTTCTCCGTAATATTTCACAGCTGAAGTCCTTTTCTAAGAGAGCTTGAAAAATATTATCTGGTTATATATTTTTTTTTAAATTGAGCATATATGGACAAAATCTGCCCTCTTCTTTCCTGTCCTTAGCATTCTAAAATGTACCTGTGTTCAAATATTAAGAAATAAAACAAATATAAATTATGCATTTTCCAAGTTAATTTAAAATGCATTATGCACTGCTTTGTTCTCTGGAATTAGTATTATTAAGGGGACAGATCTGTATGGATTAATTTTGAGTCAGTTTATTCACTTCTTTGTAATTCAGTGGCAAGAATTTCTGTCCCCAGGCATCAAATTAAAATTTTTACTGTAAGTAACACATACACAATATAGACCTTTTTGTATTGTTTCTTTGTTTTTCTATCAGGCAACGTATTTACATATTGTACTATTTCACAAAACCACCTCTTTCAAAGTAAACAAAACTCCTCCCCCCCTTCTTGAAAATTATTTTAATGTTCCCATTGTCATTGTACCTAACTGGAACCTGGTTCTAGTTTCGAGGGTTTYTTCCCTTTCCATCAATAATCACATAACATTTAGCTGTGTCTTCCCTGAGATCTATCACAAGCTGAATAATCATGCAACATCTCTTTCCTTCCAAATATTTTTGGTGGTGTTTGAGCTGCTGCTTTACGATTTTTTTTTTTAAGAAAACCAAGCTATTCAATAATCATTTTAAAATAATGTTTTATTGCAATAATTCTTTGCACTTACATGTTTTAAATCTTTATTTTTCCCTAAACTGAGCAAGAAAATAGAGTCTGCTTTCTTAATTAGTCTTCTTTAAACAAAATATCCTTTCATATGCACTAATAAAGACTAAGGATCATTTCTCTCTTGTTTAAATAACTGCTTGCTGTAGTATAAAATTGTAAGAGACATGATGCAGATCAAGATGCTGGCTTGAAGTGGAGAAGAGGAACAAGCAGTGCAATAATAAGCAGATTTTAATGATTTACTATAAATCAGCATTTTTGCCCTGTCAGTGAGATTGAAGAGGCAGACAGCTCCTCACATGTCTGCCTAGCAAATGTCTTCCTGATGAATCATGTGCTCTGAATCACTGATCACAACATTCAAACAGCACATCCAAATAATGAGGAAAACATATACACAGCACTCTTACGCCTGGTCTAAAACTGCAGGAATATGTGTTTTCAGTGGTGTGGTAGTTAAACCCCTACAACTGAGACTGTGTCTGTTCAGCAGAGGGTAATATAAGGTTAACTATTGATGCCCTAGCTKTACTTCCACGTGTTAAATTAACGTGGAAAATCTAATCTTTACATACTCTGCAGAAAAAAAAGGCAAAAGTGGATAACAACGTGTGTTTTTAAGTATTTTTCAACGGAGAAATGCATCAGCTACTCATTGAGAGAAACATTACTGTGATTAATTAGAACACCACCAAGGCTATTGTTTTATGTACRGGGTAGTTCAGATGACCATTGTTAATAATTTCAGTTGGTCACTAAGGTAATAGTGGTTATAAAACGTTGTGCATTGCACGCCCTAATGTACATCGATCCCCTCACAGCGCTGCCGATGGGCTAGGCAACCAAACCACTGTCATCAAACTCTCCTGCMACGGGGGTGCCACTGACACCAGTTCTCCACTGCAAAATGCACAGGACTTTGAGGGTGGCTGGGATACCAGGAGGAGATCATGGAGGGGAATGGGATGAGGAGCAGCCCCAACAGCTGGGGGAGAATCAAGGAATGAACTGCAGAGTGGGGTCCAGTCTCAGCCTTGGCAGGCAACACTCACACGAGCAGTAGCTGGACTTAAAAGCACTAGACGAAATTGCCCTGAGTAAATACAGGAGCTGACTCACCTCTCCCCCTTGGGTCCAAGAAGGATGATAACGTGCCCAGCTGTAGTAACTGTGGCCAYTGCTGTCCCCACCTGCAGGAGCAGCTCTGGGGAGGCCCTCACTCCRCAGAGCTGAGGGAGGGAAAGCCCATTTGCAGGTCAGCCAGAGGACCTCGTCCTACAGATCACTCACTTCGCTGTTGGAGGATAAAATGAGGACTTCAGCTTCCAGCTGCCTCTGTCCTTTAACCTTTTATTAACATCACTATKTATTCAGAAAACACTTATGAAAGAAATAATTTTGTATCAGGAGGAACCTTGAATTTAGAAACTTGAAAAAAAAAAAATTCCAAGTTTGGTTGTGGTGATCCTTTGAAAGACAGTAACTTGTCGTTCTTAGTTTTGTAGACTGTAACTTTTGCATTTATTACTAATTTTCTGCACTGGTCTAAATGCACTGTGCACATTCAGTTTAAAATATGTTAGTACCATTTATGTACATAGTATTTGCAGTTCAAGTCATGCTTATGCAGACTCAGTAAAAGGTTTCTCCTGGAGATCCTGTAGATGAGCTGGCATAGAAATCCAGTGACGGTTTTTTCCTCTGTATCCTGCCACCCCTTTGATGCAGAATCACAATCTATGTTTCTGCAAGAAGCTACTGTCCATTGTTCGAAGACGTGGAATTCGAAGTCCTCATCTTTTCTGCTTTGCACTCAAGGGAAAAAAATAATAATGGGCTTTTAAAACAATAAAACATCAATGTATTTTAAACATGACCATGTCAAGCTCAAAAATGTTTTTCAAAAGCATATCCATTTGTTTAATTTGAATAAGAACATACTTAATTTCATGGTCATTTGGTTAAAGCAGTTATTTTTATTAATGTGTTATTGAGCTGGAGGCTGAGGGCACTGGTCAGTTCGCTACTGTATAACTCACTCGCTYGGAGAATGAAGCCCTGCAGTACAAAGGGGAAAACTCGTATGTGCTATTTAGGCATCACAATGGTATATTTGATCTGTGTTCTTATTTTATTCAAAGTAAGGAGGGGAAAAAAAAACAAACGCTCAGACTGCTGATTTCTGCAGAAAAAATCTGCAAATGAACTGTTCTATTAGCACAAATGTACAAAAGTCTTTAGAACCTCTCTCTTCAAAAGCATAATTAGGTATTTATTTCAGACATACTAACATCTTTGCAGTAGCTAATAAGATGCAGCCCATTTGAATATTAATATAATAAATGATTAAATTAAACAGCAAGATTCAGACTCAGAAATAGCCTTTATAGGTCCCAGGGGGTCACTAAAACTGTATTCCATTTCTTCCTACAGTTAACATAGTACAAGGGACATGAATGCGTAAAGCAATATTTGTCTTATGAAACATGGAGTTTTATATCGTGCTATTCAGTTTTATTACTCCACAGTTTGAAGCTGAGGCCTGTGATGAAGTCACCATGCTGGGACCCAACAGCAACTCTTCCTGTTTCAGTGCTTTTTGGCATCAAAGTGACGCATCGTTGCTCTGGCAGAGGCAAACCTCATGGCAGGCTACATATAAATAGGTTAACAACGTTGGCGTGTGATAAACTAATAACAACACACACACACACAAAAAGTTGCTGTAAAGTAAATGGCTGAGGAATTTTTCATCTGTACATTATCATGTATTTATTATTAATAATATGTACCAAGTAATGTGCAGAATTAATATCAACGGCACGAGGATGATAGGTTAGGCTTATTTTTTTCCCCTGTACACCAGATAAAAGAAAAATAGGCAAAGTAGGCAATTATAATTGGCCATTATTCCAATAAAGGTGGTTCCCTTCTCAAATTAGTCCATGAAAACTGCACACTATCCAAATCCCATGAACCTGAGAGGTGTTAATAAACATCTGGTCATGGTTTTTGCTTAATTAGCAATCCTTAGTTTGGACTGAAGTCTGTTTATGTAAAACAAAACACACGTATGCACACGCACACACACACACTCTCTCTCTCTCCCCCCCCCATAACAATAACAAAAAAAAGAGGTTTTTGTTTCATGAGCCACAGCCCTTCAGCAGTCCAAACCAGCTTCTTGTAAGTGCTCGGTGGGAGAATTGGATTTTTAAGTCTTACCATTTGTCAACACAGCAGAATAAAATGAAAGCTATTTGGATTTGTCTGTTTCTGTTCATTTTACCAGACTAATGTCACCTCAATCAGCCCTACAAAATCCTGGTATTTTATTGGAAACTAAATTACCATTTTTAAATGCAAAAAGAAATTGCGTACTTACTACAGGTTACTGAAAAATGCCATTTTATTATTCTTAGCATCCAAAATCTTACAGCACCATCTCTCTAAGGAGCAGCATTGGCAGGGAGGTAATGGATAAACATGCAACTGTGCTTGCAAGACTATACTGTCTAAATTAGATAAAAGAAAAGTAGGAAGAAAACTCCAAGATAAGTGGTACAAAGTAAATCAAAACAAATCATCTTACCAAACTTTATTCGCATCTGATACCATTTTTAGAAATTAAGGTCAGTTTTGTGGAACTAATAGGGAGTTACACCTATATATCTTGGGCACCATGACAATGCTTGAGAGGAAGATTTATACACTATGGTTGCAGATGCAGAAGAAAGATATGAGAGATCAAATGGAAGTGCATGATAACAAATGAAAAATGGTCCCCACAGCCCATAAATTAATTGAGAAAAGAAGGTTGTCATTATTTGAACATGCTTTAAAATAAGGTATGGGGTCCAGATGGCAGAGAATAGATAGGCCAACAAAGTTTGAGTAATTGATGACTTAAAAATAAAACAAGATCTTAAAGAAATGAATCACGTTGGGAGAGTTAGAGCAGGAATATTAGATGAAAAAGCACAAAAACTCCTCGAAACTTGAGAGCTAAAATCAAAGTATAGGAAAACAGACACATTTTTTCGTGAAGGATCTAAATAAATGTAAGTAATAAATATTTCAGGCAGCAATTGTATCCCCATTAAGGACACTTTTCTATTGTCATTTCATTAACCTATTCAGCTTTGTTTTCACGATTTTATTTCTCCTTTTTTGTGGTCTAAGTTTTTTTTGGAATGAACTGAGAGGAATTAGCAAAGACTGTGCTATAAAAATCACAATTACCATTTCTGCTCCCAACACTGTCGTTAGCCCACGAGGTCACTGCAGAGAGCCCTTTGGTAAACAGTGACACGCTTCCAGAGCTGATTGTCTGCATTTACACTACCCCATACCCAGCAACACAGCCTGTGCTGGTTAACCTGAACCTCCCTTGCCTTTCAGTTAGGGGGTTCAGATACGTCAAGGAGGAAGTGGCAACACTCACATGTGTCTTGTTCCATGGGGTTTTTTTTCCTTAGTCTTTCTCCCCCTTTCTCCAGTCTGATTCTCCAGTCCCTCACTGAAGGAGTGGCAGCACATTGCTTTAAATGGTACTTCAGTATTATGCAATGYCAGGTAATACATAAATAAACTATGCACAATTTTATTATTTTTGCCTTTAAAATGTCACCCATCTATCCATGGAGGTGATGCAAATATCTGTATGGGGGCAGGTGAGTGTGCCTGCAAGGAGGTGTGTGGGTATGCGTGTCTGCACTGTGTGTGTGTGTGCGTATGCATGTGTGCATTTTCCATATTTATCGCTTTTCAGTACATTAGAGCATTTAGTACTTTGGAAGGCACTCATCCAAACAGAGCTCCATGTAAATGCACTGTGTACAAGCCAAGAAAGAACAGCTCCAGGCTGATAGAAACCTCAGAAGTATGTTAAATCATAGTACTCAACTGTTCCTCATTAGAACACTCCTCATTTCTTTTTTTTTTTCTCTTCCACTTAAAAAAAAAATAATTTTTCCTCAAAGCCGCTTACTTCGATRCTGCACTCTAGGAGCATATTATGAATATTCAGATTGGAAATAGAGCACCATCTAATAATGTGGAGCACAAAGGAACCCTGAAATGTATTCAGCCTCTTATTTACATTGTTATGAGAGATATTGCATTATCAAACAATGGCTCCATTCCACACTGTATCCGTTACCCCTTGCATTAAGGCTCCTTGGGAACTTATTATTGATGACAAAAATGCATCTAATGAGAGGCTGCAGAGTTACTAAATGTATAGGTAAGCTATATTGCCTATAAGAAAGATAGCCCTAAAGGAAAAAACATCAAAGCCCGAGAGCTGATTTGTTCAGAAGCACAACTGAGATGGGAAGAAAAGCAAACTTGGGGACCTTCCCATCATCGCACACGGTGATGTCATTAAGGTGCATTAATCTCAAGAAAAATATACACAGGGAAACTAAAACGTGACCCTCGGTGGGGAAGGCAAGCAAAAAGGCTCRGAAATATTCACGAGGCAGAAATAGAAGGCAACAAACATTTCAAGGGAAAGATAGTTGCCAGCAGGATTGATTTGAATACTCAAACTGGTGATTTATTTTTCATGCTTCTCATAAAAAGAAGAGCTCCTTTCTTTGCCCTGCTCTCCCCCTCGCTCCCTCGCTCGTTCCCAGGCGGGAGGAAGGATGGGATGAGGCTCGCCGTGCCCATTGAGCAATGGCTGCCCTTTCACAGACACCACAAATGAATGCAGGATGGTGGAGAGACCAATTCAAACACTTTACCAGGAGTATATAAAAAAAATGSCATAATCCACGTTCTTTGCATTTGTAACAGAAGAAAGGGAAAAAGGACAATTTCATTAAAAGTCCAGCCTCTGTAAAGAGAATGTTAAATAGTTTCATACCCAAAACCCAAACTGCTTTGAATGCAAGTCCTGCTTTGCCCTTAACTGAAATGAAATTTCACAAATCCGGCTGTACATAGAGAAAGAAAATGAAAGACAAAATATTTACTCATGGACTCAACAGTCCCCTTTTCAACAGGGAGGGGGCTAACTATTGATTTTTTAACAATATAAATTTAGCATATTTCACATGATCCATTACATTCCTTAGAACCATTAAGATGCAGTTTACATGATTTATTCAGAATAAGGTCCACTTTTAGCTATATTTAAGTCTCCTATTTGTTATTTAACATGTGTTTAATGTTTTCTGTCCCTGCTGTGCACAGCTGCAAGCTGCTATTTTTTGGCAATTTTTGTGACTGTGAAGTGATTTGTGTCTTTGAATCTCACCTTTCTATTCTATGGCCTGCTGTTTTGATTTTTTTCTAAACTTTAAGAAATAAGTTGCACTGTGTTATGACCTTTACTTCACTTCATGGAAGTAAACAAGAAGTCTAAAAGCACCATTAAAAAATCATGGCAGGTATCCTCATGGGGTAGCTACAAGGACACATATGTAATTGATTTAGCATTTTGTGACACTGTAATTCAAAGCAGTTTAAGGAAAACCCTCTAAAAATCCAGTAATGACATAGAAACTACTAATTGGGAGCTGGCAAACACTTCACTCACCACTTACAGTCTAGGCATATAAATCCTCCATAGCAGGAAATCTTCTATATTGTACAACTTCGAATTTTTTCAGTTAATCTTGATTAGAGAAAATCTGACCGGAAAAGATGTTGTTATTGTTGGACAATATATCTGAAATATCCTATTTCTTTTTGCAATCATAAAGCAAACAGAGCATGATGTTGAAGTGCATCAGACAGATACAAACAATTGCAGGGAATTTTGTAGCGAAAGAACTGTCATGGCATAAGGATCCTGGTATTTCAATTGGTTTCCCACGCACAAAACTTTTGAAAAGCAATAATAATGAATGATGGCGAAGCATGACAGCTAGAGCAGTGTAATTGTCTTTTTTTTTTTTTTTGGTATTAAATGGGACTTTCCAAAACACGGCCATGAGCAATTGTGAAAGTCTGCTGAAACACTGTGAATTCATCTCCAGTCACAGCATTGCAGTGTCGTGGCCACGTTGTGGCCTCCTTGGCATCCCTTCCCTTTCCATCCACTCTTTTTCCTTCGGCCACCTCTTGATTTCAAGGAAATGAATCAGTATCTCTCTTGCAAATTAGGATCTACGTATAATTCATGGACAATGAATGTGCAATGTTCATATAATGATCTAGGAAGGCAGTTAGCAGTGCATAATGCATATGCTGGTACATATTCCTTTTTTATGTGGAGGAAAATGGGAGTGCTTTGTGGTGTGCTGAAACCTCAGAGACGTGAGCTGGTGAGCCACTCTCTTATTTGGAAGGTTCATATTCCACATCACCAGTAAATATACGGAAAGTGAAACACTGTTGGGTATATTGGGGGTATTTGTTGTTGCTCTTTATGATATCTCTGGATAATTTCAATGTCTATCAAACTGCTACTTTAATTGATAGGAGAGCATTTCCCCTTAACAATTTGAAGCAAATATAGTAGGTAAAAAGTCCTGTATCAATTTGAATGCATTTACCTGTAAGTGGCAAACTTAGTAACTTCATTTCTCTGATTTTAATGAAAATGGAAAATGCGCTGCTATATGACTCTAAGAAAAAAAGTAAAATATAAGTTATTACTGTTTGATATATGTTCCCCATCCTTTTATAGGATCTATAAGAGAAAGCCATGTTGAAACAGTTTAATGCAATGCCTTTAACTTATCTAAACCACATTCAACTGACTGCACTGGGAAAATTGAATCTTTTCCTCACAATCTTAGTGACATGAAAAATATATAATACGGTAAATGATTAATGCAGTTATAAACTATACCTGAGATAAGATTTAAGTATTCATATTTCTATCATGTTAATACAACACGATAAACCCATGAAGCAAACTTGACCATAGCATTTGTTATTCTGTCCGGTGTTCAATTATTCTTTGTCCAAATACAATTTAGGAGCTTGCTGGAATACATTCTCTGGGTACAAAGCATTATGTGCTACAGTGAGATAATCAAAGCAGTGGTCAGCAACTGTAGACCTCGATCCAGTATATGCAGAGCTGCAAAATAAAAGGGAGGCCAGAACATAACCCCATGGAGGTTTCTTATTTTGGTTGTCCAGAATATGTCATTAACACATAAAAGCATTATTTTTCCTTGCTTCTCTAACATTTCACTGAAAGCTTTATATTTTTAGGCAAACCTGAATTGACATAATCACAGATGTGCTTAGCAACTACCAAGACAATTTCAAACCACGTTGCTTTAATAAGTAACCTCTTCTAATTTCTGCAGGAAGGGTCATATTCTGCCCATGGGAAACACATGTACAACTCTGAATTATACCAAGAGAAAAAAATGAGCTCACACTGATGATTGCTTTGATGCTTTGATGGGCATTTTATTACAAGGATCTTGTGCCTCCGTGTAAATAAGGGCCAATTGTCCTGTAGACAGGCAGCATGTCTAGCAGGAAAGCACAAAGCTGCAAGATGGTGGGAACTCTGTGGATCTGTCTCAGTCAGCAGCTTTGCAGTGGGTTACCTCAACTTGCCCTTTGGCAAAATGAGTAAAAGGCTTCATTTTCAAAGGTGCATTTATACTCTTAAATGAAAGGAGAGATAATTTTGAAATTAGATCAGATAATAAATAAAGTGATGAAGGTATTTTACAAGTTTAACACAGCTTTGTGCAAGGGGTTGGAGTAGGTGATATCCAGAGGTCCCAGCCAACCGAAATTATTCCATGATCCAATGACTGCAGCCGTTGGTATCATTGGTTTTAAAGGACCTGCAGCTCCAAGCCCTTGTCCCACGGCGCCAGCCACCAACTCACCACCCATGTGCATGGACAGCCCGGATGTCTCTCATGCTGTGGGGACCCTCTTTAAGCCACCATGTTTAGGCTGGAGTCTCCTCAGGGCCACCTGAATATTCCTCTGAGCTCTCTGAAAGACTGGTGGTTTCTGAGCTGGAATTGGTAGTAAAAGATAGAGGTACCTTTAAGAGTTACTCAGAAAATAATGCTGAAGAGGAGCAGGATTTAACAATGAACTTTTCTTTTTTGTGAAAGCTTTCATTGAAAAAATTAAATTGCCAGGAGTTTTACTGTTTTATTTGCCCCCCAACTCAGCTGTCAGCTGAAGAGCTTTTGATGAAAACATATTTTTGAAATGAGTACAGAAGCCAGCTGGGACGGCCAGGCAAGGCCCTTTGCTAAGCTAATCTGTCACTGCTAAGGTTTGGATGGGGAAGCATGGAGGATGATCTGAGCTTTGCCTAGCTTTCAGAATGGTAGGTAAGCTTAATAGCCATATTTTAAATAATACTGCTACACTGCATCACATTGCAAATATGCCCTGTAATCAAAAGGGGAAAAAAGCAAGGAGCTGACAGAACTAGAATAGAATACAATACAACTCTCTGGGTGGAGTTATTTTATTTTCCCAAGCTTTTCTTTAATTGAATAGGCTTTAAGAACAGCATCAAAAATGATAAGCAGAAATTAAATACTTCCCACTACTTGTTTAAAATTTGAGTACACTGTAATAATTCTTTATTTCCATGACATTAATTTTACGGGCTCATTCACTTTCTATTTGATCAGAACTTCTGCATGTAATAGTTACCAGCATTTCAAACAAGAAATCATAGATGACTGTATATATACCAGGTTAGCCACTATTGTAGTGGTAATGGGACATTTCTACTTAAGAATAAAAAACCTGACACAATTTTTGAAATAGCAACAGGACAAGAGGACATAGACTCCTGCTGCATCAGGGGAGGTTCGAGCTGGACATCAGGAGGAATACCTTCATGGAAGGGGTGGTAAATGATTGGAAGGGGCTGCCCAGGGAGGTGGTGGAGTCCCCACCCCTGGAGGTGTTCAGGGAATGAGTGGATGTGGCACTCAGTGCTCCGGTCTGGGTGACAAGGTGATGATGGTTGAAGGTTGGACTCAGTGATCTTGGAGGTCTTTCCCAGCCCAAATGATTCTGTGATTCTAACTGGTCAGCCCCAGCATACAGACCCCATTATTGCTCTGATAAAACCCAGTGCCACATGCAGCTGTTTAATTAGGTATTGATATCAGCACATGCTTCTATAGACACTGATAGTAACTCTATTTGCATTTTTGTGTATGTGCTTTCATATATATATATGTAAATCTGACCTGCAATAAATATTTAATTTCTTTCAAGCATTCCTGATTTACTTTCATGCCTGTTGCAAAACTTCTAGAAACACAAATGGTTTCCTTTCCTGAGCAAGATGCATCCAGTGTATTTCCTTTTGTAACACATTTACATTCCTCATGTTTTCTAGCTTGGATTGTGCTGCTCTTAGTGAGGCAAACCCTTGCATAGAGACTTGACATTCTCACAGCAATTTCAAAACATGCCTATGGTAATCCTATTATCACACAAGCTTGCAATGACAAAATGATCTCAGTGCAAGTCTGCAGTGACCCTCTGGAAGGCAATACCATTCTAATGTGAGATTATACAGGTAAAATGAATTCAGTGAAAACACACACCATGTTTGAATTTCAGTGTGGAGCCCTGATGAAATGATAAAATCAAGTTCACCTTTATGCTAAATTATGTTTATATTAAATGCAAGGAGAAGATGGGCGGAGCTGTGCCCAACAGACTTGCAGCAAGAGTGATGTAAAATACAAAGGAGTTCAAGTAGCTCCAGAATGAAAGTCCAACCAGTTTTCAGAAAAAAGCTGAACAGAATTGTTCAAGTGGGGTCAGGCTAGGGGGCTGCATAGGTAACCCTGATAACACCAGCAGCTGCCCAGGTACTCATCCACTGATGGAGCCCAACACCTCTGCTCTGCTACCCAGACGTGTCACCTCCCACCCACAGGCACCATCCTCAGCATCTGTGAATCCTAAGCCACTTTAAGCCTTCCACCAACACATTCATGATTACTTTATTGTGCCTTCCAACACTCAAAAGGGCAATGCAAAATCAGCACTGAATTCATTAATTTACTGATTAAAAGAGAGGAGAGGAATACACGAGCAACCCCTAGAAGTGGTAGTGCAGAAGAGCACTCTCCCTAAAACTCTTTGGCCCTCACCTCATCCTGCAGGAGCAGAGCAGATCCAAAGGCTGGGACCCCATTCAGTGACTTCGGGCAAGGATGCAGTGATCTTTCCTCAGGGAAAGAGATGCTTCCCCAGGCCTAATTTAGACTTTTATCTAGCTTAACACAGTTATCATTGCACCCTGAGCACAAAGTACATTACCAGGGGCACCCAGGCACTGCTGGGGCCAAAGCAGATTTTGCTGGGCTGTCTTGCAGCATGACTGGGTGAGACAAGTCCCCCAGCCAGTGCCCCCAGAGAGCCACCTCAGCTTCTGGAGCCTCACTGCCGGATGGGAGTGAAACACTAGTGCCTGGTGCAATATTTTGGCCAGTGATGGGAGGAATCCATCTCCCCCAGCATTACGAATGTAAAGGCAAGTATCAAGCCTGCACTAGTAAATAAGCTAAATCTTTTTTTATAATCAGTGGAGACTATAAATCCAATTCATTTGACCAATGCTAAGACTCTGTCTTAGCACAAACTGCCCTGTTTCACTCCACTGACTTTAAAGGGTAACTAGCTCAGACTTAATTGTCTAACTTTTAGACATCAAAGTCAAGGAAGATTAATATTATCTACCCAATATTCCATGGATGTCAAACTGAAATGAGCAAAAAATAAGGAGAGACTAGTCAAACTATTTCCCCTTTTGATAATTAGGAACTGTAAGATGTTTACTTACAGAATATGCCTTTCAGAAATAACTTCAATAAATCTGTGAAGCTGTCAACTATTGCAGATGTTTTGTATCTACATCTGTAGGGATTTCATAACACTTATTAAAAACCTTCACACATCTATCTTGGGAAAAGCCCTTCTGGATGAAAAGGTGGTTTCTAGGGATAGCCTGTTCTCAAGATTTTCGACTACTTTTTGGTTGGAAAGTATGATTTTTCTGCTTTGAAGCTGAGCTGCCTATGTAGCCTTGAAGTAAAGAGAGAGGGAGAGTCCATAAACTTTAGTTCTATAATTAAGAATTACCTGGCATGGATGGTCACATCTGGGATGAACCACTGCAAGTCCCTCACAACCTCTCATACTGGTAGCAGTGGTCTTAAAGGAGAGTTCCTTGTGGGTCTCGTCCTTTCCTCTCAAGGAAAGATGAATTGGATATATTCAAGGAGAGTGGCTTGAGACAGATCCAAGTTTGTTAAGAACAGGCCAAACAAAGTCCAAGTTCCTCACAACCAAATGATTTTTCCAGCCTACCAACACAGAGCAGTAAGAGAAAATCAAGGACAGCTTTCCTATGTTATTGCTTTTACAAGTGTCTCAAAGTGATTGACAGCGTTCATATTCTCCTTATGGCATCTGCAGATAATGAGGTACCTAGGCACAGGAATATCCACTGCTTGAGCATGCCAGGAATATTATCACTGACGTTTGAGCAAAAACATTGCAATTCCACACAATACCTCTACATCTTCGAAACGTCAAAACACAGCCAGATGCTGGAGCCATGGCTGCTGAAATCACATGGGTTAGCTGGTATATCTTGAAAGAATTATTATAAATGTAAGGTATCTATTTAGCTAGTCAGCTAAATAGTGGGTTTTAATTCTGCAGATAAGAGTAGGCTCCCCCCAGAATTTAAAGACTCTCTCCCCTTCCTCCTTTAGAAATCTTTGTAATTTTCTATAAACAAGGCTCAAAAACTGTCTCGAGTGCTGTGAGAAAGACTTTCCTGAGTCAAGGAAGGAGCCTTATRTTTCTAAGCTAAATGGCAGCTAAAACAACTCGCCCCAAGGGAAGGCTGCAGATAACGTGCACTCTCAGAGAGCTGAGATGGTCCTGCACCGGTGGCTCAGGGCTAATTCTGCCACTACCCTACTGGAGTGTGACTTTTGGCATGTTACTTTGCCACAGCAACGCTCTCCTGGCACTGGTGCACATGGTGTAGTCAGCTGCCAGCCTCCTGGTCTTCACCCTGAGTCAGAGAAGGAAGGGGAGAGGAGGCAGACACACTAACCAGGCACAAGTGCACACACCCATACCTGAACTGCAGGACGTGTCTACAGCTTCTGAACACAGTAAGGTGCAGAACAACGTTTGAAATCTGGAAATTAGGCACAGAAACTCCTTTAAAATTCAGTTCCTGGAAGGTGTGGAGGTCACATCTAGGAAATACAGTGCTGCCAGCATCAACAGGGTTGCTCCAGCTGTGCCGAGCAGTGCACAGGGGCACTGAGTGAGCAAGCTGCTCCAGCCTGCCCCAGGGAAATGCTCTGAATGCATAATGGAGCAGTGCCGGGAAAGCACACCTTCTGTGCTCCTGTCCCCCCCCTCTCTGCAGCTGACTGTAGAGGTGGAGAGGGCACTGCCAACACCAACTGCTCCCTCACCCTTGACTCGTGTGAGATGCTGATGCTGGGACACGTGCCTTAACCAACTACAACTTCCCCATTGTCACTGAGTATTTTTATTGCTTTGGCATGACTTTYGAACACAGGTCTTTGAGCACAGGTCTGGCATATGTGGCCTTAGGATAGGAAGCAAGCACTGAGTTTCCTTGGGAGGCACAGCTGTCCTTATCCCGAAAGAAAGCAAGCGGGTGTTCCCACACATAACATAAAGGATGTCTCGGCACATCTTTGTCATCTTTGGATGTCACAGCTGCCTTTTTACCCTACCACACTTCTGCTGTTTGACCCTTGTCCCAGCTAAAGGCACAGAACATGCTAGGTGCAAACTAATATTCTCAGTCCTGCTGCTGCAATACCCAGTGATCCACAACAGCCTTGTAGTCGTGCAGCCTGCGTGGGGATGTGTGTGAGCAAACACAGAGCATTGCAGAAGGCCTTCTTTCAAAACTAGACAGTTATCTGCAGGGTCAATACAACATCCAGTGTTACTCCTTTCTTCTAAAGAAATTGTTTCTCCAGGTGGATATCAAAACTTCAGTCAAATGCCCTGTAAAGATGAAGTCCTTAAAAAAAATCACTGTGGCTAAAGAGTAGTAAAAGAGCTGAAACTGCTGTCTATTCTTTTGCATTACCCATAAGCTAAACTGCAGCAGGTGTACTGAAATGGAAGTGTACACTAGTACACTGGATTAGTGTTTGTACTCATTTAAAAGACTTCTTACAAAAAAAATCTGTATTAAAAACTCTAAACCTTTCCTAGATAATAGTCCAAAAGGATCTCGCAGCAATAGGTTGTTAAATCCCCCTAACATTGCGTGCCAATATTTCTAAGGTTTTTTTGGCCCAATAATCTGAAAAAAAATYGCAGCATCCTAGATGAAAATTACAGAAAGATTTACAGTGTTTAGGAAAACAAAGCAATGTGCTCTAGCAGGTCAGCCAACATCCTGAGATGTAGTATTTTGCTAAATGCTGAACAAACCTTCTTTAATTATGACACGAGGAAGGTCTGATGGTTGAAATGTGAGAAGTTTGAGTTCGCTGTGTCACCTGCTGCAGCCTCTGAGTGTGACTTTGGTCATACCATTGACCCTCTGTTTCCCATCTGCAAACTGGAAACGTGACTCCCTTCACACTCTCCTGGCCCAGCTGCTCTAATGAAGCAGCAGCTCTGCACCTTCTGCTCAAAGCAGGGATGGTGGTGAGGTCTCCATGCCTGCCTGTAACACAGGCAATAACTGAAGAAATGAGGGAGTCATTTTTTTAGAATTACAGGAGAATTCACTCAAACAAATATCAGAAGCCTTAATCAATTAAATTTCTAGCACCAGCCTGGAAACACATTATACTTCTGTTAGAAACTGGTCTACCTTATGAAAATAATAAATCCTACATTTTGATGAGGACTTTCTGTTTTCTCACCACGTGTTTATAGATTTCTTATGTTCTGCCACCAAGCGCCACACTGAATGTTGAGCCCTTTCTTCAGGTCGTAGCTAAAAGGGGAGAAAATAATGATGTCTCCTAATGACAGCTGTCAGAGGGATTTGTGGGAATCAAAAAGCTTTCTGGAGAACCCGGTGTACAAAATGCTTGACCCAGTTGTCATTAATTCTGCCTGGCCCAGGCACTGCCTCCTGCACCAGGAGCCCACTCCTGCGCTGGCTGATGCGAAGGCAGAGTGGGACAGGCAGTGAGAGAGAGCAGGGCAGCTGCAAACCAAAATCACCCTGGGGAGGGTTACAACTAGATAAAGTTTTCAACAATAAGATTCCAGAGACTGCTGACTGGAGAAAAGCTCAATATTTTAGTCTCAGTACAAATTTGCTTCAATCTTATACAACTCCCATGCAGCAGCATCCACAGCTGCATGCTGTAAACAACAAACAAATCTATTTCCATCAGCCCTGCTGATGCTATGAGAAAAGTGCCTGAGCATAAGACATGCACAGATGTAGAGTCTCACCTGAGCCTAGTGCTGCCCTCCATTTGGCCCCTCTAACTTAATATCGTTGTTACAAAGCTATTGGTCTCCTGGTAGCGAGCTGGCTCAATGCAGAGCCTCTTCTTCCAGCTAATCTGACAACTCCGATCCAAGAAGCATCAAGGGCCCAATTAAGAAGACACATCTTATCAAGGAGCTTATTTTGCATAACAGAATACAAATGACGAATAAAAATTTAATGTTTAATAACTTAGTACAAAGAGGGCTGTTGATATAGAATGCCTGGAATTTTTATGGCGGCTGTCAGACTTGTGATAAAACTGTTATATAGGAACACTTGGCAAAAAACAGCGTAGAATTTTTCAGTAATGGTGTGTGCATGATATTGCATTAATTCTTGATAGGAAAGTAACTGTAAGCCTGGGAATCAGCCAGTTTGAGTTTCACTGTAAGATGATTTTTTTTCTTTTGAAGGACATCTAAATACATTTTAATGAAGAGTTAGCTGAAAGGATGGTCGGTGCTTCATAAATGCATTTGTGTGTTTGCTGAAGTCCAGAAATTATGGGCAAATCATCATAATCCCTCTGGGTTGAGAGGAACTTTGTCAGATTCAGTGATGTGGCTGCGGTTTGCTGGTACCCATCACTAATGGATGGAAGGCAGGAAGCTTAAAGAGGAAGGAGAGGTTATCTCCAAGGTTCGCCCTTGCTGAATAGGGGCAGTTCTTCGATTTACTCACCCCATGTGGAAGAGTTGAACGCTGATGTAGCTCTTTTCTGACTTTGAAGATCAGAATCTGGAGGAAAGCTTGACTTGCCTTTGTTCCTACAATTACAATTTATACACTAGAAGTCCTTCACGCTAATGAAAAAAATAACTTTATGCTTTAGGTTTCGATAAAAAAATCAGTTCTTCAAACAGCAGGTATGCATTGTATTATCCAAGAATTATTGCACCCTCTGTAACTACCATGTCCTGTAAATATATCAACACCAATCAGGAGAAAAAGGATGTTGGATTTTCTTTTAACCATTTTCAAGAAACTGATGCTCTTGTATGGGTTTGAAATGCTTGCATTGTATTCTGATGAATTTGCCATATACCTTAAGACTGAAGAAAAAAAAAAATCTAAATATCTTAGAGTAGCAATTAAGTCATCTTTACCAGTACACTTAAAATAAAGTGTCCATTAAATAATGCTAAGCTAATGCTGAATTAGAGTCGAACTCTTCTAGAAGTAGGTATCACATCTATATGAACTCTAAATGAATTTCTTATTCATTCGATTCTATTGTATTAGTGTTATTGCAATGAATACTAAATGAATTCCTAATGATTGGATACTTAAAATAAAGTGTTACCCCTTTACAATAGTCATCAAACTTTAAGGACAAGTTGAAATTAAAAAAAAAAATTATGTACTGATGGGAAAAAAGGGTTGAACTGTATAGTTCAGAATATTGAAAGGTATAATTTATCTGATGATGCTAATATTCAGATGCAGTCTTATATTGGAATTAATACTACAGGAGTGGACCCTTATACAGAGGATTTGTTGCAGAAATAAAATCTATCAGTAACAGTTTCATTGTTCCATCATTACGAACTCATTTGGTATTCACTGTAATAGCACTGATCGTAATGAATTTGTTTGATATTCATGTGGCTCTCACATGCATTAACATAGGCTTTCTGTTGTAATTCAACATCCAACAAGCATTAGTTAACGCAGACTTTGGATTAGGCATGGGCTAGTATTCCACAACTGGAGTCTCCTTTCAGTTTATAAGCAGTTAAAGGACATTTTAATTCCTAGGACTTTTTTTAAAAATTATTTATTGTTTTCTCTGATACATTATTTTTAATCTGGAAAGCCTCCTGAAAGATCCCACACTGCCTTTTCATATGAATATAGGTGTTGCCATCTTCTATCTCAGGCCACAAGCCAGAAAGCCAGAATTTTATCACCCAGGCACATTACCTCATTATCCCCTTGGCAATAGTGGCTTTGGCACAGCCTGGAGCTGGCAAGGTACTAAGGGAGCAAGAAATCCTGACTCTTAGTATTATATGGATTTCTTTTTTTTCTTTAGGTTCGGAAATGCCAATAGTTCCCCAGTACTGGATAATATTTATTTGGTAAAATGAACTCCTGCCCTCGCAGTATCTTCCTCAGAGGAAATAACTCCATGGCAAAAAGCAGGGCAAATCTTTGGAAAGTTTTCATAAGGGAGGGAACTCAGCCAGGTTTTCAGCAGGTTTGACTCACTGGAAATTTTTCAGGCATTCCTCAGTCAAAGCTTGACTAATGCAGGCTCTGGTGTGATTCAGCCTCAGTCAGGGTGTTAGACTCCGTTTCCCCATTGTGCCTCACGGTAATTATTCCTATTATATCTTCAAGAGATTATAGATGAGCGATAGATGAACTGCAATGACTATTAACAAGAATTATAGCAATCTTTATGCATAAGTGTTCAAAACACCAGGGGCCACACGCTCAGGTAATACACATGGATTTAGATCATGTAATCAATTCGACTGCAGTAATTGGTAACATGAAATTATAGAGTCAGGTGACCTGCTGATGCTATCAGCACTGCTGCTGCAACCCAAAGGGTTTTCAAAATACAGTCCCCATTTTGTTTCAGTATCTCACAAAGAAGGTTTTCCTTTGGTTTTCTCGGTTGTATTACACAATGGATGTCTTCCTCCCACATAACTCCATTTTCTCCCACCCTTCTCCCAACAAAAGACTGAATCTCAGCCCTGCTTGGCACATGGGGCTCCTTTTCCTCTCCTTGGGGCATTGGAGGTGTGTGGAGACCAGGAGGGCTCCAAATAGATCCACTGGCTCCCAGAAGCCTGACAGGAGAGTGGCATACCCTTCTCAAAACTACCCTGTAAGGATGACCTCGGGAACTGGGGAAGGCCAGGTCCCCACCTGCTCCCCTGCAGAAGCAGAGGTGGGTCTGCATCAGGCTCCTCGCCCCACTCTTTTTTGCAGGACATCAGCAGAGACCATTCCTGTCCAACCCAGAGGTGGAGCAGATGTTCGGGATGGCTGTGCCAGATGCCCAAGGGGGCTCAGTAGAGCTGAAACTGGGAGTGCAGCTGGGGAAATGARTGCCTGAAGGACAGCAAGGGGTGGGCTGGGATGCTCCGTGCCTGGCAGCAGGACACGGCCCTCTCTGGCTGTGGGAGGGTGGGGGCACAGACAGCAGGGAGAAGCAGCCCCTCAGCAGTAGGGAGAGGCCAGGAAATAAGGAAGGCCTGCCCTGAGGGAGGTGACAGAGATGGTCTCCAGCCTCATGGTTTCAAAAGCAGCTCCCCAACGATGGATGCTCTGACCAGCAGTGGCTGTGGGGGGGCCTCTGTCCCTACCATTCAGCTTCCCTTTTGACTTGCAGACAGGGCAGAATTTGTCAGAGCTCTTGGAGGCCCGGATAGATGCAAACACTGTTTAATTAATTTGATTTATGATATAATTGCACCACTGTGCTTGAGGGTTTAAGGGAATTCCATTTCCAATGTATCTTCCTAAAAAGGGATTTCAGGTAAAACTTTGTCAGGGGAGGCAGTGCTGCCCCAGCCAGTGCAAGGGGTGTGTCTGCAAACAATACACCATCCCGCATGCCACCCATCCAACTGCAGGCTCATCCGCTTGAGCAAAGGTATTTAGGTGCATAATTATTCCTCCTCTACCTACAAATGTTTCACACAGACAAATTCGAGGTTCAGTTGCACTAGAAAATGCATGTCTGGGGTTTTTTTGTACCAAGGTTGTGTTTAGGAAAGAGAGCTGTCTCACAGGACTATGAAAAGCATGTATTTTTCTACTCTTTCTTTTTATTTGCCTCACTGAAAAATTATCTGGTTTAGTTCTTTCTGAGCTAATACTAAGGGACGTGATTTTTTTTCATAAGCTTCTAAGGAAAACATATTTTCTGGCTTTTTAGTATAAAGCATGCTTATAATTAACTGATATATGTGAATTAATGTCTCGTGGTATAGAAACACGGAGAAAGGATGTCAGTAACCAGCTACTTTATACCATGTTTCTTGACCAAGCACAGCATTTGGCTGCATTTAATGGAAAAAATGGTGAGGAGTGTGCCTGGCCACTGCAGGATACCTGTGATAATGTACTTGCATCACTTCACAGTTAAACTAAAGCAAACGTATGTCAGTGCAGTGTGTGCCGTAACACCTGGGCACAATAGAATGAATTCATGGACTGTGCACCCATAAATCTTCATTTCCTAGTTTTGTGGGTTTGTCAGGCCTTTAAAGTTATTTAACACGCTTTTTGCGGTGATAGATAGGTACTGAGAGTGTTATAAATACTAACTTGTGTCTGAAAGTTGGGCTGTGAAGCTATCACCCAGGCTTATGGTGTCTGTGATTTTATATCCAGCTAACAAGTCACTTTCATGGGTCGGGACATCATCTGGAGTCTATGAATGTGTAAGAACCAACAGTTACTGTATATATGTTAGGTGCTGGTTGATTCATATATACAGCATTTCTTTTAGGGGGGAAAAAAAAAGGCGTAGCAAAAGTGCTCCTTGCTTTTGTTTTAAAAAAATAAAGATCACAGACCTTACCAGTGTCTGGCCTATCAGGAATTCATAATGAAAACGAATGTTCATTTTTTCTTTAAAAGTGTCTCAAGCTAAATGATACTGACGCTTTCAATTTTTAACATCATAATCAATAAAGGCTGCTTATGCACACTTTGCAAAACCATCAGTTTAGAAGTTCGAAAAAAAAATCTGCATATGGCTGCAGCTTGCTGACTGCAAAGCTCTAGCACTAAATCTTCTGAGTTAAAGTTTTACTGGTGTGTTATGAGTAAAAATGCCTTGTCAGCCATCTGCCAGTTTTTCTCCTAACATCCATATTTTCAACCCTTGCTAAACATTGGGAGCATTTGGCCACAAGAGGCCAGCTCTACAATTAAACAGCCGAGTTCTGCAGCAGAAGCAAGGGCATGTCAAAATAGAACTGTCTGTTATTAATTTTAAAAGTCCATAAAGGAAAGCTATGACCCTGTCAGGGTGATGGACTGGTAGTTAAATGTATTATAAACTGTTAACTCTCAGAGACACAAAAGAAAAGGAAAAGAAAAACAATGCAGCAGTGTCAAAAGCTTCAATAAATGCTAATCATGGCAGATTAATCAGCCTCTAATTCCACTGATCCAAAAAGGTTAGAGTGTCAATTGTGTGAAATTAGCTCTTTCTCATGTGTCCCTTTGCATTTGGAGAATCTGTCTGTTCATTTGCATCTTTTGCCAATGTTTACGAAGAATTCAGTTCATTAGCTCTTAAACATAAAATCAGACACTGGAAGGGGGATTCATCGCCTTTTTCTGCTTAAAGTAGTACTTAAAGCAAATAGCATTGCTGCAGTGTACATTTATAGATTCTATCAAGCAGCATTAATTACTGTATATCTCATATCCAGAAACCTTCTTTTCATAGGAAAGGTTTCATGTGAAGTGTTCTATTTAGTCTTGTAAGGAGGGCTTTTTTTGATGGCTTAAGATAAAATGTTTAATCATAAGCTTGAAATGAGACAAACGGCAAACCAGAGCTGCTAGACCTTAGTCGAGTACATGCTACAAAGGGCTCCCAGAAGGATGTGCACGATCTGCTCTGGGAAATACCTGCTCCAACCCGCGTTTGAAAATCCTGCAGCTTGCCAAAGAGAATGGCAGTTCAAATGAATGACTATGCAGAACACAAGAAAGCCTGAGGAAGGATTGCCTAATGGCAAATAAAGCGGGAGATGAGAAGATGTATTAGCTGGCACTGTTTGAAGTGTTCTGACTGAACCCGGGACCAGACAGGACTCACCTGCTTTCCTTACAGAGCCGGCGGCCGGGCAGGGTTCATTCATCGTCAAATGGGGTTTGACTGCTGGCCTGAGTTTTGAGCACTCGCACTGCTAGGGCTCAAATCACTTGGGGAGTACCTCAGAGCCCAGAAATGCAAGAATGGAGACTCTAATTTCATAACATACCTGAAACCCTCACCAACCATGGCTTCCCCTTTTAGGGAAATGTGTATGGTCAGCTGAGGGCAACCTAAAAGGAATATGTGCACGTGCTCTCCTAATGCTTAGTGTGCCTGCACTTCCTCCACTGGGATGAAATTTGTGACACACTTTTCATTCCCCTGGAGAAAAAAAAAAATCTATTTCTTCCCCACAAAAAACAGATCCTGTGATTTAACAGAAATCTAGGAATTTGCTTCCCTGCACTTTCTGGATAAGGCATTCCTGAATTCACATTCAGTTCTCTGCCAGAATCCTACCTGAAAGCCATTTTCCCAGACATAGACAGKATTGTGGAGATCTGTTCACCTCCTAGCTGTCCTCCTTTTTGGGCTTCCTCCTCAGGGGAGCACCCAGGGAAGATCTCCATGTCACCTGCACAACGACAAGCGAAGGGCTATTCCTACCACCTTTTCATAGTAATGACTGTGAAATCCCACAGCAACTGGGGATCAACACCACACTCTGCAATAAGTGCAAGGCATTGSCTTTGGCTTGGTCCTCTCTGACACAAACACATAGCAATGTAYCTATATATTATTAAATACTTTCAAAGCAAAACACTCCCTCAGCAGATGCACTGGGGAAGAGGATAAGAGAACAAACAGCAGCCAGAGGTTTGCCCTGTTCTTCCATGAATTACTGAAGGGAGCTGAGCTGCACAAGAGAAGAGTCCCTGGAGAGACAGGAGCTACTTGAGGATCCGTGGGGCATCCCAGCCCCACACTGTCACAGGGGCACATGCACATCGAGCATCTCTCTCACCTTGAATAGCACTGCTTTGTTTAGCCTCACAAAAAACTTGGCTGGTTTTTCAGGGCTCAGCCAATTCTCTGGATTTTGGCAAGTCTTGGGGCATTTGTTCTGTAGAGAAATAGGGTTAAGTACCTGTATGAAGAACCACATCACCATGGGCAGGGGAGGACTCCTTCCTTTAAATGCCCCAGTTTGTTTAAGGATAATTTGGATATCTGTATRCCATGCTCCAGTGCAATATTTAAGTCTGGGGTTCGGTGAAAGGCTCTTTATTGGTGCTTCATATGTTTACTTCCTGTTGGTTCCAAGTTCAAATCTCACATTTTCTCAAGATACACCCTTGATTTGAGGTAAGTTTTATTTTTGGACACGGTCCAAAAACTAAAACTTAGTCAGAGAGACCTTTTCTGGAAGACAGAATATAGCTAGATCTGTTCCCTAAAAGAAGAAAAGCACTGCATGGCTCTAATTTTAAAGAATGACCCATGAGGAATCTAGCTTAAAATATGAAAATATAATATGAAGTTTAAAAGATAATTATGAGGCAGTAAAACAGAAAACCACAAAAAATATTTTAAGGGAATGTAAAGTATATATGGCACAGTGCAATGGATGGACTGTCAGCAGTATTTCTTTGTGTGTGTATCTTTTGTATTGCAGTGAACTGTGCAACAGCAAGATTTGAATATTCTGAATCTGCCATCTCCCTCTTCTGTCAATCAGATCCTTCCAATTTTGAACATGCCAGGATGAACTATGTTGACTTCTTTGGCACAAGAAAGTGAATCCAGTGAAATTCATATATTCAATGGTTTCATGAAAATGAGAAAAGTCTGTCTATTTGCTAGAACAGCTTTGGGCTAGTTTTGAATGGCTGCATTTCATCTCTGCATTTTCCCTCCCCACAACTGTTATGATGTGAAAAGTGCCCAAGGCCAGGGGCTTGTAGGCCCAAGTCCACTGAAATTAATTGTAATTGGGTAAAAAGGCCTTCTGCCTAAGCCAGTCATATTATACTCTCCCATGTGACCACTTCTTTCCCATTGATGGATATAGCTCACTCTACCAAATCATTTCTTTTTTTGCTAGTGAAACTAATTTAATGCCACCCAAAAATATATCAGACAGCTTCTGGCACCTATTTTTGTCTCAGAAGCGTTCTAAATGCTCAGGTATACAGAAAGTTCTGCAGCTTACAATTGCTCTGGCTTCTGCAAAATTTTTTGCTTTAATAATAGCAATGGAAAAGCTTAAATCCTTCTCTTTAGGACAGAATAGAGTGGGTATTTTCCTACTATAGGTGTGCCACCAGCTCCTCCTCCTGCACCACACTCTGATTGTGCACAGGTTGCAGAGAGCAGAAGACTCCTGCAATTCCAGCCATTTTCCCTGGCATTCCACCATCTGATATTGTTGTGAGACTAAACAAAGTGGAGTTACCACTGCACAATTTCATGTTCACACTTTAAATTTAAGCCTCYCAAAATTTTTCTGATGGCTGGATTAACAGGGGTGGTCTTTGTCCTGTTARGAATCAGAAAAGCTCAGCTCCATTGCTCAAAAGTACAAATGCTCAGCTCAGATTGGCTGAGCTAAATGCTAAATTGTCCCAACTAAATGCAGTCTCCCAAATACTTCATTCTTCCCAACGCTGTCAGGCAGATTATCCTGGAAACAGTAAGGCATTGATTTGATAAACCTAGAATTAGGAGACACTTTTTGAACTGTTGTACTTGAGGTTGGCAACAAAACTTGAAATTTCTAGTTTCAGTCACTGATGGGTTTTGTATTTGCCAAAGTGATTTTTAGAAGTCTTAAGACTTTTAAAGAATTCAGGGTGAAGTGGTGTTGAGTCCAGTCTATATCTGCAAATATAGATATTCTATATTCCAATCTCCCAAAAACACAGTTGGGTGCTGCAGGGAGTGGGGAGAGTGATTCAAGAGGTCTCATGTTTCTTTCATGGGCCAATATGACCAAGCATGGTATGAAGGGAAGAACTTTATTGCTAATGGAATAAGCCTTCAGATAAGATGTAAACCAGAGTTCCTGGTGGTTTTCTCTGTGCAGCAGCCTTCTGGACACTCTCCAGCTCTTCTCTGTCTACCTACGCTTCCAACTGCCTAAGATAGTGYTTCTTTCCTGCTCAGAACTGTTCAGTAGCATTCTTATTCACTATTAAAAGAGCAGCTGCATGGTAGTGGTGGGTGAAGAGAGCTTCTACGTCTCCAAGGCTGCTATTAGAMTTAGTTAAAATTTAGAAATACAGTTTAAGACCAAGGACATCTTTTAAGAGGCAGGTATGCAAGGGAGAAGGATGAGTTGAACAACATGAGTGACAGCCACCGGAAACCTTTTGTTAACCAGACCTGGGCTCTGACCTCCTTTACTCCTTGGGCATTTGTATTCATGGTACAAAGGGACTGAAAATCCTTATTAAAATGGCAACATTTGTGCCCAGTTTGGCCAATATAATGGATCAATGTCAGGATAACTGGCATCAGCCCCCTGTCAGGGGCAATGACTGTCACCCTGCCCTTTTACAGCAGGCAAGGCAACAGTCCAGCTCAATGCAACTGTGACTGCCTCCTCTTCCCTCTCCAGCACACCTTTGAGCAGATTGGTATCTGAGAGAGGCTCAGACCTACATCTGTATGCAGATATTGTTCCTGGACCCTATTTCCAAACTGAACCTTGCCTGGATATCTCAAATTCTATTCCAAATTTGGCAGTTAGGCACTCTATAGTTTAAATTAGAGGCTTAATCTTAGATTTCCCATGTTCCTCTCTCCTTATCTACTGCAAAATACTGCAATAAGGGAAGAAAAACTCCCAGAAAACCTTCTCTTTGTACAGATGAGGAAGAGCAAATCATAAGCAGGTTCTTTGAATACTCAAGTATATGATTATATATTTCACTGTCAACTAAAACCCCAGGAATAGGAAAATACGACTGTGAAAATACTGCCTGTAATGAGAGGACTTGGTTGTCACATTTGGTACGATATAATTTATCTTTTATCTGGTATTAGTGAATAATATCACTTCGCCACTCACTGCAGTGTGTTTACCTTAGAAATCCACACAAACTTTCCTTAATATTAAATCCTGGTTAAAGAAAGCTATCTTTCCTGGATGTCATATGCTTCCAATAATAAATGGAATCTCCTCTGAGTTCCATTGGCTTTTCTTTCCTGAAATCTGCAAAATTCTCAGAAAAATATCTCTACTCGATTCCATCCCAATGAAGCTATGTTGACTTACGCCAGCAAAATGTCTCAGTTYTTCTGTTTTCAGTTGTTTCATTACCTTTCCACCTTCCTGAAAGGGCTATTTCTTTGTCTGGGTTATTTGTCCCCCAGCCAGGAGGTGCTGCCCTATAAAGGGGGTGGTGTTTTTACATCAAACTCAATGCTGGATGATTTCTTTCTTTGTCTGCAGCCATAACATCCTCTTGTTCACACAGAAATAAAAAAACCACAAAGGGTATGGATTATGCGATGCATTTCCTGCAGAATTTAATAATCACRGTAAAACACTGGCATATATTGCTGTCTACTTACAAATCTCTGTTTTCTGTAGAAATTACAGCTTACTATTTAAGTCACCTGCATAACCTGCTTTATACATCTGAACAACATAATAAAGAAACTCGTCCAGACCCAATGAATATCCTCCAGTGAGCTTAACACGAGGTCCAGATTCGCTCTATGTCTCATTAATGTCAGTCTCAAATACAAACTTATTTACAAATGGAACCGAATGAGGCATGAATCATTCTCCTAAAAYGATTAAACCTGGATGTTCACAAACGCCCTCACAGTGAGCCAGACTTCCCAGGTTTTGCGTCTCCCCATTCCCCACGGCAGGATGACTCGCCTTTCCCAACAYGCACCTTCATGCCCGCCCATCTACAGCCAGAAAATGCCACTGCAGCAACTGCAGCAATAGTTTTCCTGGGAAAGGAGCATTTGGGAGGTATGTCATGTATTTCTAACTGTCTTCCAGTGCAGCTGAGCAGCTGGAGGACAGGTACAGAGCTGGAGTGAAGGGTGGGAAAACAGCACTCCCATGAATGCCGAGCTATCCTCTTCCAACCACAGCATGCAGGGCAGTGTCCTGCACAGCACGCTCTGATCCTTGTCCTTGGCTCAGGATTTACTTAGGACTAATTGCATGTTCCAGACTCTAAGAACCATGGGCAACTGGAAGCTGACAAGTACCTGCTTTGGGTAGGTACTGGTTAAGTCTCTATTCCTGTCAGCTGGGGAGGAGGTTTGAATTACCTGATTGGAAAATAAAGGCATTCAAAAAAAAAAAACAGTTACTTTTCCTTTCCTCCGTTTCTTTTAGAAACAAAACAAAACAAGGAAACCTGAATATTTGACAATCTACAGRTTTCTTTTTATAAAACAAATAGTAAAAATGAAGCTTTTTAGCTTTGTGAAGATGATTACAAAGAAACTCCAACATTGCTGAGCAGTTATGTACTCACTGGAAACCTGCATTCTTATTATAAAGCTCTTCGCACAGAAGCCTTGAAATTAAAATTATTTTTGAAGCCTAACCTAGAACATCAAAAACAACTCAGAGTTCAAGAGCACAGTATGATTCCCATTGGGAAAARGGATTCATTTACAGATGCTGAGTGATTTTTGTGACARTAGAACAGACATTTATTTTCATAGAAGAAGAGAGGTCCGATCCTAAAGCATGGACTATTAGTATCTGGCTGTGGGTTACTGGCTGAAAAATTATTGACCTTGGCTGAGAAAAAGTCAAACATTAGTTTTGTTTTCAYAGATCCACGTTCTCAGAAAGCCTAAGCTGTGCTCTGAGTTGTGCTGTGCTCTTGGTGCTCGGGATGGGTCCCTGTGTGGGGACAGGTTACCCCAGGGGTGCCACGGCAGCGTGGAGGGTGGGACAGGGTGTGCAGCACCCCATGGCACCCAGCCTGAGCAGAGGCCTCCTCTCAGTTCCAGTGAGGGAGCCCAAATGAACTTAAACCAGGGCAGGACAAACAGCAGAGCAGTTTAAGGCCACACTTCAGTTTCCTTTTCACGTATTGCAATTAACAAATAATGGCAAGCTGCCCACTTAGAAAGGTAGCTCATTAATATATTTTGAATAGCTAAGAGCTTTTTTGTTGTTGATATTGTTGTTGTTATTATTATTATTACATTTTCTCTTAAGCTTTTTATTAGCTSAGTGATATTTTCCAACAATCACTTTGATTCCCTTAATGGCTCTTTAGAAAAAAAAAATCTAGCTAATATTTAGTAACTCCCCAGTTTCCCCCAAATACRCATTGAAACTATAAAGTGTTTCTAAATATCCTGAGAATTGTCTAAATAGATTTTGTAAAATTCCCATAACCTTTCACTAACCACCAAGCCCGTATTATCTAAAGAGGCTTCCAGGGAGGTGTTTGTAGGTAATTACCCAAGAATTAATCATAGGATCAACATAAAAGGCAAAATATAATAAATAATCAAGTTCTTACATATGCAAATCATTGTGAGGTATGTTACCAATTTTCATAGAGGGGCCACTGTCAGAAATGCAATTTCATCTATCCAATTAGCAGGTTTTGCTGCATTATAAATCTGTCACTGCTTTCTTTGCACCAAACAGCTGCTTATGCAAGTAACTGTGTGAAACTCTATTAAAAACCACAGGTCTGTATAAAGGCAGGTTGGAAAAAATAAATTCCCGGTAGAGCTGCATTAGGTCTGGAAGGCTGTGGCCAAGAAGCAGTTAAAATTATTAGGAAGGGAATTCCATCATGCTATTAATGTCCTGCAATTCAGCTGTGACTGTGTTCTGTTCACTTGGTTTTCCTCTTCAAGTGCTGTTCTGTTTTTAAAGCTGCTTTGAAGGAATGCTCTCCAGTGGACTGCCGCCTGTCACTGCTCCCTGTCATGTGTCCGATAATTAAAATCTGACTGATTTACTGACTGGCATCAACCATCACAGCTCAAGAGTTAGAAGATGTTCATCCTTCCCAAGGCTAAATTTACTTGGTGAAAAGGGGCCGCTTGCTTCCAGCCTGAGCTGTCATTCAGCTGCCGTGGAAACCATAAAGATAGCTAACAGAGCCCCAGCCAGCAGTCTTTAGTTTATTTTATTCTAATATTTATTGCCACCCAGAAAATGAACATAATACAGACAAGTTAGTGAGAGCACTGCACTAGTGATTTGTGAGGCTGGTGTGGAGTGAGAGCAAAACAGTCCTGCAGTATTAAAATAAAATAGAACAGCGGTGTTTCCCAAAAGTATGGCAGGGCTGTAGCTGTGTTTATTTTAACCCTAATGGGGTGCAATTTATTATTACATTTTAAGTAGATGCACTCTTGGAGAAGGCTGGTTGGGTCGGGTTTTTTTTTCCTTTTTTTTTTTTTCAAAGTGCAGACTGCTCAGGAAGTACAAGAAAAAAAAGAGAAAAAGGAAAGGAAAGGGATATCATGTCATCTTGTGTGAATGATCTAGCAGTATTAATGGAGCCTCCAGGATCTATTGAAAGCAGCAACTTCAATAGCTCAGGGTCATGATATCAGTACTTGTGATGGAACAAGCTATTTACAAAAGATTTAAACTCTGGGGAAGACGTCTCCTCCAGGCTCTCTGGCTTATTCTCCTTAGCCTTTAGGGTCACATCCTGCTCATCGGGCTCCTGTTAGTTTCTCTGTTATCATAGGTTGGATGTGACAATTGCCAGCAATCTCTAGCTCTGACCCTCCACAACACAGTGTCACCCCAATCCAGAGCACAGCAGAGCAGCCCTGTTCCCCCAGTTTTCAACCTCAATTTTTTTTTAGTGCACCACTCTCTTTTTTTTCTGTTTCCTCAGCTACAGTATTTGTCATTTTCTCCACATAAATAAAGCAAACCTTAAATATATACTGACTGGTAAGAAACTCAAATACCTTTCCAGCATGAACAAGATTAATCACATATAATATTTACAGTACTAAACAAAACAATTATAACATCATATATACTCAGTTGAACAAACACACTGACAGTTCTTTTTGAAAACATACAGTAAAAATCAAATGAAAATCCATATCAGAGTGAAGAAACTTATCTCCAATTTGTATTCCTCTTAAGCCATTTTTGAGGCCAAATTTCAGATGCAGACACCTTCTCCAGAAGTCATCAAGGCCTGATTTAACACTTGTTTTTCTGCTGTAGTGGTACGGCTGGAGGAACAAGCAGCGCACCAGAAGAAAAGGCAAGTAAAAATACAAAGAGGCACCAAAGAAAGTCAGGTTTGCTCACTTACCCCTACAGCCTTTGGGGTTTTCGCTCTGGCAATTATCATAACACGTGAAGAGACAAAGTCTTGAGTGTGCACTGACRCAGCCCTTGTTTTTGGAAATGTGGACCATGGCCTGGCTTTTAGAGGGTCCACAGTGCTCCTGGAGAGAGATGAGTCCTGTCTACCAAAGAGTTAACATGCTGAGGGCTCAGCCCTGCAAATAATGTCTTACTTGAGCCTTAGTCATCCAAAGTAGACCTTTGTGGCTCTACTCAGATACTCAGGCCAAAACGTGTCTGCAGGATCAGGTTCTTGAAACCAGGCCCCAAAATATGTCTCCCCTCAGAGACTCTTTATGAAGCAACACTCTAAATTATGCAGTATCCCAGTCAGGCATCCTAGATAAACCGAAATACTATTGAGGAAGACAATAATGTAATGTTTTCTGTAAGAACCTGTAGAATGCCCACAGATACTCCTTTGCTGGGGGTGCAGTCGGGGAAAGAGAACATGTAGATGTTCAGCATCTGCCTCTGCAGAAAAGCCATAGTAAAACCACAAATTTTTACTAATCCCCCAAGTGCTGACACATCCCTGGCCACAATGCAGGATTTTTTCTGATCAGCCATAGATCTGATGTACTGTAACAGACTGTAAAGGGAATTCAAAATTACTCATAACCAACAACTTCATCATTCACTCTCAAAAGTATTTCATCTTTCCTTGTCTCCTTGCTTTCAGAAATTTCTCTCAACCTGGTATTTCTTAATCGGAACTTATTTTTTACAGGTCATCAGTTTGATTTCTCAGTGTCTTAGTGCTTGGTATTCTCATTTGGAACAGCAATCAGTTGTGCCTATCAATCTTTAGCTTCTTATATTCAATTTTCATGCCGGTGTTTACAGCATGTAGCAAAAAACTTCCTGGCAAATGAAAGTTTAACAGCAAGTATCAGCCATCTTGTAAAAAACCCAACGGTTTATAAAAGGAAAACATGCATTAAAACAATGAAACGCAACTGTAGAAGCCACAAAAATAACAAAACCATGGAAATATCTGAGAACAGTAGAGCTGTCTGCTATCTTGGAGCACTCACAGGACCAAATTTTTTCACAGTTAGTTCAAAGATCACTGCAGAGTCTGAACATGAGCTGTGGTTACATCACTCTTATTTTAGCAAGTATAAGTGATGGTATTTGGACATAAACTTCTGTAGCTTTTCCAGCTACACTAGTGGTCCTTATGATCTTCTGTGGCAGTGAATTTCAGAGGCTGGGGACATGCTGGGTAAAGAAAGATATCCTCTCATTTGTTCTAAATGTACCTCTCATTAATTTTAGTGAATGACAGGTTGTTGCTATATTAGGATTTAACATGAAAAGGCAGAACTGATCGGTTTTCACTACATACTCACAGCACTAAATACCTCAGTCGAGTTTCGTTGCATTTTTCTTCTTTCCAAATGCCCTTTTTCCTGAAATTTGTAATACAGGAGGATGAAAATTGGTTTCTAGTATGATTAATGCTGAGCAAAACTTTCAGCTCAATACTAGACAAAGATCACCTGGTTTGGATATAATATCTCTTTCCCTTTTTCTCTCACTCCCTCTCTCCCTCTTCCTCTGGGGATGCACAAAGCATTTCAACCAGTCCTACTCCAGGTCTAGATCCCTCACCCTGTGTTCCTGAAACACCACCTCCACACTGAAGGGATTCCAGTTGCTGCTCTCCACCTTTCCACCTCTAAGTATCCTCCGAAAAGGAAAGCCTTTTTCACTCTCTTTTCAGAAATGTTTGGCAAGTTGGATGACCCCGTTCATATCTCCAGTGTCATTTTGATCGTGAGGGGTGAYAGAGTATTTCAGCAAACATGAAATGTGATTCTCTTCCCGTCAATAGAGTCTTCAAGGCGCTTTTCACAAGTTCACTTGAGCTTATTAGAATCCAGGACAAGAAAAATGGTTATCCCTGCTTTAGTCTAAGGTCCAACTATGCTTTAATAGAAACAATGCTGGAAAATTACTTGAACTTTATGGGAGGAGAACGAGAAAACCTCATCCTGGCAAAGCATGGTCTCTTCAAAGGACACCCTCAGGCAGCAGCAAACAAATAGCACAGCTCYAGGGCTGCTCTTGTCCCATGTCCCCCCTGCCCACCCCTGTGGGGTGGCAAACTCTGCCCCTCAGAGCCACCTCTGGTATGCGACCCTGGAGACACAGAGGGCCTGGTTACAGATGCCAGGATGCACTCAGGAAGACAGGAGCAACCAATCCCCTCACTTCACCAAAACATCAAAAATTCGAGGTTTTGCAAAAGCCTTTTGAAACTTCTAAGATTTTTCACAAGCTTTGAATCCTGAGTGAGCGAGCTTTGTTTGACAGGAAGCGTGGCAAAGAAATTTCCTTCACTCACGGGAACCACAGGATTCAGAGAGGAGAATATTGCCCTGCTACCATTTCCCTGCTATGCCACAGCGTGCTGCTCCTCTGGCTGCTGCCATCAGGCCTGGCTCTACCCTGCCACGGCCATGCCAACACAGCCCTGAGATGGCCTTTGTCTGCGGGGTACTGAGTCTGAGAAGAYTTTACACTAACTGTGTCTTAATCTTTCTCCTTGACTGTCGCATAAAATTAATTAATTGAATTAGAAACTGTGGCGAGGTAATAATAAATAAAAGTCAGTATCAGAAGGAAATATTTTCAAAGCTATTGAAATGCCTGATTTRAACAAAGCACCTAAACAGTTTTAAAATGTGACCCATAATGCGTTTCACCCCAAAGGATATAAGCAGGATATTGAAGATTATTCATATATAGGAAATATTCAATTCATCATCCAAATGCACCCACTTCTGCAGTGAAATATAGCAGATCCTTAGCAGCACCCAGCAATTCGATATGCATTGAAGGTGGGGTGTGGAGAAAAAATAAAACAGTATCCAGATGAAATTGCAGATGTCAGGAATGGAATTCACCAACTGGGAGGAGACGAGCAAAAAGGGAGATTACTATTTTTATGTAAAATAAATCAGTCTGCTAATCGGGCTGGGATTTTGCTGCCGGGAGTTAAGGAGGGCAAGAGGAGAACCGTAATTTTTAGAGCTGCCACTTTACACTACAGCCCATCTTGCTTCACCACTGCTTTGATGCAGCATCAGAGAGGGAGCATCTTGAAGTGCTGTAATGTCAAGGCTCAAACAGACATATTTTAAAGTAACAGGAAGTAAATTAAGCCAATTAAACCATCTTAATGCTTTGACTTTTTTAGAGTACTTGCTTACCAAGCAGATTTTTCTCAGTTTCACAGCAATGATCATTACCTACTTTTCAGGAGGTAACTATTTCCCAGCTTTATAGGCTCACACCTAAAATTTTGGGTTATCCCTTTGCCTTCAAGCCCAGAGTTTGTACATATAACGCGGAGTTCAACAGTCTTTACACCCTTGTTGGGAGCCCTTGTGTCTGGAGAGACCTGAAGTGATGAAAAAAGCTCTTAAAATCCCTGCCAGGCTTCCCTGCTGAGGTTTGTGCCCAAACAAGGAGAACCACCCCCTTGATCCCACAGCTCCAGGGTGCCAGTGCTGCCTGGGCCAGGACAGGGTGCCCAGAGCCCCTGTGCCCTGCAGCAGCTCAGGGGCCTTCTGGGTGCTCCRCAGGGGCTGTTCTGAGTCCATCTGGGATTTCCTGCTTGTCCAGAGCCTCAAGGTGGGGCCATCACAGCCTGTCTGTTTGCAAACTTCCCCTCCCTCCAGCTCTGAACCCACCAGCCCAGCCAGGAGACCAAAATGACCCCCATGTTCTGACATTCCTGCACATTGCTTTGAAGGTAAAAGCCCACTTCTGGTGGAGAGGCTGGTCTGAAGCAAAGACTCAGCAGGTACCCACTACATGGGGAAGCAAACCCAGAACGTGGTGGAAAAAGAAGTGGAATATTTGAACTTTCATCTCTTGCAGACGACGGACCAGCTTGTCCCCTCACACCACCTCAGCTCAGGGATACCACAGAAACCTGCAGGCCTTTACATCTTTTCACACTACTAAAACAGCAGGTCTTACACCACAAGTTTAATAAAAAGTCTTACTGCATTTAACCTTGATTTTTTTTGTTCTTCACTCACCTTCTCTCAGCACTTGTTGAGCTCTCACATGGTGAGCCTTTAGTGCTGGCTGGGAGCTGAGCATCACATGCATCAAGATCGCTACTAAAACCCAGTGTAGGTCACCACACAGCTCATTAAATAAAGGGACATACTCTGCATGCCAATTAAGAGATTAAATTAKGGAACAAAGCAGAGGGAGAACTAAAATTTAAGATCCCCTTGTATTTTCTGGCAAGTCATCTGTCAACTGGAGGAGCTGTTCCACTAACTGAAGCTTGTGAAGAGCCTGACATCGCCATAACCGCGAATATCTCAAATCTTCATGTCAGCTGAGGTTACTGTGAAGTTGAAATTGTACTGGTAGTGGAGTTCTCTATTGTCATGATTCCTATACAGATAGAAAGATGAGGAGGGAAAGAGAAAAAGAAGTATAAAAGTTTCCCAGCACAAGTTTAGATAATGTTCTGCTATTTGTGAATAGCAAATACTATAACATACACATCATAAATGCYAATAAAATAAATGTACAAGAACTTCAGGGGCTATTAATACATGCAGTATGTCTTGTATTGATAATTAAACAAATTATTTTAAAATGTTATATTTGAAAACTTGGAGAAAGAAGTGGTTCAGATGTAATGTAAGCACACTGCTGAATTCAGTTTCAGCTGAGCATTACTTTGGGACTTTCAACTTGTTTGGGTGCCAAAAAACTGTGTGTGTGTGTATTTGTGTGTATATGTGTGTGCATGCAGAACTGCACATGCCCTGGCAGCAGTGCAGAGCTCAGCACCCAGCCCTTGTGCCAGCCTGCTCAGGCTGGAGGCAGCGTTCGCCTGCTTCTGCAACGTTCCTCACGGAGCACATCACCAAAACACTGCTCTGAGGAGCCACGGGGGTGCTCTGCTTCCCAAAGCAGTCATTACTCAGAGGGCGGGGGGGACCAGGCACAGGTTGCCCAGGAAAGTTGTGGACACCCCAACCTTGGAAGAGTTGAAGGCCAGGYTGGGTGGGGCCCTGARGAACATATTCCAGTGAGTGGCATCCCTGCCCTCGGCAGGGGGTTGGAACTGSGTGATCTTGAAGGTCCCTTCCAACTCTAACCATTTTATGATTTTCTAAAACACAGACACACCCATGGGAACAAACCTGATCCATATTTTCCCCTGTAGACAACCTTATCCAACACTGAAGAATTACACTGAAGAAGTTTCACTACACAGAAAAATATACAATTGGGTTTTTTTTTTTWATACTAGAATGAAGAGATGTTCCTCTTTTCTCATCTCGTATGTGGGCTACAGTGCCATATTCAGGCTGGCTTTCTACCTCGGGTTGAGTGAAATCAATTTTCTATAGTCAACCAGCTTCAACAGGCTGATRGCAGCCTTTAAATCCAGATTTTTAAACCCTAGGTCACCGCAGACATGAGTGCTAATATTCATACAATGGCTGCACCCACCCTACAAGCCACACAGGCAAAATTCAGTGCCTCTCTRAAATTTATAAAGCTGAATTAGCCCATGGCTGTGCCCCCACTTGCAGCTGAGACTCACAGTGTGTTAGCCTGGACACTGCATGCACTGTAATAAATTCCACTGTAATTCCGGCTTACAGTTGAGCACGACTGTTGGTGTCACTCCATGGATGTTATTCCCAACTCCTCACGGCTCTGACCTGGGAGGCTGCGTGCAGGAGGTGCTGGGTCCACAGTGAGGGACCCCTTAGGTGCCAGATTTGCAGAGGTCAGCATCACAGCATCTACATCTCCTTCAGATCTAGCTCTGAGAAACCATTATAGAGCCTATTCTTTATACAAACACTGATCTTCAAATGTGACTCCAGGTACRTAGCCTGTGAATGGGACTGGACTATTATAAGGAATTAAAAAACAAAATCTTAAATCAGTCATCACATTCATCAGACTAAAAATTTTGAAGGTCTCACACAGAGATCTCCTTCCAAGACTACAGGCACCACAGGGATGGGAAGGACACAGTGTGGGTCAGGAGAGACAGGAGGGAGCTTTTTCTTTTAAGAGTTAAAAAATGCAATTTGTGAAAGCTCAGTCCTGCTGCTTCAGGTCTGACTGTCACCCAGCCCTCCTGACAACAACATGTTTGGATGCCTTCAAACAAGCAGGAAAGGCTGCTTCATTTGGACAGTGCCAGCGGACCAGACTGACTTCCAAGGAGCAGAGAGGTGAGGCTGGGGAAGCAGCCCAGCTTCCCAGTCCCACCAAAGCTCAGAGCACCTGTGCTTCCTACAGGGCAAGGACCCAACTCCTATGCCTGCTCCTCAGCCAGCAACAGAGCTGCTCACGGCCCTTCATCACTGCATCCACTCCGACTCGCCCGTCCTGCTGGAGAACCGGGAAAGCAGAAGGGATCAGTCCCCTCATGACCCCTCTGGGCTGCCTGCACAGAGGCAGGAGTTGGCAGATGTGGGTCCCCACCATGAGTTCCCCCAGGCCCTGTTGCAGACAAGCAGAAAAGCCCTTTACCAGGCCCATGCTGAAGATTCCTGTACAAACAACTTCACCACCCTCAAATCTCTCTGAACATCATCATCCGCCCCACTGTGAGTTGGCCAGTGGATTTCAAACAGCGAGGCTTGGAGCTAATTAGAAATCAGAAGTGTTGTGTCTGTCCCAGAAGCGGATCAGCAGCCAGAGAGCACTTACACACAAACTGTGATTTATCCCGTAGTGCCAGAGTTACTCTGTGGCTGTCACATGTCACTGTGTGAGGCGACATGTCACATCATTGTCATGGTGACATGTCACCACATTACTGTGCAGCCATCATGGACATACAGTTAAAAGCTCTTACTACAACTGTTTCCACTTAGGTATTTAGTTTCTTAAGGATTACTGACTGTGATGTAGAAATTCCTATCAATCATAATGTCAGCTCTGCAGAAATTAAGCTACTTTTAGATGGGGATTTTGAAACAAATGTAATAACACAGAATAGTGCCTATTTCTCAAAATGTGGGTTACATCCATCAGGGCAGTGACACAAAAGACTAGGTGGAGACAAGGGAGGGTTCTCTCTATTGTTTTCCAGAGATCTCAAAATAAAAAAAGACAAATCTAGCTGTGAATGAAAACAATATTGAAAACATACAATTAGTACTGCAACTGCAGAAATGTCTTTTTAAGTTTGAAGAGAGCCTCAAAAAGAAGGTATAGAGCTATTCATCTACATTAGTGCGCATGGACGAAGAAACCAAAAACTTTTATGGCTTTTCTGCTTACACTGTAAGCACTCAATATGGCTAATTCACAACCTCCAATAGTTACTACAAAGCAGCTGGTGAACTCAAACCTTGTGTTACAGGCACTCTGTCAATCTTGCACAAACGCTTCACAGCCAACCTCTCTGAGATTTGTCCCCACAAAGGTTTAAAGCCAGAGAGATCTGCAGCTGTGTGCTATCTTGCTGTAAAAATACATATTTTCTGTGAAGACAATGTGAAGGAAAAGGACAATTTTGCTAATGGAGAAAGTGTGAAGAGGAAACCAAAGCAAGGTGGGAGAGCTTGTGTACATATATGCACAAGTGCACGTATGTGTGTATGTGCCTGTATACGTACACGTCTCCTCATTTGACAACATAAAAAACTATAACTATCCGTTAATTTTCCTGCTCCTGAGTGAGGACTTGGCTAAGGAAGCACAGAGTAACCAGGAGGCAAAGAAGAGGTACCTTGTTCTCCTGGAACCGAGAACACCCATGTGGAATTCTCTGTCCCAGAGGAGAAGAAAGAAGAATTGCTATTTTCATTCAAAATAAATCAGTTTCCTAATGAAAGTGGGATTTTGCTTCTGCAAATTTGGAAAGAAAAGGCAAAAAAATAATATTGAGAGCTGTCATTTTAATGAACAGCATTTGGTGGGATTGCACAAGGTGAAAGTCATAAAATTTAGCCCAGATGTTTAGTTGGAATAAGAAACTTAGTCTTAATGTGTGCTTTTCACATTTCCATTGTGAAATCTTAACATAATTTATATTTAAAAGGTTGTACAAATGCTTACAGTTCTTTAACAGAGTTGTAAGCAACCAGAAAAAGGTAAATTCACATTAGGATCTCCCAATACCACTCCCAAAATCGGGCTCATCCTGTGTAAATTCTCCTGTCAAAGACTGTCTGAGACTGTACCACACTGCAGTGTTTTACCTCCACACACAGATGAAGTCTGAAATTTCTTGTACACAAAAAAAGAGCATTTTGGCATAAACAATGTGATCAAGACAGTTCCCATCCTCATCACTGAATCTTGATGGTTTTCTTGAACTTAGATGTAACAGTTCCCCACACACAGGATATTGTGTGCGATACGAGTGGTTTTAACTTGAAAGCTCCCTCCCACCAAATGTCTGCATTTCTGCGTGAGCCAAGAAAGACCTAAACTCAACTATAACATATTTCCAAGAAAAAGTCTTTGCTGTTATTCTCTCAGGCACAATTTGTTTCCTAACCAATGGTGCTATTTAATCAAAACTCACACTAGTCTTCCTAAAAGCATTTAAAAAACAAAACAAGAAAGAAGCATTTCTGTTCCGTAGCTTAGTTCTTAATCATCTAATCAAACTTGATAAATTTTCCACTCTCTCTCTCTCTCCTAAAATGAATTCTTGGCAGCCTTCAGTGAAATAAAAAAAAAAAGTTCATGTAGAAGTTCAAAGCAGCAATTTATGTTTCTGATAATTTTAAATTAATTCCTAATCTATGAAGCATAAAGAAACTATGCTTGAGATGCAGCCCACATCCAACCATATGGCTTAAGGAGACAGTCTCTGTGATGTGTGGCTGCAGATCTTTCTGTCCCTGGCATACACACCTGAAGTTCATGCCCCCTAATGTAATTGGACAGTTTTGTTTGTGAAAATGGCCTGTTCTGCCAAATGCTGAAGTCCTTGCTTTGACAGATATATCACTTTTCCAATGTGAGTGTATTTTGAAGAGAGCTGACACATGATCAAGTTCCCTTTAATATCCTTCAACAAACCTGACAGTTGTCCAGCAGGGTCTTGTGCTGCATCCAACTGTCAGCTCCTGCAGAGGCATTATGGGAAAGCTGACTGAGGAAAACAGCAGGAAAGAGGAAAAACGTGATTTATGCTTCTCTGTGTACTCAGCTCAGTATCAAAAACAAGTACCTCAGCTCAAACGTATTTTAGCAGGCCTACATGGACAAAGTCTCCTCAGGCTCTAGTAATACAGGAGAACAACCTATTTATAGTGTAAATTTTTATTTTAGGGATTTATCGCATGTGTCATTATAAAGCACCCCAAATCTCACATGCGTGGGTGTGATCCTTTCCAAATCTGAGCTGCCTTATAAGTAGCAATAACTGCATGCTTTTTAACTGTTTGGTGTGCCTCAGTTTCATGTAGTTTTCAGAAGGGTCTTTCACTTACAAGACAAGAGTTCTCATGTAAAAAGAAAATATTGTATTTTGCTGCTTACATATGCCATCAGTGAGAAAGTCCGTGTTTCTAGAGAGTTCTGACAATGTAAGCTTAGAATATCCTCTTCAAATTGTTATTTAGGCCAGATGTTGTCATTTTGTCACCTTAAAATTTCGTTTTCCTGCAGGAAGGTAGAGTCTGATTGCAGTCATTTTGTGTTACTTACTGAAATGCAGCTTGCAACAAGAAGGAATTGAACTGGACCAAGATAATAGCACAAGCCCCATCATCCCCACGGTGAAAGTGGCATTTGTACCCTCAGACTGCAGCTAATTTCTTTGTCTGAAAACTCCCTCGCAGCCCGTCTTCGGTCATGTGTCGCTGAAAGACTGAAGCAGTTCTTAATGCTCCGTTCCCTGCGGAGAATCCCTGCGGGCTGAGGCCAAAATGGTCCCCCCACGACCGCGGGGAGCCCGCGTTCCCAGCCCTGGTTGAGGCGCCCGGGATCGCGCCAGCTCTGCGCCTGCACGGGGTCAAACCCCACGAGGAGAGTCCAGGGCAGGCGATCCCAGGCTGGAGGGGCTCGGACCCGGAGCCAGCAGCTCCGCTGCAAACCGAGCTCACCCTCCTGCTCAGCCTCGCAGGGCCGAAAAGCCCGCACGCGAGCACCGCCGGAGACGTGCGAGTCCTGGGGTTCTACATAAAAATGACAGAAAGATCCCATCAGACGGAAAGACAAGTGTTATTGAAACAGTCGTAGAGGAGTTGGTCTGAACAGGAGTACTGCAGAATGACCATGTTATCTCTGTTATTCCAGTGCCCCTTTAAATATAGTGCTGAGGTGACTGCCTACTTAGCCTACGGTGAAGGCCAGACTTGTCTGCGGTGAAGTCCCATAATCTTGGTTTATTGCATTGCATGTATTGTATTTGCTCAAGCTGCTGCCTGAGGGGGTGCTTGTGGGAAATGTATAGCTTTCTGCTCCCCCCTTCTCTCGCAGACTATTTAGGCTGACATTTATCAATAAATTGCACATATTGTTATACATTTTTCTGTCGGAGCAGCGCTACAAGATTATGTGATGAGCACATTTTATCAATCTAGCAACACTTTTTTTTTTTTTTTTTTATTCCATACAAAAATTTTTGCTGCAGAAGTGACTGGAATGTCACAGCTCCAGCATGACCTGATTGTTAAGTCAAACCAGAGATCCAGACAGTTTTCACTGCAGCCCCYGTTTCAGGAAACATTTCTGGGGAAGGCTGTTCCTGGCTGCTCTCCCTTCCCCAGGTCTGCGGACGGCAGGACTGTGTTAGAAATGCAACATGGCCCTCTGTTCCCCACAAAGCCCATAAATCTCCCACAATCAGGCAATTCCTACATTCTGCAGTTCTGTATGTTACATTTTTCCCCCCATGGGCTAAGCTGCTAAAAGCCACTGCCCTGACCTCCTGTTAACATTTTTTGTTTGTTTTATTTTTTTCCGAGGTAGCAGTAGAATGACCCTATGATCAAGATCATGTCAGTTAATCCTCCTTTCAGAGCAGTGCAACTCTTCCTCATGCACTACATTTAAATTTTCTTTTAAAATTGCCTTTGCCTGAAAGACAAATCATTTGTCTTCAAATTTCATCTGTCAAAACCCAGACAGGCTATTTCCATAGCAGATTTTTAATCTTTTTCTGAAGTTTGCATCTTCTGTTTTACTCTTCTCATTAGCTGCACCCACAGATCTGGATTATTTCAAAATGCCACTATTTTGGACAACACGAAGGAAGCTCCTAGTCACGTCAGTAGAAGAATCAGAGTTARAACTGTGTAACAGAACAGGAGCAGGAATTCATCCTCATGCCTTCTGCAAAATACATGGGGAAGCCATGACCAGCCTTATTTCGGGTCCCCTTTTGCACATAGAGGTGGGAAAATTTGGGGAAAATCTATTGTGAGCATTTTGAAGTTGAGAAAGCTCTGGACACCACACACAGTTTGCTACAAGACTTGTTTAAACATAAGATGTCATGGCATTGTAAGCCAGTGCCACTCACTTTGGGGTTCCCAAACAGGGCAGAAAAGCACAAAATGATTGAATTCAGCCATCTTGAGGGAGCTCAAAGGCACACCCACCCACTACAGCAGCCTTGTTTAAGCCTTCACTGGAGGCCATATGGACATGGCCCAGTGCAGTGCTCTGAAAACCTCCGAATGAGCCCTGGTGGCTTGGACTGAGGTGCAAAGTGATCTGGACACAGATCCCAACACAGCAGAGTGTGTCACAGCCACAGAGGTGGTGAGACCACCCATGACCTGCTCTCTGCAGCAATCTCAGAACAAAATATAGCTCATCTTTGGGCTGGTCCTTGATTTACTCCAGTTGTGAGAAGGGAAATCCTGGTGGACATGGTAAGAATTACTGTGGAGGTCCYCACAGAGACATTTGGCCCAAGTGCCCACCATCCCTTCAATGACATGGACACTTGGGCAGGAAAAATTAAGGAGTGCACCACTTCTGTGGGTGGCAGGAATAATGATTATGGTGAAGGCAACCTGCCTTTTACTTCTCCAAAGTGTGGAATTTTTGCTGGAACAGTCTAACTACTGCAATGCTGCTGCCCCTAGCTTTAACCCAGAGCTACAGAGTCTCTGCAATTATGAAGAATTACCCAATAAACTGTTTTAACTTTAAACCTTAATGAARAATTTCAGTCCATTTCAACCAAACTATTTTCTTTGGTCCACACTGACTAGCAGACACTACTCTGAAACAAAGAAAAGAATAGCAAAAAGAAACAATGAAAGAACTCATTGGTTATGCAAATTTACTGCTGTCATTGTTTCATTATTAAAAATGTTTTGGTAAGAGCATTTTGTTGAATCAAGATTGATTGCAACAAAAAGTAAATCCAAGAAAAAAAATCTAAAAAGATGTCAAATACTTTTACAGAAGAATTACAATAAAGAGAGTATTTTATGAAACATGCTGACTCTTTGTTCATTCTTGATGGTTAGACACACACATCAATGAAAGATTTGTCAGAAGCAAGCATCTCAGTTTCTAGTCTTCAGTGAGTTATGTGCTAACTGAAGTCTCTGCATTTGTGAAGTGTTTATGATCACTTCAGAATTAGCAGCTTCCCATGAATGTCAGATTTATGGACAATCTGTTAAATATTTGAATCAGATCTGCTTACCTGAACTAATCCATCTGAAAAAAAACAACCATATTCTTCTCAAATGCCAAGGGTTATGTCATGTCACTTTGTCAGTGCGAAAGAAAACATACTGCTATCAAAAAGAAATTTGCTAACAACCTGGAGGACTGATATATAGAAGTATTTGGATTATTGACTCTCCACTGCAGCTTGTTTTTCACATTCTTAATTATTGGCTGGTATGTCCTCACAGTGCACRGAAGAATAAAATCAAGTCAAAGCTACAGTTCTGAGTTTAGCATTAAAATTCAAATAGGAAAATTTCCCAAATATCCAGGAGTCTGAAATAGCACAATATATATGCAGTACATTGGAGGGAATCTGCTCTGTACCAAAACCAGTGGAAAGCTTTTGTATTTATTTAGCAGACAGATTCTGCCCTTTTAGAGCAGCCATTCAGAAGCATTTCACTGCAAGCATTAATGAATTGAGTCCCACAGTGAGGGACTAAATGGGAGAGGACAGGAAGAGGGAAAGATTGGGAAGGAGGACAAGATACAGGAAATTATAAAGGGTACAGCAGAGGAGAAAGCTGACTGGATAAAAACTGACAAAGAGAAAACCACATGTGAAAAAACTGAAGTGTGTTGCAAATAACATCTCCAAAGTAGACATGTGTATTTGAAACTCTCTGGGCTGAGTCTTCCTTCTTGTCAATGCTGACTTTTCAGCCTAACTCTTCTCAGTATCTCTCAGCTAATTCTGTTACCTTTCCATCTGTTACCCCTATAGGGCATTACTTTCTCTCAGAATTCCCCCTTGAACTCCATTTTCTTCCCAAACTCATGCAACAGCTGCCTGTGCTTCTTCCTTGATTTTTACATGGGTTTTTTTTTCTGTAGCAGTTTATGGCACTGTTGATTCACAACATGTACACACACTGGAAGGATCCACTCCCTCGCATTTCACCACATCTTCTCAAAAATCCTCAGCCATGTAAACTGTTCCACAAAGCAGCACAGTGCTACAGTTGCACGGTTATATTTCATCTGTGCTCAGATATGATCACCCTAGACTGCATCATTCCAAAAATAGTGACAGTTTCCTCACATCATCCTTTTCCAACACTCTTGGAGACAACAATTCAAGTTGTTGCAGCTATAAGCTATCCCACTCATTCAAAGTGCCCACATAAATGTTTCTTGCAAAGCGTACCTGTACTTAGACTTTATATCCAACCATCAGTWTGTAACATATGCACTTAATCAATTTATAATTTCAACATTTTACTATCACATCTCCCAGGGAACTGGTTTAGCTAATGATAATGAATTATCATGACTATCATGTTACTGGGATGGCATTTGGAGGGGGAAAGAAAGAGAAATCCTACCCTCATATGACCAGTGTCACGAGGTTAAATAGTACTAGAGTTCTACCCTCTTGCTTTTAATGTGGAAAAGACTAAATAAAACATTAAAAAAGAGAAAATATGCATGAAATGTAATGAATGGCCATTTTATTAACTTTGCCATTCGTGTTTCATCTCTGTAGGATAATAAAAGACACATAGATCAGCAAAGCTGTGATGTGATGACCACACTTGGAGCTCTCACATCCCCTGGTCTGTGAAACAATGACAGCTTCCTCCTCTCTTTGGTTCAGTCTTTGGATGCTCAACAGTTATGAAAACCAGTTTGGACCATGGAAAAATCAGGCATCCAGAACAGAACTGTTAATAATTCAGGACTAAATTTTCCAATTACATATCCAAAGCAAGTAATTAACTTTCTAAAAACACAAGTTACCATAGATGGAAAACAGCACATGTGCAGATTAGGTCTCTTAAAAATAAAGCCTGAATTGCTAGGGGAAGTAACACCATTTGTTAATTTTAAGACTACACATTTTTCTGGAACATGTTTTACCCACATGAATTTTGTCCTTAACACTATAATCTCTGCAGATATACATGTCAGCAATTCCTGCCTAATCTAGCTTGCRCATGCTTCTCAAGAGGAGAGAAAGAAAAAGTCGTCACTAACAGAATCTATATCATTTCATAAGAAATTCTCCAAGCAAACCTCTTTTCAAAGACTTTTAGCCCAAATGAAAAATTCAAGGTTTTAATAAGTTTAATAACCTTCTGATAGGCATTCAAATTTGAGGTGTTTATCCAAATACCCTCAAGCTTCAGAGAATCCCTTATCACTGCTTCAATTCCTAATAGCTGTCATTCCAATAAATATCAGAGCAATTAAAATCTCTATCAATCAAAAATATTGCTTTCTTACAGGCCTGTCATTTTTTTAAAAGCAAATCCTGATCTACCTTTTCTAACAGCTCTTGGATTTTATAGCAACATATAATAACCATCTGACTGCCTTTATTTCCATTTAACTTTTATCTTTAATGTCTCTGCTGTTTCAACCAAAATATTTATAGCATTTTTTCCTTTGCACACTTAATAATATTGTCTTGGTTTCCTGCTGTGTTTTGCCCTCTCTCCTACGAGGAGGGAAGGCAAAGCCAGTGAAGCCAGTTCTGGAAGAGAAAGCCAAATTTTTCATTAGTGTTCACAAATCTTATTGAGAGAACAAAGACATCTTCCCACCAYGAAGATGCAAAAATATTTCCATGGGCAATGCTGACTACTTCAACAAAACTGGACAAATATCCCAAGAAAAAACCCTCCTTTCTCTATAGCGTCATTTTACAGACTAAAATCGCCACTTTTTCTGACACAACATATTGAAACCCCTGTTTGGACCTTCCTTTTGGTGTAATTTGATTTCTTGGAGGGCAATGKGTGTTAAAAAGGCTATGGAGAAGCTTGTAGTACTTGTGACATGAAACTCTAATGGCTTGGCAAAGAGATTTAGCTGCAAGAATTGGAAAAAAAATCTTGGAATTGAAAGAGGTTGAGACAATAAGCACAAGAAATTAGACATGGTCTGTAAGTGGAGTTGTAGCAAGGACAACATGAAAAAATTCTTCTTACTTAATTGGGGAAAATTAAGAATTCTGCTCTTCTCATACTGCATTCAAACTGCAAGGTGGACATCCATAAGGAAATATCACATAGCYGGCTTTCCTGRAGGAAGAGGAGGMAGGCCAGGAGAAGACAAGGAGATGTGCAAGTTCTCACATGTTCTGCAGGAGATGTGACAGATCTACACAGAGCTAAGATGAACACRAATGGAGTTTGGAAGAACATTCTCCCATCTTGCATTCACTTTAGTGCCACCAGGACATGGCCAAGGAAAGATTTCCACAGCATGGTTTACAGAAGTGCCATTCTTTATTAGCCTTTTGTTCCTTCCACCAGGTTATGCTCTTTTTTCCACCCCTTCGTCTATCCTGCAGGTTTCAGTGTAGCCAAATAAATCCATTTCTTAATCAGACCTCTTTTATTTTAGTTTGCCTTTTTTGATCTTCTATTTTAGGAGCAAGCCCAATGGTTATTGCCCAGTTATTTGATCTGTCTTAAGTCCTATGGGCCCTATTTTCATCTGTAAAAACAAGCATTGAGGGCTGCCTAGGCAGATGACACTTAAAGGTAAAGGAGGTTGGACACTATTTAGAGGACAAACTGTCATTCCATTATTTTCAAACCCAAGCCAATGCTTTGCAATGCAAATGTAACAGGTTTCTGTAGATTTGGTTTATTCTGTTTCATGTTTTGGCCATTCCACACTCTCCAGAGCACTATTAAGATTAGGAGAGTTGTGTGCAGTGGTTTAAATAATATGAAAAGAGATATTGTCTAGCATATGAGTGAGCTTCTGCAGTCTGGATCCTTAAGTCACTTTAACCTTGAAATTTTTTTACAGATGTCAGATAGGTATTTTGGGTAAATATATTTCTTGGAAGCTCATAATATATTCAGTACTCAAAATCTACTTCCTAGGTAATTTGACTGATTAAATATCCAGACACAGGCGTGTGCGTGTTTGCGCACGTGTGTTTCAAAACAAGGTACAAACTTAAAATCTTTTTGGTTSATTTGAGTATGTTAGTCATACAGTTTTTGTAGATGTAAATCAGTTGCTGTGGATTGATGTGCAGCTCTGTTTATTCTGCCAGTAAAACAAAAGGTGATAGCAAATGTAGGATATTGCAGCTCCAGTAATCGTGCGTGAATAGCCAGTAGGGGAACCTGCAAACTGCAGACAACAAACTCTGCACCAGTCCTATCAGACAGATCCCCAGTGGATCTAGACCCCCAAAATGTTGCTAATACGGTTCAAGACATACCCCAACATTCCCATCTGTCAGCTCAAACACAGGGTGACAGAGCAGAGGTCTGGTGCCAGTGGAAGACATGACCTCCTCATCAGAGGACTCTTGTTACACAGGCAAATGCTCATCTCCTTATAACAATACTTCAAACTCCGTGTAGTACCTTATGGGTTAGCATCTCTTGACAAAATATTTACTGTTTCATCTGAGCACAGCTGGTCAACACAATTTTAATTATTATTACMGACTATTTCTCTGGATCAAGTTTTTCACTGAACCAGATTCACCTCTTGCTGATTTATTCGTGCTCTGTCAAAAATAAAAGTTTCAATCCCTTAATTTAATTAAAATGTTCTTGACTGAGATCATTACATCTTTGAGAGATGTTTAATTCAAAACCTGCTATATCCACAATGGTAGTGATTGAGAACAGAAAATCAACTTATGTCATAGTAGTTTGTTAGAATATTTGTTTACTCTTCAGCTGAAGCATGCTAATTACAATAAGAGGTCTTCACAAGCAATCCAGTTAGCAAATATGATTGGTTAATAGATAAGGAATGATTCAGGATTAAAAACATACAAAAACAGCATCTGCAGAAGAAGGTTATTAGACCTGGGGCCACATTGTAAAGCATCAAAAATTGGGTTGCCAGATATACTTGGGCTGCTGTGTGGATGTGGAATCAGACATATTTTTATTGTATGTGCAAACAGAAGCTCCCATGTACATTTGTCTCACTGGAGTTGCAGTGGCAGTGGTCGCTGCTGATGCAAATCCTGAACACCTCTGAACCATGTAAATGGAGCATTTTCTCTCCTCAAAAAAGGGACCCCCACTAAATCAGAATATTTGGGAAGGGATCATAAAACTATTTGACCAAGCCGCACCCTAGAAACAGTTTGAGCTCTTTGGAGCATTTTTGGTTACTGGGTAAGAAGGTCTATAAGCTCAAAAAACTTGGACATGACTGAAAATCAGGAATGACTCCTCTCCAGTGAACTTGGTAAGAATGTGGGTTCCAGAGTAAGGATTTTCACAGGAACAAAAGTCCTTATTGCTGGCCTCTCTCAGAGACTCTTACATGCTCAGTTTATACAGGCTGGGGAAAGGACAAACAAATAGGGTATCAAAGGCAGATGGTATCTCATTTTTAGCTGATTTGTGCAGATAGGGGAAATCTATTTGTTAATTAATAAGCAGAGAAAGTCCATTAAATATTGTGTTCTATTATTGTTAACCGGAAAATTATTGCTTTTCTTGACACAAGGCTATTTTAAGTTTGGGGATTTTGAAACGAGAAGGGATTTTACTCTCTTTTTCCATAGTCATTGGGGACCTCTGATTGTATGTTTTAATTAAAAAAAATAAAATAAGTATTGCTTTTCGCAGGTCTTCTGTATACAAGCAGCTCTTGAATAAATACATCACACCACAATAGAAAAATGAAGCCCATTATAACATGTCTTGCTTTGCTTTTGCATCCTCCCTGTGTGCAGTTCTGATGCCTCCAACACAAGAAGGACATAGAACTGCTCAGCAAGTCCAGAGAAGGCCATAAAGTTGAAAAGAGGACTGGGGCACCTCCCCTATGAAAACAGGCTGAGAACGTTGGGGCTGTTCAGCCTGGAGAAGAAAAGGTTGTGTAGAGACCTCACAGAAACTTTCCAGTATCTGAAGGGGCTACAGGGAAGCTGGAGAGAGACCCTTCATTGGGAACTGTAGTGGCAGGACAAGGAGTAATGGGTTCAGATGGAAAGAGACTAAATTTAGATTAGATATTAGGAAGCAATTCTCTACTGTGAGGGTAGAGAGACCCTGGAACAGGTTGCCCAGACAAGTTGTGGATGCCCCACCTGTGGCAGTGGGATGGGGCTGAATGGGGCCCTCCCTGAGCAACCTGGTCTAGTGGAAGGTGTCCCTGCCCATGGCAGGGGCTGGAACGAGATGATCATTAAGGTCCTTTCCAACCCCAACCATTCTGTGATTCTATGACTTTCTCAGATACATACACGATTTTTGAGTCTGTCATTTAAGTTCCAAGGCTTCATTCCTCTGCATCCTGCTCACTCAATCTGCATCCCTCACAGCTGATTTCCTCTCTTCCTTCCAATGAGTCCTATCAGACCATACCTATACTCAGATCTGGTACTCTTTTCTCCAGCTCAGCCTAAATGAGTGTTTACTCCCAGCTTCCTTCCTGTTCTCAATATTCAACCCACCCCACAAACGTGGCCCCTTTAGCAGAAACCCCCAGGAACTCCTAGCAATGGGCATGGCCACCCCTGGCAGGTCTCTACCAAGACCTGACCCCAGAAAACACCTCAGTCAGGGGAGGCTGAGCCTAGGCAGTCTCAGCAGCCTGTGAAGCATAAACCTGAGTCAGAATTCACACGCCTCTGCCCTTAGTTTACATTGTAAATGTGAATCGAAGCATTTTATTGTAATTAGCTGGAAGGGGTACAGATTGTAGTTGTTTTATAGAAGCAAAACTATGAAATCTATAAATGTAAAACTGTTATGGCGGCCATAATACATTCACAGCACTAAATTAAATTATGTCATAATATATAGGCCATTTATAAAAGATGTAACTTCTAATGGATTTTTTTTTTTTTTAATGAGGAGTTCCAGATTGAATATCTTGGCAGCTGAACTTTTCTCCTTAGTCACAGAGGTGCAGACTGTGAGAGGGTGATCCCAGCTGGTGTTCCAACCTGCTGTCAGCAGGAGTGAAAAGCCAGGTGACTCCTTCATCTTTTCATCATCTGGAAGATGGGGGGGATGGTGTGGGGCACAGTCCCAGCATCCTGACTGGCCCCACAGAGCAAATGTGYGCCCACGCCCTGAGGCAGCCCAGCTGAGCTGCTGTGAGCTGTCGCACCTTACACTGGCCCACYGAGGAGGGAGGGGGCTGCCTTGGGGACCCAACCCCTCCCTTGTCAGAAGAGAACCCACAGAAATCATTCCAGTGTAAACACCACAAGACACCCTCAACTACTGCCCTCTGTTCCTGCTCGGGTGGTACCACTCAGAGGGTACTGGGGGCTCGATGCTTCCCTGCTGCAAGTCACCAGTGGCTGTTGCTTTCCCCAAACCCAAAATCAAGTCTTTGCTTTGCAGTCTCTCAACTCAGAGGTCTCTAAGAACCGGTCCAGGGGGCTTTGGCACATTGAACACACGARTGACAAAAACCTTTGTCCAGTACTGACACGGTCTAGCAGGGGATCTCCAGCAGGGCCAAGAGCATCCACCCTTTCCTAGGTGGATAATTTACTCTCAGAATATTCTTGATAGCTCCCTCAGGGCTTCTCTGAATATGGATTAGCAGGAAGAGTTTCTTGCAAGGCTGAGCTCCTCACAGTGAAGGACCTGACTCCTTTCACTGGTKTTAGCTTGTGATTTGTAAAGAAAGATGGATAAACACACAAAGCTGTGACTTGCTGAGCACAGGAATGTTAAAGTCACTGATTTCCAGTGTAAAGGAGCAACATCCTTACTAGASCTACTCAAGGATTTTCCGCTGAAATTATATTCTCTGGAAAATTTCAGAATTCCTCCCCMAAATTATTTTTTTTTTAATATCACTGTTCTCAACACACTTGCCACTACCTCTGCAGTCCTCTGCTGCCACTTAGCAGCATCCACTTAGGAATGGAAAAGTTAGGTTTCCTTTTCCTTAAAATCCTTTTCCCAACCAAGGAACAAAAATGTAAATTTTTCTTTGTGGATTACTTTGACTTTTTTTTTTTTTAAGATCACATGTTGTGGTGCCTTCCTTTGGCAGCCACTTCCTGATGGGAGGAGAGACCTGTACACAACCCAGAATTTGTCCAAGCAGAAGCCTGTACAGTAAATGTTATGCAGGAAAACCTGTCGTTCTTGGAGGGTCTGAAGCAATGTACTCAGCAAGACARYGAGCTAAAACCTATTAAMTCTCAATTCCACYGGAACTGGATGATCYCTAAGATCCCTTCCAACCCAGGYCRTTCTACGATTTCCTGTTTCTGCCTGTGCTATCCCATTCCTTTGAAACTACGTTCCTAAATGCAAAAAGCATCTGTAACGTGCAGCACTAACACAATGGGACCCTTAAATCCACGGCAGCCTCTGGATTCTGCTAGAACACAAATTATAATGATAAGGAGGATCACTACACTAGGGGAGCACAATACACTGTCACCACTTCATRTTTAAATACATTTTTAGGATTCCCTGGTTCACAAACATACACCAAAACTGTCAGATAGGCTTCCAGCTATTCCTGCTAGGGCAAATTCATGGTTATTTTGCAAATGTTCATGGAGATTTTGAGCTCTAAGGGCTCTTGATAGAATATCTCTGAAGATCCACCTTCCGAAAGTGCACAAACGGTTCATGCAAGCGGTGCTGCACTCTATGGATATAGATATTCCTAGCAGCAGTGACTTTTACATGGTAGTCTCAAGAAATGGCTGTTGGATAGTATTCAGTATTTCCCAACAACTGCACTTAGCCAAAACGTCTGGTCTCACCAGAGAAGCTTTAAAACCTTGACAGAAATAACAGATCACTGGTATAGAACGACTTTAAACCAGCCCTTTTGGTGGCAATCTATGCAGAAGTAAACACGGGTTATCCAACAATAAAGGGAAAATATGCCATTTTTATTAGCTGAGCTTCACTGCTGCAGACACAGAAGCCACCTGTTAATGAGGATGAGTACGTGGGGACATGGCCAGGATAGATGTGTTTGAAGCAAGCAGACAATATTCTGCTGTCCCTCCACCCTGGTTACAACCATTGTATCACGTGGCATTGCAAATCAGGACAGTCTGTTCCTATAAACATTAAAGGCAATTTGATCACTGGGGTACAACAGACCCCACTATGCCAGGAACTCCGTTYACAGCATCTCAGGTGACACTGCAGATGGACATTTTATTTTCTGGAAAGTTTTCTTTTACACTTCAAGTGCTGCACTTCATGGTTTACTAAAGGGTTTGCCAGAATTAGCTGCATCTAAACAGTGGCAATAAACTTTGCTACTGGCCCTTTACCCTGCAAGATTTGCTTTTCTCTGGTCAGTGCTATCCAGCCAGCCTGTTCGCCACTAGGATTTTCCCTTTGTCTGGTCTGCGACGTATTTGTGACTAAACAAATAAACAGCATCAGTTCACTAGATGGATCTCCAGACCCAAACTCCGGAGTAAATTCCATAATCAACGAGGCTGAATGATGCTTTCAKCAGGCCAAGGCTGATACTCACTATAATTCACATTCCCTGGGTACGCTGTTCCATAATAAAGCTTGAATGTCAGGCGTGTCAGCCAAGAGCTAACATACCTGTTTGAACTAGTCTTGTGCCAATGGAAACATATCACAAACTGAAAACATTTAGCMTACTGTATAATTGTAAATGGATTCTTTTTAACCAAATGAAGAATAATCACTTATACATAAGCACACARATATGTTAAATGTTAGTATGTAATAAAGCCTTARACCACTCCTAGCTGGCATGTTCAGAATAATGTCACTGTAAATAAATACACTGAAGAGGTTTTAGAGTCCAAGACATTTTTGCCCATCAGTAGTATTAGTTTAACAGGACAAACTTTCATTATATTCTGACMTTTGGTACATACAGTACGTTGTTTATGCACTAAATGTCAGAATATAAAGATGGTTTAGCCCTTTTATTTATGTTTTTAAGAGTTATTAATTTAAGAGTGACCTTATTTAATCAAAACTGCTGTTTAATAAAAATCATGTTCACAGATTTCAAAATAGAGCTTTCGGTTCTGAAGAGACATTAGTTGTTTAACACTCAGATATGTGCTTAGCCTTCCTAAGAATCCTTTCTTCCCCTCTAAGCTTGCAACTCCAGCATGCACAGTGGTTTAATCGTATATTGTTCTCTGAGTACTAACCCTTTACAAATCATATGACATAAAAAGAAAAATAAGTAACATTGTAAAGACAGTAATGAGAACTGTTGAGCTAAAGTGCCTCTTAAAGAAATCCTAATAAATTCCAGAATTTCTAGTCTTCTGGCAAGCTTTCCATTTAGAATAAAATCAATGATCAATGGTTGCAAACAGTCAGCATCAGGCTTGCATGCCTCCAGAGCAGAAAAAACTCATAGACGAAAGATGACATTTAAAGGAAAAAAGCTGACATTGACTCCATCACTGTCATTGCTTCTGCCATAAAGCAGCTTCAAATATTAAAACATTTTTCATCTGTGCTGCATTATTGGCACCAGAAATTGTTTTCTCTCTGTCTGATACTCACTTGAACTGCAGCAGAGCTCCCCAGAGACTCCAGATTGTTACCAAGGCCTCATAACATATTGGCAGTTGATGTGGTGGTGTTCATGTACACTTGCCACTCACAAAGGAGCCTCCCCCTCCCTCCACACTCATAGGAAAAAGAAAATGCTCCGACAGGAATTTCCGTCAAGTTCAATGAGTTCACTGGCTCGGATGTAGGAGCTGGTGTGCATCATTTTGAGTGGCCTCCTTGAACTCAGTATGGGTTTGGCTATGGGGCTGGGGTGGGWGGATACATCGTCCACACTTCTGATTTTGTGCCAGTGTTTTGAAAAGCTGACCATCTGAATTCTTTTTTTTTCAAAATCTTTGGCCTYCTTTTACACAAATGCCTCTTAACTCGTCTCACATTCTGTGCTCAAGCTGTTCCCAGGTAAGTGTTTCACAACTCAATGGGAAAAGCAGAGCTTTTGTTGATCAGAGCACTTACACTCTGTCACTGGGAGGGGTGGCAGATTTAGATGCACCATGGAAAGTCTTTGCTTACTGTAGGACAATCTTGGCATAACTTTTCATGCAGACACACCAGCAGTACAGAGGTCAGTCAGAACTGGTAGGCAAATAAACCATAACTAATGCATCAGCTCATCAACAGGAATTAGGCACCTAAACCCCTATTAGTGTTTAAAACACTGCTGAAATGGATGAATACACTGTATTTCACATCACCTAACAAAGCCACACAAACCCAGTGTGTTGTCAAGCACCGGTACACACTCAGTTTATGAAAGATGACACAATTAAATGCAGCTCCACATCACCAGAAATGATTCACGCATCCTCCTACTAGGAAGAAGACTGAGCCTTTCATGAACAGAGGCTTCTGTCAGAAGCACTTGCCCAAGATCTAATGTTCAGAAGGATGTGAGGCAGCAGGACAGGTGAGGCAGCTCTGCCTCCACTCCCCTTTGTGCATTAAGACCATCACAGAGGCTGCAGCCTGAGTCACCTCTGACTTACTATCAAGTGAAACAACAAAGCAAAGCAAAGACAGGCTGTAAATTATTTTCTCTTATTTTCTAYTGTCTTCACCCTCCTTGTCAGTGAATACACCCACCTGGACAGTCCAGGTGTAAAACAGAATGAATGCTGCAATTTGCAACTCTGTTCAGCAATTTTAAGACCAGGGTCTCTGCCCTGTGACATATAAGCAACATTGTCCACCAGACCCTTTGAGACTACTTGCAGTTATGGGAAAGCAAAAAAATTAAGACTCAGGCTGACAGGAAGCAAAGATTTGCTCACTGTTCACAACTTCACCACCTTCATCCACCTTTTGACCAACAGAGCCAAGGGACTGCTACTCAAAACATTTCCAGCAGCTGGGGCATGACAGCACACAGAAGCTGCCTGTGGTCTCTGAGCCTGCAGCACACCTCAGCTCTTACAAGCCATAAACCACTAATGTCAGCATCCCACACACTACCAGGCTGGGAATTGGCCTGTGATACTGCTCCTGGTGCCACACTGCTCCTAGGGCCACCATGCCTGGCCCCAACCGGAGTCACAAACTGACACGACTGCAGAGCAAAATGCGCCCCTAAGGGACTGTCCTGCTGCTTGGATGGMAGTGCTGGTGCCTCCTGGCTACAAAGAGAGGCTTGAGGTTCCACTACCATTATCTCGCTCGTGAGACAGACTTTTAAAAGTCTGGACAACCAAGGGACTCAAAAGGGTTCAGACATATCTAACCTGCCTTCTTCCAGAACAGAAACCCTGAAAAACCCATGCACACTTGTCCCTGTGGCAAACCAGCTCACACATGACAACGTGCCTGTCCCCCTCGTGCCTGGCCCCAGGAGAAGGCTCAGACACCTACACACCTCTCACACAGTGTGGTTTTATTGTGCAGCCCCCTTTGTGAACAAAATCAAGCCACAAAGAGCAAGTGTTGCCGCTGGTGCTGCTCAGGGTGTTAGGGAATCTCCCAGCTGTGGATATCAAAATCTGCAGGTACCAGTGCCCAAACCTGCAACAGAGTGATCTGCTTGAGCAAAACAAGCAAGCTCTGATAATGACTGGATGATTTGACAGGGACATGTCTTTGTCTTTCTATCATCTCTCCCAAACACAGACAGTTACTTGCTTTTCCCTGGAGATGCTGGAGACCTGGCCAGCTGCAGGAAAGCCATGGACAAAAGAAAATGCAGTACAGCATTGAGCCAGTATTGGTTAACTCCTACCAGAGAAGAAGCAAACCAGAGATGAAAAAAGATATACTGGAGCACAGGATGGTGTAAGGGTTGGGAATGAAGGTGAGAGGAGGATGCTTTTTGTTGCCAAAGGGCTTGGTTTGTCTCAGAGGAAGCCATCCAGCATCCCCTCCTTTGAGATTTGTTTTTTTCACAATGTCACTAGGACACAGTTTCCTGGAGACTGACAGCATTAAAAAAATTACAGGGTTTCAGTCTATGAAAAGGAAGTAATAATTTGCCACAGACCTTTTACTGGATATTATCTCATGAGTCATGACCCATATCAGGAGAGCAGCCGTTTGAGTCTGACTTGAAAAGCGAGTGGTTGGTAATGTTCCCCATACATTCCTGCAGGTAACAAGTGATATTTAACTGAGAAGGTCTGTATAACTTGGCTTGCTGGCCCTTTTAACTCAAGTAACTGCCTGAGAGTGAATGACAGACTAGAGAGATTGTGTTGAAAACAAACAGAAAGAGAAATCAAATAAAAAGTATCTGTGTGGGTTGTTTTATTGTGGAAGTGAATGACAGCATTAGGATTTAGACCTCCTAGTTTAACACATCCTGCCTTCCCTAGTTTAATAACTATACACACAACTAAAAGACAGCATATAAAAACATGTAGCGATTTAGTGGATCAGGGTGGCTGTATTTGGATTATCAGGGCATTTAAGGGGGAAAAAAAAAAAAAAGACCACACAGGGAGACAGCGCAAAGAGCCTCTCCACAACCATCTGCCACAACATCACGTAGCTCTGTAAACTGACAGACACTCCTTTAGCAGGGCCCAGGCACGTCAGATGAATCAATCAATCAAAAAAATTCTTATGAAACTTAATCACGGAGGGTCGTGTTAGGGAGTGGGGAACAGATTAAATTACCACGGTATTAGATACGGGAAATGATTTCTGTCAAAACCATCTTTACTGCAATTATAATATGTTAATTATGTATTTCATTAAGTAAGTGGATTAGAGTCTGCACAGATGAAATCACGCTGAAGGCTTTGAATCATTTGCTGAGCGGTGTGGGAGGACTGGTGTGAATGGAACTCAGTTAATTTTGAAAACTTTCACATGCTAAACATGTCCCCCCCCCAAGTGCAGGAAATAAATGCCTCCCAGATTGTTGTGTAAAACATCCAAAGACCACATTAATTTTAGTGATGTAATCAGATCATGGCTGATGTGGTCCAGGAGCTTGTCAAAGATGCCATCARTGTGTTCGTGTATAACGAAGCTGCACTGTGTCTGAATCCCCCACCCCTGAAGGAAGATAACTTGGACAGGAGACCAGCTTTCTTTTTGTCTGCGCTCCAGAACAGAGCMCTACCCAGCACAGAAGGGAATCACAACCCCTCCTTATTTGAGGTACTGTATAGTCRTGTGTGCAGCTGCCAGCACAGGCTGAGTGCAACATTTAGTCTGCAAGCACACTGGAGCAGCACAGCTCTGCGGCATCCTGCATCTTTTGTGCTCCTGCTTATTCCTCATTCGATGGCAAGCAGGTACTGGTTTCATAGGAAAGGGCTACTTAATGATGTATGAGCAGTGGCCCTGGTGAGCCAATAACTCGCCATGTGTGTCTGAAGGGACTCGTGCTGGCTGACAGCTACTGGTGTCAGTAGGAGCAAGCTGATTTACACCATGGGAGGATCTGGCCCAACTCCGTAATCTTTATATTTTTCAGAACAGATTGTTGATGTCTGTAGGTGCAGCAAGAAACCACCTGCAGAAGCTGTGTGCAAGCCTTTTCTTAGTTTSAATTCTGTGTGAGTGAAAGAGAAGGAGAAGTGTTTCTGTATCAGTAGCTGGATGTTCCTCGTGCATTTAGTGCTGTGCTCTTGACAGAGAAAAGAACATGAAATAAGGGAAGATCATGGTAACTATTGTTCTCCTCACTCCCCAATAAATTAAATGGCTCATTTTAGAGGTTTATCTTGGAAAGGCAAATTAATGAATAAATAAAAATAAATGTGTCAAGCTATAATTAACAACAAGAATTGGGCATCTTGTCATGGAATGGTAGTCTTAGCAGTAGGTAACCTTCCATTCATAGGAGACTACCCCACATATCAAAAATAAAAGGACATTCAGCGTCACAAAGGAATAAATCTTCCAGCTCTTGCATATCCCTCTCTTCTTTGGAATAGCTTCCAGGGTAGCAGAGTTGTTTAAAATATATGTGAAAAAATAAGAGCAAAATAATTAATTTTAAAAAGAAGAACATATACAATATACATAAATTTGCCTCATCCCAATTATTTAGTTATCAGTAATAATCACAAGGGATTTAAAAAGGAGGAAAGAATCTGAGACAGCATAACACCCTGCATGGAGTGAACGTTGGTGTAAATGACTGGAAAAGGTTGGCTGATTTGATGAAAACCCAATCAGACTCTCTAGGGAGATATTACTTTCCTCATTATTCCACTGATTGGCCTTATTTCATCTGAAGAATGCAGCACATTCTTTACAGTGCTGGCAAGCCTCTTTAACAATATCCAAGGAAAAAAAGCCCTATCACCTCTGTAATCGAAACAACAAGGAAATTAACCAGAGTCCCTTTCCTCAGGGAACTGTTACAGAACCCCCCAAAATCTCCTGATGGATTGGCACAGGGAAGCTGCGAGGCAAAGGGGGTGGGATTTCGTCAGATTTGGCACACGGCAAAAGCCTTTCATAAATTCACTAAAAGCAACTAAAACAGCAGGCTCAAGCCATAACTCCTCCCTCTGCACTGGAAAAAAAAATAACACTCGAGTTGTTTGCTTGTAGCAACCTAATCTTAACCAACAGTGACATAATTTACTAAGGGAGTTCGTTCTTGTGATACGAAATTTGTTATGCCCACATCACTGTGCAGGGCTTTAGAATAAAGCAGCAATTTCAAGTCAAGTACAAAACACACTTGTGAAATTCAGTCTGAGAACTGTGTTATCAATGGCCTCAAGCTTGCAATAACTGTTAATTAAGTGTATTTTTCATTATTCTTTAGCAAAGAAGCAAGATTTAATGATGTAAGTTAACAATAGATGATAATTTAGAGTAGTGACAATAGTTTAATTATTCACACACATATAAAAGTTAACTTCATAACTTATTTCTTTGTAAGAACAAGTTCATTTAAAATATTTTGAACAGTGCATACAATTACCACATATGGTATCTTGCCACACTGTTTTTGTGGATACAAGTCAATTCGCTACAGAAGCATCTCCTCCAGTGGCAATGCAGGGAAGGAATTCTCAGCCTTAATMTTCTTTTTTGTTGTTGTTATTTGGGAGGAGAACAGACTTTACTAGCAATATATAGCAGTGGGGCCACTTGGTTGAAAACTGAGTCAGTCCTCAAACAATGGACCTCAATATTGCCTAAGCTATTTCCAAACCTTCCACCAAGGCCTTTGTTGAATTACAGGAAATACTGTGGGCACAGAACAAAATTACAGCTTATGATAAGCTGGAAAATGGTGCTCAAAACCTACTTGAACACCAACTTCTGAATACATTTGAGTGTCTCGAGACCATCAATGTCCTAAACTAAATCTAGATTAAATGTAGTCAAAAGCGTTTTGTAAGGAAGATGCTTCTAGTGTTTGTAACAGAAAAATCAGAAAAAATCAAAGGAGATATCAGTTTGACTCAAAGACTGTGAGCACCCAAGAAAATTATAATTGTAGTGCATTTAAATATAAAATTACTCCAAAGAACCCCCTATTAAGTAAGCATTAGTGATTCATTCTGTTCAACCAATTCTTCTGTTAAAATGCTGTATTTTGTACATTTTGTTCTCCTGGCAATGGACAARCCTAGGCACCCAAATAGCTTGCAATTTTAGACTAGATTTCCTGATTGGGAATGTGGAGATGTTCCTCGGTTATCACTCAATAAAACCTCTCAAAAATGTCTGTCACACAGAGAATTAGAACTCTGTAATAGTATGCGGTATCTATTTTCAGCTGACTCTTTGATTTACTGTTTTCTCCAACTCTGTGCCTGAAAACCTGCAGGGATAATATGATGGCAGCCTGATCCATTGGCCCAATCAGGCTGGTCTTTCTCTCTGCTAAGATCAGATTTTAAAAGACAGATTTAAGACCAATTAAAGACTTCATAGTGTCCTACACCATAAAGAGCTATGAGGGTCTCTATTTTCAAAGAAATGTTCCTCCCCTCAAGACAGAAAGACTGAGAAAAAAAGTCACTGTAGATGCACACTCTTACACCCATAAAATAGCAGCTGAGGGAGTGGAAAGGTCAAGATTATGAAGAATATTACCTTGTGCAAGAACTTTCCTGTTTTGCAGGAGTTTTGCTCCTAAGCAAGGCCAGCTGAAAGTGAGGTCAGGCCAAACTACTCATTTGACTTAAGAATGCATAATTGACACCCACATTTTGGACTCCCACATCCCTGAGGGTGCTCTTGGGAGGCCCCCTCAAGTTTTGAGTGTTTGCAGAGTATTGATGGAAATGTGGGAGACATTACATTCCTGCTCTGAACTGGCTCAAGCGAAATTAATTATGCCTTTTTCTCCTGCTGGATTCATATTACTATGAAAGCCAGCGTATTTGTTCTTCCAGCAAACACAAGAGCCTTCTTTTTGTCAAGCTTATCAGAGTCACACAATTCAGTATTGAGTCTTCTTGGAATGAACAAATATTCTGTGTATAATGGAGCCAGAAAATGTGACTACCTCAGGATACGCTTGTCCATCAGTGCACAGGAAGCAAGGAGAGACACCCTGACCTTTGGATCTGTGCTTAGGGAAGTACCTTTGTTAGAAGGTGGTGCCCATGTTCTCGAGCCAAACATCTGTTTCTTTACACTAAAACACTGCTGCTTTTAGCAGTATCAAGCTCAATGCCCTGTGACTGTCTGTAAAATTCAGAGGATAAGACAAAATTCACTAGTTTTCAAATGATGTTTATTGGGAGCTGCTGAAACCATAATGATAGTTTAAAAGATGAGCTAAATAAACTAAAAGATTGCTGTGCTATCTAGCAGCAGCTCCTTTCCTCTCTGGCCCTCAGAGGAAAGAAATGTGAAGGAAAATCTCAGGATGAGTGGAAGTGGAGGACATGAAGGAAAAGAGATCCCAAGTACATCCTGAGGAGAAGACACCAGCAGCTCTATGGTTTGTGTAGATCCTGGGGTGTCTACAACCTGCATGTTCCTCTTGCATGACTCGGTGGTTCACCTTAACACGAAGAAATATCTATTCTCGATCACTTACAGACGTATTTTGTCCAGCAGACCTGGAAGGTCACAACCATCCCCACRTAGCTCCAACAGTGATGTTTGCCCTTACACAACAGCTGAACTGCAGGTGGTTTGGAGGCCTGATCACTCCTCTGGACACAGCTCTGCAGGGAGTTTTGCAAGCCCTGGTCAGCCCCCGTGCCCTCCCCTCCTCGCCCGGAGGCTCTAAGAGGAGGGGGGCACAGCAGCAAGCCCGAGCAAGGTCCCTTGTGTGGAACTCAGAGCTCCTCACAGCCCCACCGTGTGCAGCTCACCACTCAGGCAGACCTTGCTCACATCTGCCTGCAGAAACACTGCACACACCTCCCCAAAGACATGTGATTAACCACTGATGCATTCATCAAGAGAAAGATGCTTTTATTTTCCCAAGAAGCAGATGTGAAAACACATTCCAGGATACTGTAAACCAGTGATCTCTCAAGACCACACCTTGAGCTGCAACACTGTGGAAATTCAGCTGGACAAAATCATCCATTGCCTTTGATGGATCCAGAATGCTACCTATCACTTATTTATTGCACTCTTCACTAAAGCAGCCTGATTTTGTAATGATGGAGGATTATAACATCTGATTACWTTGCACATGACAGGGCTTATATCCTATCCACAAAATGTTTCAATTAAATATGGCAATCTTGATGTGCCCTCTTGATCAAAAAAAACCCCAACAAACAAAACAACAAAAAACCCCAAACTGAGAAAGGAAATCACAATTCATTCAATAGTACAGAAATCAAGCAACATCAACAACCTTAGTAAATACAGCAGCTGAACTGGCTGTACAAAATGTTCATTCAATTCAACTCCATCCCAGCTTCTGAATTTTAAATTAAACTAAACCAAAATATGCCAAATTAGAATAACCTCTGAAATTCCCCCTATATAATTTATTTAGAATTGCCATCTAAAATTCATTAAAATCACTAGCTTGAGCAGAAATTCAACCTTCAGCATAGAAGGATGTACAACTGAGTAAAGTCATTTTTCCTGTTTCATTTAGGTTTGGTGTTTGGCTCCAGCATTATACAGAAAATCTCACGAAAGGAGGAAAAAAAGAAAAAAACCAAAAAACTCCCAAGAAAAACCTCTTGATCTCCTGTTGAAAAAAACAAAACAAAACAAAACAAAACAAAACAAATCCAGGAAAAATCAACCTGCTTTCAAGCCTTGTGCAGTCATTTAGGTCCTTCTTGTAGAACTCAGTCTGACTCACCTTCTAATCCTCCCCACCTCTCATTTATCCCAATAAACAGATTCTGACTCTTGTGTGTCCTGACTGGGGTTGTTCAGCTCAAAATGTGTGTGGTATTTGAAAAAAGCTCTCACAGATCTGTTTTGGGTGAGGTAAAGTGCTTTGAGACCTGCTCCTTGTTAGGGGGGAAAAAAAAATGCCTGCAATATGTGCTGTCCAGTTCCCAGAAATGGGAACAAAGCTAAATTAACCCCTACRGGCCCAGAGGCTGGTTCCTGGAGGCTGTGTGAGCTCTGTTCTTSTTAAACACCAACAAAACAAAAGGAAAAAAAAAACAAAATGAGATTTTTCTATTCTTCCCCAAGTGGTCTTAGATGATAAACAAAGAGATTAAGCCAATGGTTCTAATAGTAATTGGCCAGCAAAGAAGCCAATTTTAACTTCTGCATACTGATAACCATTGGGCAGTTTAGAAGCCATGGAAATACCAACCTCCAGTCAGCTTCTGAGTGGTGGCTTCAGACTAAACGCAGCCCTCAGTCAAATCACTTAAGCTTGTCTAGTTTTCTTTGAAGCCTGGGAAAAATCACAGTTTTTGACCAATTGCCATGGAAAACCATAAATCAGACTATGGTCATTGAAAGCTAGACTCAGGTCCACCATATGGTTTGTAAACCTGGAGAATCACTGATGCGTTTTGAGTTTCTGATGAAATCTGAAACATTGGCCGGTTTCACATGGTTTCAGATTCCCTTGCAAACATTKCAAACTCCCCGTTCTCTCAGAGCATAAATTCTTTCATTCATTCTAGAATGTGCTAGGAGATCACAAAGGAAACTTAAGATTAAAAAGAAGAAAAAAGGTAGAAACATACAGTTTTCACAACTGTGTATACAACCAGCCTAATGACCCGGACAAATGCACTTAATTAAGCATTTACGTGCACAATTACCCAGTTTGTGAATAAAGTCTTTACAAYTGCGTGTACTAACCGGATGTCAGATGTGCCTAGACTGTACATAACCTACGGTAAAACTGACCTTACCAAAACACAGCCTTCAGCTTCATCAATTGTTTTATCTATTTCAAGGCGTGTATAAAAAGTCAGATATATTCAGCACATCAGCTCCGTGTAAAACTCAACAGCCAAMCTGGGAGGTTAAGTTTTTGTTTTGCAAGATTGTCAGTGTAACTTGCTGTAGGTGTTTGGAAGCTGAGAGAGGTTTTCCTTTTTATAGCAAAGTATGGAAACTGTTTTTAAGAAAAAAAAAAAAAAACAACGACAAACCTGCAGACTTTTTCCATTTTGGTGACAAATAGTTAATGTTCCGTAGTCTTTGATTTATTTATTAAAAGTATTTTACCAGGAAACACAACAGAGACAGGCCTTCTCATTTACAGTGAGACCCCAGAGAGCTGTAAATTTACATACACAAAGGACTAGCATCAACCCCTGAACCTTTAATGTTTATTTTGATAGCCCACCCTGCTGGTAAGGCCTTTTGTTAAGAAGCCAGGTACAACAAGGCAAGGATCCAAACAAACAACACTGGTAGCTTTGTTGACCAGGTCATATGATGTCCTGCCCTTGAACAGTACCCCTTGTCTTTTTACCCTTTGCCCCTAGAAAATGAAGTTAGTTAGAGTCCCTGTGGCAGATTTAGCATTTCCTTTCAGTGTCTGCCAATCTATCAAAATTCAGCTACCGCTGTGAACCCATCAACTCAGTGCAAAAAAGAACAAGGCTTACCACGGACCCCCTCAAAGTAGCAATCATTTATCCCTTCCTGAACTTTAGCTGACCTTTGTAAGCACGCCAGCAGTTGAAGCATGTAGCACCTTGGCGGGGACCATCGAGGCTGCGGGTTTTTCTCTCTCCCCACCCAGCCCCAAACCCGAGCTTTTCTTTAGTTTCGTTAATAAACGTGTTGCTTTTAGGAAAAACCACTTGAAGGGAAATAAACCCTTCGACGAGAGGATGCAATTGTGCAGCACCATGCAAAAAGAATAGAAACAAATATAAATACTCTGCATTTAGGGAGCCAGTTAGCATCACTTTGTAGGGGAGATAAAACAAGTGGATTCCATTCACAAAGATTTATCGGAGGGAGGAGGGGAGATATTGTTCGCAGAACACAATGATGCATTTATACACAAATAATTGCAAAGTAAAATGAATCATATAGAACACTCGGCTCCAAAACTAAGACTACCACATAGCTACAATATATTGGCTAAATATTGTGGTGGGTTTGTTTTATTTTTTAAAGCAGCAGGAAAATCTAGATTGCAGGAAGGGTTATACACAGTGTAACTCCCACTGTAAATTTAAACTGACCTAAGGGACATAATTACATACATCTCATCATGAGACAATATACTTTTTATTTGTTTGAATTTTATTTGTATTGGTGAAACTGACCTGAAAGTGACACAAGTTTATTAGAAAAAGGACTCTCAAAAACAGAGTGGGCTGGTCTTCTTACTCAAGATGGATGTGCCAACTTCTAGTGTGATTAGAGAAATGGATAACTCACTAACATCTGTGCAAACTACAATAAAAAGGGATTTAGTGTTACCCCAAGGAAGGTAAAAGAGGCTGTCTGTCCATTAAACGCTTTATTACAGTGCCAGCAGCTTTTTTCTAACTCAGTTATTCCTGCACAGAGCTCAGCACTGTGACTGCCTGTCATCCTTACCAGACAGTGCTTGGGGCTTCGTAGTTTTTTTGTGCAAGGTAGATGACAATCAAATGACTCATTGAGCAGGGAAAGCGCCTGACCCCTAGTGAAGGATTAACTACGGAAAGTGAGTGTGATCATGTCACACCATTACTTAGAATTTTCACAGTCAATTTCTGAAAATATGAGATAACTCCTTAAAGAGACAGCTCTTTCAGGAAGCGCTATGAGCCAGCAGAAATCCCCTTCCAGTACAAAGGCAGACAGTGCCATCACGGAGACATCTGCTCAGCTGCTCAGTGTAAACCAAACACCACCCTTCTCATCACAGCAGACAAGGTTAAGAGCGAGCAAGACAAAAATCAGATGGCTTAGACCATTCAGGTGGTCTCGGCAGAAAGCAAAGTGATAAGAGAGAAGACTATTAAATCCCGTGTAGTGGCACAGTCTCTGTTTAGGTTAACCCAGGGACTTTCAAAATATGAACATTAAAATCTCTATGCAAACATGGGGTGCATGTTTCATGTGATCCTTCTTTTATATTAAAAATAAAAATCCCTCTCTCAGCACACCACACGAATGCAACTGCCCAGAGACTGCCCAACAAACCCATTGAAAGGAGCAAATGTTTTCCTTTGCTTGCAAACACATCCTGTGTCACGGATGGGAATGCCTGTTCCTCCGTGGCACAGCTGGACTACTGTAAGGAAATCTCAAGAAAAACCACAGAAATACTATTGGGTTCCCCAGCAGTATGAAACCCCAGCTTGTTGTCTCTGTGAACCTATTATCACTTTCTCACATTAAAACACCCTCGTGGTATAAGAAGAGAGGCCTGACCCATTAATCAGCAAATGAAGGGCCCATTTGCTGTTTTTACATAACACATTTTTTTCATGCACAGTTCTTAATGTGAGATTCATCAAGTTTCCACCAAAAAAAAAAAAAAAAGTAATTCAGCCTAAGAACCTCAAAGCTTGGGCGTGCCAAAATGAGTTAACATCTGCTGCTGCCTGAATCTAATTGAAATGATTCATTATAAAATTTACAGATCTGCTTAATGATTTTGTATTTCTTTTTCAGAATCACCTTGTTCATTATCTCACCTTAGGTAAGCTGAATTCAGCAGAGCTGTAGTCTCCCTAACAGGCTGGAGTTTGTATACAACGGTTCCAAATAAAAGGAGGCTGATTTTTCCCTTTGACATTGTGTTTGTGATTTTTTTTTTTTTTTTTTTTGTGAATATACTCCCTCAGAGAAAAGCTCCATTATCATCAAACAGAGACCCATTAGGGGCACCTTGGAAATTTGGACCCTTTTACTAGAATCGGGGCTTAAATAGCACTTTAATTTATGGCAGTTTTCTGGCTGATGGCATTTTTGCTCTCAGGTAAGGTCATCCCAATATATATCCGTTTAGAGAAAGCCAACACAAGAATCTTTTTATGCTTTTTTATTTTCAAGTAGCCAACTACTCAGCTGCTAAAATGTAAGTCACATACAGAATGTATGCATGCTTGATTCTACACTGTTTTTTAAAGGGAAAATGCTTTATGTGTGTGAAAAAGAGAAAAGTGAAAGAAAAAAATGAATAAGCATGTGAATAATTAGATCAGAGGTAGATGCCACCTTTTCTCAGTGTTGAAACTGTGAGGAGAAAAAAAGTGCTACCATATAATTGACATAATTGATCTATTTTTTTCCCTTTTTTGCTGCAGTAATTTTTTATGCATGCCATTGTTGCTGTTATTATCCAAGATGTGATCTTGTGTGGTTGATAATACTGACTAGATATGAATACTGGTAAGTACCAGCCAATCACAAATCTATAGTGTCTATTTCTGCATCACCAGGTGCTATCTCATGGGAAATATCCTCTTTTTTGGCAGGCACACAGCGCTCTGCATTATCTGTCATTTTCATTAGATTCAAGCTACAGCTGAGCCAAAAAGACTTAGTTCTAGCATATGTGCTCAAAATGGCCAAGATGAGATTGTCCAAATTCACCCTTTCAGGATTGTATTAGAAAACAACTGGAGCTAAAGCTAAAAATTAGAGCTAGCAAAGTATCTGAATTACATTTGGGAAACTGCAAACACCATAAGCTCAAAAGATTTCCAGCTTATCACAGTCATCACCWCCAAAAGCTCCAAGGAGCCTAAGTCAGCAATTTCTATGTTTTTCAACACTTCTTTTGTACAGACTAAATGTGATGATGTCAACAAAGAAGAACAAGGACATCACAAGAAGACAAAATCCTTCTGTTTTCCAGGGGCTCAGAAAACTCCAGCTAGATGCCACTGATTACATGCAAATGCCATAGTTAATAGGTCAATGTTATTATATTCTGAGTCAGCACTAATATATTAGTTGGGACTGTTGTTTATTAATAATTCTGTAGCTAAACTATATGAAATGGGACCATGAGCCTTTCTTCAATTACAATAAAATAGTAATACTGTATCCTCCATCTAATGAGGACAGGCTTAATTGGGATGGTTGCTTTATTAAGATACCTCCCAGGAAACTAATTTGGTATAATGTTAGTGAATAGCTGTGACTGCTGTTTAATTGGGATGGTACTAACAAAAACTCTGCTTAATGGGGATACATTTGGTCAGTACCAAGGGGTTAAGTGATACTTAACTTGGTGTTAAATGGGTGTGAAATTCTGAGTTTTGTTCTTTTAATGAAGACATAGCTAACTAGGGGTCAGGTAAGTAAAACAGGCAGGAAAATAAAATTCTATCACTATCATTTTTGTCGTCTCATTTTATTGCAAGAACTTTAAAAATGGCAAATGACTCCTTGGTAGCCTTCATTCACTCCTTGGATATAATCTCCATATTCTGTTAAAATTTATTAGTCTCTGACTTCCAACCTGCTTGAAAGTTTACACTGAAAGATGATTTCACATCACTGAATTCATGTGATTTCAAGTTGCATTTAGGAAGCATTTCTAGGTGGTCACTTAGGCAAAGGCTATGAGGAAGCCTTTACTCCACTTAAATCTGTTTTAATTCCATGATCTGAAGCAGGAGTCTCCTGCTACTCCTGTTTAAAGGGATGGAACTGGCAGGAAGGCTCAAAATGGAAATCAAAAGCCATACCCATGTCAGTTCTCCCGCAAGCCATCCATATGCATGAGAAAATGTATTTGTAGTAAAGTTCAATCTCCTGTAACAAGCAAATAGCTTACACACACCTTCCTCCTGCATGTAAGCCTTTTACTCAGGGAACCAGGGAAGCAGAAACAGTAACTTGATATCAGTGATCAACACATATATAGGAAGTTTCCAATAGCAGTGCACCTACCAGCATCTGTGGTACATATTAGCTAATAAATGTTTTATGTTAAGAAGTTTTGGTCTATGGAATGTAAACCCTTAATTATGAGCTCTACACCACATCTAAAACATTTATCAACCAATATTGAATAGCAAACATCTGTAAAAATCAATCTCTTTTTGTGGCTCATTTGCAAACCAAGGATGAACTAAATTGTGCATAATAAGCACAAAAAATGATCAGAAGATCTGCAGAACTGGCATAAAAAGATAAAAGGATATCCCATTATGGGACTACTGCACAGCTTCACCTACAGCTAGAATTCAAGGTTTATTGGTGACAGGAAATGAACATGTTGGCATTTAATAAAAATATTCACAAGAAATCAAGTTGAAATCTATGGTTTAAAATCAAACTTGAGATATGAGTCCAAAACAGATTTTTGGTCATTGTTAAAATGTAGTGTTGCCTTGAATGTTGTTTAATCCTATCAAGTACTAAATTTCACAGTTTGATTATTCTTGTTGTACAGTCTCTCTGTTTAGATTGTGGGGACTTTGGGGGTGTGGAGATCATATGATACTTTCTTAGGACCTTTAAATAAATAATAAAATACCGTTAAGCTCCTGATGTTCAAATCAAGGCCTTCACTATAATATACTAAATAAGAAAAATACAGAAACTGCCTTCTATTTTGAATTAATTCGTTGGTATTAAATGGAAACAACATGAGAGAATCTCAAAACATTAAAGTGAAAGAATTTACAAATAAACTTTCAAACAGTCTCTCAGCAAGCAAGTCTAAAGTTACTCAATATGTAAATCGCCTTATTAAAAGAAGAATTATGTCTTTTTCAGCAATCAGTTCAATTACACTGAAATATTTCAATAGAGAAATCTAGTAGTTGTACACAGGAAAAGTCCTTTAGAGAAGGGACTCAGGTGAGACATGAAAACTGAAAAAACATTCCTGAGCTGACAAGGTATCAAAAGAAGAGTTTTATGCAACTTGGCTTTTGAAAGGAGCCAGAGATTCTGATGAGAAACACTCCTAACCAACCCTGAGAAGTAGGATATAGGAAGTTTTTTCAACATTTCTGTTATGACTTTTTAAAAATAGTTCTTTATATTCCACATTTCACTGCAGTTAAGGTGAACCCAGCTTTGACCAGAAAAATCATCATGCAAAATTATACCTCAAGATAAAGGACTGAGATTTCTCTGGAACTTAAGGAGTACAACTTGGGCCTAAAAACATCTGTGCTTACATCTTCTCCCTGATTTTTTAAATGGCGCCAACAGACAAAGGTGAAGGACGTGAAATCCTGAGCAGACCAGGTCAGGTGATGCACAGGCTCATGGTGGTTCCTGGTGATGAGCAAACATGGTGTTTATCCCATAACAACGAAGGATTAATGGCCAGATGACCACCAGGACTGATGCTCAGAAACGTCACCGATCGTAGGCCAAACGTGGCTTTGAGGGCACAAGGAAGATAATGGACCATACTTTGAGAAATCAATTTGTATTTTTCCTGTGGGGACAAATGAGCACTTTGCTGCAGCAAATCTGGAATGCTAATGGAGGCTCAGAAAGGCTCTGGAAGAGGTAAAATACTGCCTTGATTTTGAATAAGGGAGAATATGACTTGTAATTGGCCTGGGTCTTTGAAATTTGCTTACAGTTATTGTCTGCTAAATACTTTTTTTCCTAGCGGTGTTAGCCAGGATTCTGTGTCCTATGATCTGTGGCTGATGAAGGTAGTTAGGGGAAAACACTAAAATGGCAATTTGTGTCTAAACAATTGCTGCAAAAATTAACAAAACACTAAAATATTATGCAGTAGGATCTTTGCAAACTTCCCAGATTAAACTGGGGACATTACCTACTCTGCAACTCAAACTCTGAAGAGCTTTGTATGTTATAAAGTCTTCATGGTATCATACTGTTATAACAGAAATACCTCRTATTTTTAAACCAAATCTGCAAAATGAAACTACAGATAAAGTCAAAATAACCAAGCAAAATTAACAGGCAAGTTCTTTAAAGCTCATATTCCATCCCAATTTAAATATCAAGTGTCAAATGTGGCAGGGTTTTGTACAGTACACAGAGAACCAATAAAACTCCTTTTTTTTCTTGGTAGTGTATGTAATCCCTAGAAAACCTACCAACAGCTAAAGTAAAAACAAAAGCACGCTGCGGACTTGTGTGATTTTTGCTCCTTTGAAACGAAACAAATTCTCTGTTCTGTTGGGGTTAAGGGTTGGTGGTCTCACTTGAGCCCACAGCGGACAGTCGACTGCACGACACGGCTGGTGAGGCTCTGGGCACAATTCCGTGTGATTGGCAGCGTTTGCTCAGGAGAGGCCCGGGGCTGGATGATGAAGTAACTTCCATTATAGAATACAGACAAGGTCAGTTTCATGCAGAGAGTAGCAACAAGAAGTCCCAGTCCCCAAAGCCTTTGTCCTACTCGATGTACGCGTTTGTGTTTTGCTGATACGCTTTAACGAAAAAAATGTTTTTCGGCCGTTAACTGCTATGTGCATGAAGGTTATCAAAACTGTGGAAAAAACGACATCCCATGTACAAGTTAAAAAACAACTGTGCTTATCTACTGCATCTAAAATAATCTAAGGCTGTCATAGATGTTTTTGCAATACTTTAGATAGAATGATTGATTTTAGAGAAGTTGTTTGGACTGTGTCTCTCAGGAAAGCTGTCCATAGAGCAGTAACTAAGAATAACAGTTGTGTTTTAAGAGTTATGCCCAGATTTGAGAGGCCCACCTGCAGAGCGGCTCGAAGTCCACAAGCTTGCCTACAGAAATGGGATAGCTTCGAGCTGGAATGGAGCATTTGACGGTGCTGGCTGAGCTGAATTTTTCCAATGAAAATCAGAGTTACAGCAAAGCAAATCATTCAAATCAAATGAACGTAGAAAATCCAGTATGAAGTTAGAGTTCGTAGGGATGTTCATTGGAGCAACTTAAGTACTGACAAAGACACTCATGCTACAGCCTGCATTTTACTACCCAATAGTTCACGTGACAAAGACATTTAATAAACTGAAATTCAGCTTAGGCAAGTGGGCAAGTAACAGTTCTCAATCCTTGCAGTAATCTTAGTGCTTTGGTACCTTCATTTCCCATGAGTCTGTCCAGGACCAAAACCTCTGCTACGACAAAGCAGCCGCTGACAGCCTGTAGAAGAGCTCATGGCAGTTGCTTTTGCAACACACCCCTTAACAGMGTTCTCTCCAGATTTTTCTTTAACAGCAATTAAATGGTTTCCTTCTCCTACCTGGAGAAACAAAGGCCCGGCTGCCTGGAACTTTGAGTTATTAATTGCAGTCCATTTTCTTCTCGACCAAGGTCTGTTCCCAAGGTCACTAGGGAACACTGACAATATTCCACACTGTGTATTTAGCAGTCCACCTAATCCCTTTCTTTCCTTCCCTCTGTATGTACAGCCATCTCTCATTTGCATGCTGTCAGACAGTACAGCTTGCAGGGGTGAAAGCAAAATGTACAGTAGACAATGTACCAAATTTCTTTTAAATCACAGACAACAAAAACCTCCAAACTACTACAATCTTAAGTTAAGAAAGAATTCACCTTGCTGGAGCCTCATGATGCTACTGACAGATTATTCCCATTATATACATCTATTTACTCTGCTAATCAATTAAAACACTGAAGTTAACATATGCCATATTAAGTGGTACATATGCTATGAAACAGTTTGTTAAAAAAAAAAAAGCAGAAATACTTTTGTGAACTTCTGTTCCCATCTGATGTTTTAAAACAGTCTTGAAAAATTATCATTTTCTAGCCCAAACACAAAAGCATTTCTCCCACCCTCTGCTGAGGCAGCTGAAGTTAATGAAGGAGACCTTAGGGGAGAACAGAAGCAAATGAAAAAATCCCCTCTTCGGCATGATATTCGCCATCAAGTCTTGTGGAAAGGTCTTAAAAATGTTTAAGGGTTAAGCAAAGACAAATTGTCTCAGAAATGAAACGTCTTTAGGCAATAAAATTTGGCTGCAACAATCTCCTGATGACAGGCTCATTTCTGCAGTTCCTATGTGACACTATTCYCAGCAAGACTGGACATCTGAGGAAAGGGCTGCCCCTAGGCTACAGTGCCTAGCATATAATGCCCTGTACCTTTGGAGGGGCTTGATTGCTTAGGATTTCTGTCACACAGATGAAAACCAGAGAAAATTGGGGGGGGGGGGGGGGGGAAGTAGGTGGGACGGTTTCTTTGCTTGAAAAGAAGTGGTAAAAAGAAAAAAAAAAAAAGACGCTAAAGAGAATTGGTGGTGAGGCTCAGAATTCCAGGCCTTCCCAGATGGGACTGACAAGCAAGCTGAGTGTGAATGCACACTAACTCTTGCCCATCAGCCCTGAGCATCCAGAGCATGGGTGAACAGGTGCAAAACCTATCTCGCTGGAGTCTCCTTCCTACCTCATTTAAAACACCCCTACACCAACCCCACTGCTTCTTTGGCTGGATTCTGCATGATCACCTATTTAGTAAACAGCTACATAGAGGTCTTGAACTAGATCAGGAGTATCGAAACCTGAAAAATTAAAAGAGCATTTTAAGACTAAATGTTCCAGTGTGGTTAAACAGCACTGCTGAAGCGCCCCAGGCTTCACACATCATTCTGACGAGGACATGTCACATTCTGATACTGACATGTCAAGCTTAGGAGGTTTAGACAGGTACAGTTCAACCACATCGCAGCATTGAACTTCCACTTCTAAAATTTTTATCTTGCTTGTACAGGGAGTCAGGAGGGCTGCTTTACAACCTTGACTGGCCACAAAAATAAAAGAGGGGGAGGGTGGCTTACCAGGTCAAACAAAAATAAATGGGAGGGAGTGGGCAGTGAAGACCTATATTGCAGTGAAGACCTCTATTGCCTTCTACTCCCCGTGTAGACTTGTGCATCACTGTGTGGAGAGAGGGGCAGCAGAAGCAGAATTAACTGCTCTGAGGATCAGCTGCTCGTCCCTTGCCAACACACCCATTTCAATTTGGAGTTCAGGCTGTCACAGACCACTAGACTCACAGACTGTTCCTTTCATTGGTGGAGACAGTTCCCATGGCAGGATAAATCCAACTTCAAACCACCTATGCAGCCATGCTGACCAGATCAAATTTGAAGTTTTTGTGCACGGCAGGCGTCAGCAGACTCAATTAAGGTGAGCTGCTAAGCTAAATTTGCCCTGCCACCCCCTGGCAGCAAAAAGTTCTCCCTCTCACAAATTTCCCCTGTCAAAAAGCAACACAAAAAGCCTATCAAAGACTCCTGGATGCCAGGCAGGAGTAATCAGTGAGGAGAGCTGCAGGGATCCATGCAGSGCTATAGCTTCAGCAGCAAACAAGGACACCCAATGATAAAATCAGCTATTCTGCTGTGGGAGGTAGAAGAATGTGTCTAACGCCTCTTCTTCCTTGCCTTCCACCAGCAATCCTCAAAACAACACTTGAAAGAAGAGCAAACCCAGGCATTGAGACAAGCACGGGGATGCTGGCTAGGGGTGTTTTTGTAGTACTGTAGCAAGAACCACACACTGTCCAAATGAGTGCTTTACATCCTGCTCTGTAGCATTTAATCTTGCACTGATGAATTTTGCTCCATCCAGCAACAGCCAGTTAAAACCAGAACTGGATGCTCTGGCCAAGACTGATGTCAGATATTCCTGTATCTTTGTTTCCCATCTCCAGTGGACACCCTCTATTACAAAATCTGCTGGAAATATTTCCTGGCAGCATAAGAATCTGTAGTTATTGGGAAACAAGATATAGTCTGCTGTGCTAGAGGGAACTGCTAACGGTACTAGACTTCTTTTTCAAGAACTTTTAAACTAAACTAAGAATTACTACAAAAAGCCTGAAGAACCTCCAAGTGAATGAAAGCAGTGCAACTTGTAGAGTAAAGCTCGCTTGAAACAGTCAAACTTTCCTTCAATCTAAAATAATACCCAGGTGTTCTTCAAACTGACGGAATATTTGACCAGCTTAGCAACAAAAACATCTAAAGCTGTTTTCTAAATCATAGGAATTTTCACCCTGAGCATAACTGAGAGCAGAATACAGACACTACTGAGTTGTGAAGGTTGGGCTAGAAGCGGATGGGAGCATTCCAACCACACTCTCCAACTGATTCCTGCCATAAAAGACCTCCCCAGCCAGGAGCTCCCCAGCCCAAATGTTATCAGTGGGAACTAAACAACCTCTTAGTGAGGTTCTTTCTGGGAAGATTTTTCTCTTTTTGCTGTTCAAAGGTTCCTCTGAACGTGAATTCTTTAATCCCTAAATTTTTTTTCTCCACCTCTGTATCACCTTTCTAGGTCTCTTCCTAGAACAAAGAGTTTACCAAAGGCCAAGACTCCCCTCTATACAATTGCTTACCAGAGTCAATTAAATAACTGTTAATGAAGAATTCCTTTTTCAAAGAAAGCATATTTGTGAAAGGGAAGTTGGAAGAAAAAAAAAAATCCAAAAATCACACTTGTGGACTTCAACAAGTTTCCTGCAAGGTAAGAAAAAAAAAAAAGCCACTTTAGAAATTTTGGTCATAGTTCTAAAAGTAAGTATTTTAGAAGAGRGTTGCTGAACCTGAGCCTTATTCCTTACTATTCATTTATTTCACACTTCTCTCTTTACCTGTGGTTCCAAAAGCAAGAGATTGTTTAATTCCACATAAAATGAAGATGCACAAAAATCTTTGTGCTAAAGAAATGTGTTTGTTTTTTGGTTGGTTCTTTTCTTTGTTTGTTTGTTTTCTGGAATCGTGTTCTCTGAGTCAGGTCTGGAGAGATGAAGACACAACTTTCACATTCCTTCAGGGTTGAAGTGAAAGTCTTGGAAGACCAAAAGTCCTAGAGACAAAGACCTAGACCATTCAATTGGACAGTTTTACATGAATTTCCATTAATTTTCCATGAAATACTTTCTCCTTTTAAACCAAAATTTAAACTCTATGCATTTCAGGATCATGACCCCTTCAAGGTGACAAGATTGTGGCTTAGTACTCCAGCAACTGTAATTCCTGTAAGGTTTACAGCTTTTTCCAAAAGGTCATCTGACTGGAACTCAGCAACATGCTAAACCACAATGCAGAGTAACAGAGTCCCTGCTCTGATAACATGGCCCTTTTTTTTTTTTCTTTCTAAAGTTTCAGTCAAAATACATTCCAGTCCCAGCACCCGATTTCCTTAAAGAATTAAAAAAGGTAGTTTTGTGGTTCAAGCCTCAACCTCTGGTTGTTTGATGGCAATCAGAGGTCAGCTCATTTTAAACTCCTTGATCATGTCATTTTACTTGACCATTTTTGCCTTAATTGCAGATTGCATTGGCTGTAGCACAGTATTCTATAAATACTTGAACAATCTGTTCAATAGAGTGATAAAGCTAAGCAATTTAAAAAATAAGTTGAGCTATGTCACCTTCTTGTCAACTAAGCTACTAATTTAACTATATGTAGAACTTATATAATGAACTGCTATGCTGAGCACTGGGTAGAATTTCTAGTTATTGGCTTTCAGTGCTCATTAAGGTGAGAGATGACAGGACTGGCCACGTGTTCCTATACAGCTGGATATCACTGAGCTTATAACTAACCTGGCTAGAGCAGAATTAAAAACACTTATCAGCATTTAAGGAATGGAGTATTTCAGCAGTAGGTTAGTCCTGCTTGCCCAAGCCCTCATGTTTTACTGTTCCTACTGTGGATGATAGTAGAGTTTTAATTATTACAAATATTTATATATACAGCTGCTAAAATTGTTTCCCATGCCCCAGCTCTGTCCAGGCCATGATCTCCTTCAGTCACCTTGCTGATGTCTCCTCACCCTTATCCTTACATCCCAGGTTTTGGTGGCCACTTCTACCTCCTGCACCACATCCTCATTACAAAGGTTATTTTTGAAGGGCCTGAACCGTCTTCAACCGCCCTTTCCCATCTGCCACTCTCAGTCCTGAGCTGTCAGGGGAGAGGATTCTGTGCAAAGGCTGGATTCCCATTGGTGGTACAAACGGACCACAGGGAAGCACACTGCATCTCTGAATCCAGGAACCCTGGGGGGACAGTTTATAACAGTTAGCAGGTGGTTGAAAAACCGCTTTTGCTGGCAATTCAGCCCTCTGCTTCAAAAACACGCTTCCTAGGATCTCTTCCTGGAAACACTGCTGTAGCAGGTAACTCCTGAAAAAAAATCACATTTTCAACTTGGGAAAATGCTTATTTAGACATCAGAGAGACAAGAACATCACATAATTACAAAACACAAACACACAGAGAAATAAATGTACAATGTCAGCTATATGTCCGGTGGCATCCACTGGACAGGTCATGGAAAACCATAATTTCACAATTCAAATAGTGAACAAATAGTTCCAGAACACTGTCTCCAGTAGATTTGTGTCTTGGAGTCTTCACTATGAGATCTGTGGAGACACAAGGCCCATCCGAGGCTTTTCCTCTGCTCTGATACTTAGAAGCATTTCCTACAGTGCAAGCACTCTGCTGTATAAGAAGTTATGAATACCACCTAAAATTTATCTCTCTGGGGAGGACTATTAGACTCTGTCTGATTTCATGGAGCTCATAGGAAATGAATACCCTAAACCCCAAAATATGTTGGGTTTTGAACCCCAGTTTCATGGGTATTTAAGCATGGGAGGGATGTAGACAACCAAATAGGCTTTGTGACTGTGCATGTTTGGCTTCCATAGGAAACTAGGCTAAAAGATGACCAATTTTAGTTTAGATTGATTATAGTACAAAAGAAAAGCCTTAATATACCAATGTATTACTCGATAGAAGTCACTGTTCCCTTCTGGAGAGCTGTCCTTGTTGAGTTCTGTTTGCTCAGGGAAATGACATGGCTTAAGTCTTGATGTATACTTCATTTTTAAGAAATTTTATGGCTATGAGAATACTTGCAAGTGTTAAAGGGTACTTCTCACATGGATTTTAAGTGATTATATCAGGGCTGATGAACTGTTTATTTGCTGAGCACAGAACAGACCTCCTCAAAGCATTTGGCAGGCCACACTAGCACATCTCCTAGTGCCAACCCATACCAACATGAAAAGAGGAATACAACAGCACAGGACACAAGAAGCAAAATCAGCAAGCCCAAAGGCTTCAAGTTACCCAACACAAYGCTATTAACAAACACACAAGAAGAAAAAAAAAATAAAAATAGATGAAATAAGCTTCTCAGGCCTTGTTCTCACAGATTGTCCCCTAAAAGGATTCCCCATCCCTGGCCGCAGCAAATAGCACCCTGCAAGCAGGGTTTTACATTGCAGGAGCCACAGTATGCAGAAAGCCTGCAGGAGTCAAAGTATGCAGATTTATAACCTCTATTGAAATTTTACCATCTATTGAGTCCATGCAAATTATGGACCAGGATACATTTAGGAGTCTAAGCCTTTCTGCCTTCTGCTTCCTTAGTAATAGAGGGTCAAAAATCAGTATTGTGTGAAAATGAAGACCTTGAGGATGTAACAATCTTCTTGGCACACTTTGAAAATCTTGAAAAAAACCCACATAATAGAAATAAGAGAACAACTTGCTGGTTTGAGTTTAAACTCTAAAAATGCAGACTTCTTCCTAAGACACAGTTGCAAACTTCTCTATCAAAGGCAGTTGGGAACTCCCCTTCAGTTTCCACCTTCCATTTTAAAAGACTCTTTTGCCTTGACTTTAGAGACATTCTTACAAACCTCTTCTTTCATACAGTTTTCGAAGAGTGGCATGAAGAAATTGCTGGAGCTAAGGAAGTTCTTCCACTATTTCTTTAGTGCAGGGGGAAAGAACCAGTTGCAGCTTACCTTTAACTCCTTTCCTCCTGTAAATACTTGCCCTTCTGCTCTCGACTATCTGCTGGGTTTTCACAGAATTCCCAGTACTAGTTGGAAATGAACATTTTAAAAGGCCAAGTCACCCCACAGCCAAAGGAGCAGTGGTACACATGTCCTGCAGGGCAACAAAGCTTTTATTTAACAGGACTTTCTCACACATCCTCCATGTCTGTGTCCCCACCAGCAGAAGAGTTTCYTCCAGCACTGGGATGCACACGCGGCCAAGAGAGCATGAGCTTGCATACACAATCTGGCCTGGGTTCCCTGGCTCAGTGCAGAGCTGCCACAGCCCACCCTTTCCAAGACAAGAACCTTTTCCTGCTGCCAGTAACTTAAAAAGTCATGTCATTCAAATAGTTTAAATCTGTCCTGAGAAATCAGAGTCAAATCACATGCCTGATGGGAGCTGTTAAGGCTGCACAAAATAGAATTTTTTCATTCCCTCCTTTTCTAGCAACAAAAAAAAAAAATCCCAGGAAATTACTTTAAGACTATTGAGAGATTATGATTTATTTTATAAAAGTTAAGCACTTACAAGAGAGAAAATACTAAAATTAGGTGGTCCATATGACTTCAAATCTGCTTTCTTTTTCAGTGCAACATAAACCATCTTTAATTATATTATTACTTTTCTCCACACAAGGCCTGCATCGTGCAGTATATGGGGGGCACCACAACTCAGAGAAAAGAGGCAGCTATTCCAAGAATACCTTTTCAGCTCTCCATTTCAATTTCTGCCTCTGATGCATTTGCTTCAAGGAGTGCTGAATTGCTTTGACATCTATTGCCAGAATATGTGCATGCCTCAAAATTGCTAATGATGTTTCTCCACAGGGAGATGGACAATACTACTTTTCCCATTTTACCAGGCAGCAAAGTCCCTGAGTAAGTCTAGGTCATAAGTTAAAGCCTCTTGTCTCCTGGCCACATGCTCCAGCCTCCAGGATCTGCATATGTAATCACTGCCTGGTCTGTCTGATCCACACTGTAAGAGCTTAGGAATTCTGCTCTTCAGGCCCTGGACGTTCCATGCTGAGCAGCCAGATTTGTGATTGAGCTTTCTTGCATATTATTTATTCTCATGTTTTAGCCATGTCTTTTCTCTCCTCGCAGTAACTAGTGACATTGTTAACTTTCAACTGCTACTAAGGCAAGGATAACTGCCTCGTAGACACTGATACTGTGCTTTAGTTTATGTCCAGAAAACAGTTCGTGCTGTGGTCTAGAAGAAGGGGGGTGAGGGCAAAACCCCATAGGGAAGGAAAAAAATAAAGTACAACATGACCAGGGAACTAAAAAAAAAAAAATCACATACATGCCAGGCAACAAAGTATAGCTTGAATGAGTAGCTTAAAATTCCAGCATTTTCTAAAAGTCGAGTGTTTACATGTGAGACTGCAATGGTCTTACAGGAGCCTGTTATGTGCTCAGTCCTAAAGGTTCTTTAGTTAAAGCAGTTTTAAAGGTTAGTTGTTTCTAGGAAAGCAGCACAAAATAACATAATCTTATTGTTTCCTATTTTCTTCTGACTACCCTTATCTCACTTTCTCAAAACGGCAATCCATCCCACAGAAGATATTCTTTTTCTACCTTGGATCCTTTTCACATGACTGAAATTTCTATTACAGCCTCARCTCTGAATTTGCAAAGGAAGGAAGGAACAGGATGTGAAAGTTGCAATAAGAGAAGCAATTTATGTGCCACGAATATTAGCTTTTCTCCACTGTTGCAGTGAGTGTGATAAGAAGTAGGCACCCATGTACTGTATGCACAGAATGAAACCTCTCCTTAGCAAACAGAAACTGAAATGTTTGCCCAAAGGATCAAAGATTCACACTGCAAAAGACTAATATTAGAGGGCAAGATAACCAATTAGTGTTTCCAGACCAGGTGCAGAACTGAGTATTATATTTAACTCAGCTACAAATTTCATCCTTTGCCCTCTATAAACTCCCACGGCAACACAGACTGTGAACATGGGAGAAGTGAGCAATTTCTAACGAGATCTATCTATGGAAGCATAGGCAAATTCATATACAATTCATCACCGAAGAATTTGCCATTAATATAGGAATCATGTTTCTATTCTAATGTCTTATCACTTTTTAGTATGCTTAAATGCAGCTAAGAGAAAGTCAAACTGTGAACCCTCAACAGTGATTTCTGATCACTCAGCCTAAGCCAGAGATACCCTCTGAAGAATTAAGTACTAATCAAAGCCAGGTTTGGCTTTGCAACTTCATCCTGTACATAGCAAACTGGAAGGTAAAGTACCATAATGTCTTAAAATACCACCACAGATTGTTTCTATCCCTTCCAGGATTTCCAGGCTCATCCTATCATCTATGCTTGCTAAATACATTCAGTGAAGGGTTATGTAATAAATATGGTAACATCTGGAAGCCTACAACATTCAGCACTGTTTAGTTAACATTTAAAAGTGTGGGCTGTGTAAAATTCAGGTGGGAGAGCACTGATCCATCACCAAGGATATCAGTATTAAGGAAATGGAGAGGGCTGTGTGGACACTGACAACTTTCCAGCATATCATTATTGTCAGGGTTATAAATGATAACTGTAGCTTCCTACTTAATTTCACTCTTCAGAGTACATTCATCCCCTTCTGTTGGCTTCTCATTCCCTTTTTTCTTTTTCCACTTTTCTCCTTTCCACAAAAGGCAAGGTGCACAGTTGGCCTAACACACGGATACCGTCCCCTCTCTAATAATGCCCCTTACATTAGTGCCAAGCAGTCGAGCTTTCCTAAAGCACTGAAGTAATTCCACAATACCCTCACTGCTGTGGAAACTGCTGAGCAAAACCCTCACACAATGGGTCTCCCTGGCATTCTTTAACCCTGTTGGTGATGATAAAGTCTCATAAATCTAGGTAAATCTTTAATTATACCTTAGGAGCACTCTGACATTATRACTATGGAGCAGTAATAAAGAATATGCTGACAATTAGCTCCAGTAAGTCTACACTTTATTGAATAGGGGGAATTGCTTCTAGGGTTAATCTAGAGTTGCATCATGGGTTCCTGTTGCTATTTTTGGTTTGCCTTTGCTAAGCCAATTTTTATGGGTTAGCATATATCCATAGAGCACACAACACCTGCACTTCTACTTTTTTTTTGGCAAGTATTTATCTCCTCTACCTTTTTCCTTTTCTCTGGAATATTTAGAGTTCTTGGTATTGGAGAGCCATTGTGGTTTTGGAAAAAAATGAAGACCTAACTACGTTTTTGTCATGTATGGCTCTTTCCAATGGCAGTTCTTTTTCACTCCAACTCTAGTTGAAAATTAGCAAAGGTAGACCTCTTACTGTGGCTTTGGGGTTCTGGTGATATTGGCAGAAAATCAGAACACGTCTGACTGTAGGATAGATCTTTSCTTTTAAATGTCAGAGCTACATTTGCATGTATTTTCTACTAGTTTATGCAAGTTATTTATATCTTAAAGCAAAGCATACATTTTAACTTGTGTGAATAATGCTGAAAGAATAGCACGTTCTTTTACTTTGCTAATTAAATCATCTTGAAAAATGGTCTAGGTGGTAAGTGACAGGATTAACAAGGGCACTTTGCAGGATTTTGATGTTTTCTTGATTAGATGGGGAGTATTTTATATAGAAGCAGTATTTGATGAAGTGGTTTTAGCAATGTGAATGAATGCACGGCCCCAGTTTATCTCAGTGTCTTCATAAAGAAGCCATCTTAGCTGTCAAGGAAGCCCAGCCAAGAGTGAAAATGACCTTAGCTCACAGCTAAGCAAAAGGTCAGCTGAAAAGAATACTGAGAAACATTATTCTTAGTTCTGATCCTTTGGGTTAGCCACTGTTATTCCCAACAAATGYAAGGCATTGTACTGAACTTTAATAGGTCAATATTACAGGAATATTAGGTCTAAACCCCACAAAATTCTTTTCACTTTTCCTTTTATTTCTTTGCTGCAAGAAATAATGACTTTCCTATTACAAAAAATAGCTTACTGAAAAGATTATGTGAAAGGGAACTATATTTGAAATAGCTGCATGTCAAGATGACTTTTTTGAAATGGTAAGAGATGGTCATACTACTTCTATTGGCAACAGCCACACCAATTCCCTAAGCCTCTTCCAAATGTGATTCCTAAACCTTTCTATTTTGAAGCTAGAAGAAATAATAAAACTGTCAAAATGTTTACATATAGTGCCTACCACCTGAGGTCTCAGACTGCTCTGTCAATATCCTATTAATTGCATTATAAATTTTATAGAGCTGGAAAGTACAAAAACTCCCATTTTACAGATGGGGAAATGGGAATATTAAGAATTCATGCACTCAGTCACACAGGAACCAGCAAGAAAGAGGGCTAGAACGAAGATCTCCAATTGCCCAACAGCAGAGCTCATTAGACAGAAGTCGAGCAAAGAAAAATATTGCATTTGTCCCTGTGATTTCAGTCTTCTAGATATGAAATAGTTTGGTACTAATACAATAGCAACACATTTCCATGGATTGCTCCAGGAGGACAGCAATTTGGAGCAAGTTACAGTAACTCTCTGGCCAAAAGCAACACAAATAGAGTTTTACAAAAATAAATTGCAAAATAACAAATGGTAACAAATATTTTTTTTTCATTGAAATATTAAAAAGGAAAGAAAATAAAAGCCACAGAGGATTATCAAAGAGCTACCCTATCTTCATAAAAATTCAGTGTTGGTAAATGCAGTAGCCTGGATTTAGTTTGCATATGTTATATTAATCCTGGTCATACTTAAAATGGAATACGGAGGGTATAAAGAGATCACATCCAAAGCACTCTCCTTGAGATTTTTAAAATGACAAAGAAAATCCAAAATYGCTCAGAGATAAGGAACTGGGAAAGGTGATCTACTGATTCTAACCTGTCCGACAGATGTAATTCAGGAATTGAATTTGATTTGGTTTTATTTGCAAGACTGCGTGTATCATGTACATTTTAGCAGATCCATCTGCTTCAAAGGCAGCAGGATTTATCCCATACTCCGGTCAGATTTCCTCCCGTTCACACTCTCACCACAGTCACCTTCCAGTCTGTGCATATGCCTCGCAGAGAAACGGATTCCAGTCATGCAAAAAACCCTCAGTCTGTAAAAAACGAATACATTGCAGTATTGAAATCTCAAAGCACCTTGCAAAAATTCACAAAGTGAGGCTCAGAAACCCCTCCAGAAACTACTTTCTCCATAAATGTTCTCAAATACTTTTTTGGGGTTTTTTTCACATCTTTTCCACACAGAAAGAGAACAGTTTCTCTGGGAAAACATTCTTTTGGCAAAACATGAGATCAGAATTTTGTGTTTTCAAAAGAAGTTGCAGAAAAATTAATCACCCCAAAAGGTAAATCTCAAATGGAAAAAAAAAACCACCAAAACTTCCTCCCATTGGAAAATCATTTATACTTACTTAAACCAAATCAAACTCCACACATCATTTACCTAAATAAGTGCATCAGTAGCCAATATCCTGTCAGCTAAAGTTCTTTTCAAACTTATTTCCTTACTTCCTGTGTGATTTCACATTGTTTTTATTCCCTTCCTAACTATAGTTCTGGGAATAGTTTATTGATTATGACTCATTGCTTGAAATTACACAGATTTGGAAAACCACCACTTTCTCTGCTTTGTCAAGTGAATTCAAGCTGTACTAGAGTTTTAGAAGGCTTGAAGAACATTGTATGTCAAACTCTGGACAGAGGTGCTGCCTCCTGAAGCTTAACTGCCCATAAGTTAGTAAAAAAAATTCAGAGTTCAGTAGACCAGAAATGTAAAAAAATTTTTTTGCTTCTTTTTAATCTTACTGTAATTTTTTTCGACAATATTTGAACTCATATTATCAAGCCCTTCAATCCTACTCTTTTTTTTTTTTTTAATGTATTTACAAATATATCAATTTTCCCAGGGTAGTTTTGAACAACTTACATCCACCTCCATGTTGGATGAATTTCAGCTTAGCACAAACACTACTTGTGTGATCTAGGCTTTGGAAAGTTATTTCCTAACCAGAGTAGGAATAAATTAATGCCTACAATTTAGGATGCTTATATTAGTCTGAAATTTCAATCCAGCTAACAAGGCTCAGCTACAGTCCTTACTCTGCAATGGTTTCTGCTTGATCATCCATAGATTTGGGGTAGGGTAAAACTCCTTTGCAGAGTTTAATGGGCTTGGTTTGACTTTCCAGTTCCCTCTGTTACAATACAGACTGCCCACATCTGACGGGAGGATAAAGGTGTGAACACTGGTATTATTGTAGRTATTAAATTCTCACAGAAGTTTGATTGGTGTCTCCTGCTTACATTCCCAGGATTACTGCAAATCCCAGGTCTTGTACCATGAAAGAATTTCCCCAWCTGAAATAACAAGGAACTTGGGGCTAGCAGAAGTTACCCTTTCCTGTGCTGTGAGGGTCGACTTCTTTCATACGATTGTTTGCATTTTTTACCTACTAGTGCTTCGTGAAGTTCCTCCTTGTAATATTTCCACATTTCAAAACTATGGCACTATTCTGATAATAGAGGCTTTATGATTATTTTAGAAGCATGTTTATAAAATAGATACGTACTTATTTGTCGGCAAGTACTTTATGGTCTTTGGGGGTGAAAAGGTGCATGAGGGGATGTTGCTTCATCCCTCCCAGTTCAACATTTCTATGGACAGATCCARAGGATTCCCACTAGCAGATCATCTGCCCCATCTCACACACAATGCCATCACCACAAGGTGCCTCTATGGGCACCAGGATCACTTATCATGCACAGATCCCCAACTAAAAATGTAGAAAGCCTTCTCCAGGGTGCCAGCACAATAAATAGCTAATCTCCCAAGTTAAACAGCAATTACAGTTGCAGTAGGTAAACTACAAGCACACTGGTGTAACAAAGCAAGCACAGTTTTTCCTCYTTGAACTCTTACATTTTAGGAAGCTGAATACCTAAAGTTAGCTCATGTTTGCTGTTTGGAAGTGAAGCCCCTATTCTTCTGAGTCACATATTGACAGGTTGTCACCTTTCAACTGCTTTCCAATCCACCAGACCAGAGCTTTCAAAGAAAGCATTTTGTATGAGTGCTAAACATAMATTCCTGGAGTTCCAAATAGATCCAGTGATCCAAAAGGACAGGTATTCCAGATTTTGGACAGTTAGTTGAAAGACTTGCCTGTTTTTTTGCCCGGAAGCTCTCAGATTTGTTCAGTGTCTGTGATTTAAACATAAGATCAAGATAGATTCACGAGAAAGAACTATTAATGCAGTGTTTAAAAAAGATTTTATCTATTATATTGAAAGTTAAAATTGAAAGTTAAATTAAAAGCAACAATGCCAATGATAAAAAAATATGTTGATAGAAATGTTAAATAGGACAATTTTACTGTAGGCAAGTGGTTTCCAACTTCAATTGAATTCCTAATTAAAGCCATGACTGCTATTTATTGTGCAATATGCTTATTTGGTGCTGCAGCATCTGCTGCTTGAAAGCGGCATTCACCCTCCTCTCCTGGGTTAATTTAAGTTCACCCGCCTCCCCTCAGTTCAGCGCTCGCACTGGAGTCTCACAGAATGGGAATTCAGCACATTGCAGAGATTTAGTACCTATTCTGAGGCCCAAATCTTCTTTAATAAACACATTCTAAATACTAAAAAGCTTGTTTCAAAGTGGCAGGGACTGCACGCGGAACATCAAGGTGCCCCCGCGCGTGCYGTTTGCTCCGATGTGCCTGGAAGTGTCCACGGCTTGAAGTTCCCTCTTAGGAGAACTGGATGATTAAGGGGAGAAACCTCCCTGTGCAACCCACAGCTCTCAGCCCACAAACGCAGCCACCCTGAAAATAAAAGGCAGGGCAAAGTGCTTCCTTTCTCCCCCTCTTTCCTTCTTCGGCAGCCTCAGGCACAGCGATTTATCACCAATGTGGCTTCTCTCCTGAGGAATCCTTTTGGAGCAGTACCACAGGATCCAAGCAAAGCCAAGGGCTGCCGGGCTGGTGCTCCACAGACGCAGGGCAGCATCTTCCCTTTTCTCTGCACTTCTTTTGGAATTTAAATGAACAGGCAGAAACAATTGTGGGGTAAAGCCGGGGTCAGCATGGGAGACTTCTCTGCCCACAGTCCCATATGGAGGGAGGAGGAGGAGGCCACAGAGGGGAGAGCGCTGAGCACAGCGGTCCCCCCGGGCCAGCACGGCATCCTTGGCCTCGCCACACACAGCAGCTGCTGGAGACAACCTGGCACAGACAGCAGCTCCTCCAGAAGGGCAGCACAGACCCAGTGCCCACCCCAGAGCAGTGCCCCCAGGCTGCCTGAGCACAGACACCCCTGGCTCCTCCTGGGGCTCTCTCAAAAAAATTGAAGATAAATTTCTGAATCCGTACATGGAAATACTTCTCTTCTGTTGTTGCAAGAAGAGTGCAAACATTTGTGCCCAAAAAATCAGGAGCTTTGCACTGTCCTCAGAGAGGTACAGCCAGTAGTGTCAGGCCTACGAGCCAATGTGGAAGGAGGTGGAGGACAAGGAGACAGGTTTGGTCAAAGTCTCCCACGAAGAAGCTGCACAGACAACTGGCAAGACCCACTTTACTCACTGCAGGTAGAGGAATCAAGAAAGCATTACAAAAAAATCAGAATTACGGCTGAAAATACACCCACATATTTTCCAGATAAGCATCTAAAGCAAAAGTGTTCCTCTGAACCAACGCACACGTGCTTAAACATCCCAAGGTTTTGGGTGTGCAGAAGGGAGTGCCAGCACTGAACTGTCGGCTGGTCGGGGCCATCAGAGAACCAGGGCTGGAGGGGACTCCAGAATCACCAATCCTTTTCCTCCTCTCCCACGTCACGACCTTTCTGCAGGTGTTTGCGCAGCAGCAGAGCCTGCAGAGCTGAGCTTTCAGCGTCTGTTCCCCGCTCAGCAACACACCCYAGTCACCCCCCAAGGCAGGCAGGGACAGAGAGACACGGACTCCAGGCTCCTCCTGTACAGTCACTCCTCTGCATCTCTCTCAAGATGCTAACTCTGGTAGTGGATTTTTTGTTTATTTGTTGTTCCAGGTCTTACGTAAAGCATGCAGTTGCTCACGTGACAGCCTGGGGGTCCATTTGGCTGCTCTGTCCAGGGCTGGCTGTACCAGGGCCAACCAGGAAACAGATCAAAAAACTGAAAACCTTCGCACGAAGAGGCTGCTATTGCCAAGGACTATACAATATGACGGAAACATTAAGGAATTTTTGGTGACTGTTTGGGGGAGGGAGAGAATTCTACATTAAAACATAAGAATTCTCTTCCAGCATAGTTTAAATTGCTTCACAATACTGATTAAAATAACAGAACATTATAGCTTGCTTAACTAAACATTATATTTCTAAATCCATTTTCAATTGTTTTCCTTCAATTTAAACATTTTGAGTAATTTTATTGCTATTCATACCTGCTTGATTTTTTTTATTAGAAATTAAAATGCATATTTTTTATCTAGGTTACAGAGTGCTGATACATTTAACTCTTTCAGATCTGCAGACTGAGAACAGGAGAGATATCAATGGCAAAAACACATTGTCTGTCCATTAGATTAAAATATTTATATTAAAAGACACTTTTTTGGCAATAAGGGCAGTTGACAGGAGAAAGAAATGAAAAAAGGAGGTAGAAGGAAGGAAGGGGGAAGACAGAAAAAGCTAGAATAAAGTAAAGGGTATAAGTTACAAGTTCAAGATTAACATTCCATTTTCCGTAACTATATCCCTTCATTATATGTTTGGGGCTTCTCTCCCTACTCCCATYTTGGCAGAAAAAAATAAAGCAAAATCCCCAGAAGTTTTAAGCAAAAAAAAAAAAATGAACAAATTATGATTAAAGAAAAAGAAATATCTTCTAAGCTGTAAAATAACAGGGAGTTGTAAATACACTTCTGCAGCAAGACAGGCACTTAGAGTTCTACTCATACAGCGAGGTAATTCCATCAGTGCTGAGGGACAGCCAGCCCTGGCTGGAGCCAAGCTGCACATCAGCTGAAATTCCCTCTTTCCTCTTAACACCTCCCACATTTCCTTTTCCCCAGCCACTCTTCACTGGAAGGCTTCTCCCTGATGGCACAAGTCCACACCACCACCACCCTTCATAAAGTGGGATTCCCCCCTGAGTACCTGGGCAAAGATGGTATAACTGGCCCCACCACGTTTATACCTGAATATTTCCAATTTCCCTAAGTCAGCAGGGGACGTTCAGAGACCACTAAGTGCTGGTAACCACATCAAAACATTAATTAACACAACTATATTCCCACACAAATAAAACATTAATATGGTAATTTCTAGCCTATAACCAGCTGGTATCTTTTCCCCAGCTATATAGATAGCAGGATTAACAGAGCAAAGCAAGTATTATAACAAAGTCAAATTAATATCACCTTTTCCCAGTTTTATAATTCAGAATCAAACAATAAATTATAGAAGTCCTTTAGAAACCGTCCCTCATGAAATACTTCTCCTGAATCCATGCTCAAGCTGTAAATCCCTTTCCACAGAGTTCTCCTGGTTTCTATGTGTTTCAAGGCTATCAGTGACAGAATCTGTGACTGTCAAATGGTCCAAGATAAAACCAAGCCAGAAGAGTTTTCTGCGGGAGAGGTACTCGGTTAATACTTAGAAATTGTTTTTTAATTTTTTTTTTTAATCAACTCAAGCACAAGCTACACTTGTCAAAAAACACACAAGTATATTTCTCTTCACTCTGCACTAATTTTGGCATTGCCTTCAATGATAAATGCATTTCATGAACATTAACACATTATACATACATAATTTGAAAGAACTACGGGGAAAACAAGCAGCAAAAATATGAGCAATGTCAGTTAATGAAAAGCTCACATTTTCAAACTAGTGTTTGGCTAATTAAAATTGAATTAAGTGACTACAACATTAACTATATCAACTATTTAGCATAAAAAGTTGTTAAATATATCATATTGTATGTAGGAAGATTCTTGCAATCTTTAATTGTAAGAAATAGTCATGTACTATTTAATTGCACAACTTGGTAGGATATAAAATTTGGTTACATGAATTATATTTAGTAAAATATTTTAAAACGTGTTGTTTTTAAGATTGTGGAATTTTATGGGTGGTGTAATAGAACTGAAGCACATTCTTAATTACATAATTATTTCCATTTTCAAAGTCCAGCTAACACCACAACTGGTCTTGTTTTTACAGTCTAAGGTAGAAAAAGATATCAAGTGCTTTGAATTCACTAACTAAGAAATAATTTTGAATCCTCACTTGAAACATTTTTCCACAAAAGTTTGACCAAGTTAATCTAGTACCAGACCCTAGAGAGTCCTCCACTTATTCAAGGAATGTGTGTTCCCCACGATCATAAATCCACAAGCATACACAAAAACTTTCAGCAACACTTGAAGCTGATACCAACCCTATCACAATTAGCACATTTTAAAAAAGATTAGAACAAAGCCCAACAAGCCTAAACGTGCCCAATGAGGATTTTTTTTTTAGTAATTGTCATCAAACTTCTGACATTGGGAAATCTGAATCCTTCTGGTTTTCCTTCATCCATAAAGAGATTGGGCCATTTCTTCATTTACCACAATGATTATCTTTTGCTTTCAAAATTAGGAGGGTTTCATATCCTACTCAACTCCCAGCATACACAGGCAGTTATTAAATTTTCTAAGAAGCCCATGCTATGTTGATAAACAGAAACACTACCACTAGTCAGGGCAGGGATTAAGGAAGAGAATCACACAGGRRAAAAAAAAAAAATCAGGCAATACTCAGAGGCCATTAAAATAATTAATTTTAAAAGCGTTCTCCCTCCTACCTATAGTATGACTTGCTGGGGCCAGGCTCCTGGTGTTGCACGGGAAGGAAGCTCAGAAGCACAGCAGCCCTGGGGAGCTCTGGCTGCTCTTGGGGGATCCCTCACCTCTGCAGCCCTTGTTCGCCTGGTTTCACACCATCCCACCTGTCCTGCCTCATTACCAATCACGAGTTTGTCCTCCAGCTTAAAGGGGAAGGAGCCCGACTGATACAAGATGATGAAATAAGAAACCTGCTTCCCACAGCCAGGACAATAAACACAATCTCTGAAATTAAATCTCTCTAAATTAGAAATTCCCAACTCTTTTTTTAATGTGATCCTAAGCAAGAGCTGTCATTCCCAGCTCCACATACACCACTCCGGTGTAACTCATCTATCACTAACTCATTTGAAAGCCACATTTTATGAAGCCTTGAGCTAAACTGCAGTTAATCATCTGGGCATGGCCCAGAAAACCTATCAGTGATTGCAAGGAAATGAGAAAACAGCAGAGAAAAAGCACACGGAAGAAATGCTAAAGCTTCTCTTCAGTTGTATTTATACAGGAATTCACAAGCAAAAAGGTGCCACGAGCCCCAGGCAGCGGTGCCAGCCGTGCATCCACAGCGGCACACACAAGCTTCAAGGCCCTACTGTCTAATCACAGGCACCTTTCATGCATACCCAGCTCCAGATCCCTGTTGGGACACCCTTTTCTTAGCAGCACAGCCCTTTCAATGGGTACCCGAGGTTACACCACAATTCAGCCCCCAGGCTGCAGCTGCCCTGTCCTGTTCTCCATCTCACGGGCACGAAGCCCTGGGACTCAGCAACAGCCACGTGTTTAGACTCAGCCTCTCAGGAGAGTAAGGGAAGCACCTTACTCAGCACAATTAAAGAACACAGGGTTTAACTTCACTGCGTACAACCCACATGCAAGGAAGGAAATTTAAAAAAACAACCCAACAACAACAACAAAAAAAACAGGAAAGAAACAACTACAATGCACACACATAGTCCTTACTTCAGCCTCATCAGCTGTGTCACTAAGGGTCAGTTCATGGAGCTGGCAGACCCATCTACATTTACTCATTGCCTCTCTTAAATTCCCAAGCCRTCTCTCTTTCCTTAAAAAAATCTAGCCAGATCAGCTGATGTTACTCAGGCAGCCCTCACTGCTGTAATTCTGTACAACCTCCTTTTGGGTTGGTTTTTTTGTGCCTCTTTTTTACATTARACTCCTTCTAATTGTCAGTTTCCCCAATCTCAATTTTCCCTGAATGTCTTGTTAAAATCAAAAAATACATGTTGTTGGCAGAGTGCCACATGCCGTCCTGAAGAGTCTCACACAAACAAAATTTAACTATCAGAATCAAGTGGTCTTTATATCACTTGTTGAACCCATTCTACCTTAATAAATAAAAGCTTTGATTCTACATTTCATATCAGTTTCCAAGTTTCATAAGGAATACAGACATATGAAAGCAAATTATGAGGTCAACTGATACATTTTATTGCCATCCTTTGTAGACAGGGTGATCCACTGGATGATAATGCTATTTTAAAGTGCTGTTTTGTGATCATCTCGATTTACTTAACACTCATTCTTACATTAATATTTATMATGTCTGATGAGAATTTATATAAACAAGTATAATCAAGATTATTTTAGCATCCTTATTACACAAATGCTTTTGGGTAATTTTATGAAAGAGAAAAACAAGGTTGTGTATTTATTCAGAGCCACAAGTATCCCACAGCCAGTCATCTTACTGACAACATTACTAATTGTATAGCTACAGCCATAGTTACAGTTCAGCAGCAACAGAGAGTCCAGTGGACTGGAGACAGGAGAGGTGAGTTCGAGGGTATTACATTTGTTTACCCTGGAGAAGGGGTGGTTTAGGGAGAAGCTAATTGCTGTTTCATACCAGCTAAGGCAAGGTTATAGGAGGGACTCTTCTCAGAGATGCACAGCAAAAGAACAAGCAGCAAYGGTCACAAGTTGCACGAGAGGAAATCCAAGCGGGATAAAAGGAAAAAAAAAAAGTCACAGCAAGACTATTTACACACTGGGACAGTTTTCCTAGAGAGCATGCAGAATCTCCATCCATGGAGATGTCCATTTTATGTCTGCATAGGCAGACAAACCAACCTTCAGCCACCTGCTCTAATTGCCACTGTGGCCCTGCATGGAATAAGGGGTTGGGATTCCCGGCCCCACAGATCCCTCCAGCCTGGTGTCTGGTTCCAGAGCATGTGTAAAACAAAGCAGGACAGCACCTGCACACCTGCTGCTTTGCATGGGATGAATCCAAGCAACCACCACAYAGGCAATGCCTCCTAAAGCACTTCTTGGACAAATTAGCTGCAGGTTTTAAATATGATACACAAGAGAAAATGCTTGAAAAAGGTAACAAAAAGATGGAGAGACTTGTTTAGTGTTGGACTCTGCCCTGCATATTTTAACAAGCAAAATACATCCAGASTCTATGTCAGACTGAAAGCTGAGAGAGAAGTTTAGGCTCTTCCAAGGCTCTTGGATTCAAAACCATGTTGGAAACACCAGGAAAGAAACGGGACCCTTGGCAGCCTGCTGTGTTTCTCTGGTGGAGAACACAAGAGGCATCATTCTTCTCTCTGTTTGCTTTAGCAATTATTTTACCTTTCATCAATAACGAAGACATCCCTAAGTCATTCATCCCAAAATCTTCAAAAATACAAGAGTTACTTAAACTAAAAAAGCTTCCTCTGCTGACTTTTGAGCCAAAATGGCATCATATACTCGTGTCCTTACCTAAAAACTTTTAACACAAAAGCTTTTTACCTGAAGCAGATGACTTTGTGGGTCAGTCCTATGTTAATCTCAAAACAGTTCTGGATTTTTCCTCCCTGGTAGAATAGCACGTCCTTTGGTCTTACCTTGCGCTGTTTTCTGGGCTATAATCTATGGGTAGATTGTCACTCAAGCCTCTGTGCTTGAATGTCTCTGTGCATCCAGGTTAACTCCTGACTCTCAAACAGAAGGGAACACACTGCAACATGGATCAAGGCAGGTACTTATGCTAAAAATCACCCTGCAATGGGAGCTAGGGACATTTAAGTTGTCAAGCAAAGACAGAAGACACACATTAGGAGACTGCAACCCAGAATAACCAGACTTTCCCTTTACCTCTGAGGGTAATGGCATTAGAAATCCATATAGCACTTTACCAGTTACCAGCCATCGCTCTCTCTGAGGAAGATCTGTTCCTTTCACTTGAATTACTTGTTTGCAAGCCAGACCTTATATGGTAGAAATCTTTCATAAAATTTGGATGAAGAAATGGTTGCAAAATGAATGGCAGAATTAAGAGTTCTTTGTTTTCTCAGGGTTTTTTTTCCCCTCTCTTTCTGAAACTGAAATATAAGAGAGTTACTATCAGAAGAATAACTACTTTCCCTTGTCAGAAAAAGTTTATGAGTTATGTTTGTTACAAATGAAGGAAGACTTGATGAGAAGCCCTTGCACACAAAAGCTTCAAGCAGATGATGAATAATTTTTTATTAAATCTCTGATAAGTTTGCAAATCCATTTACTGCCAAAAAAAAAAAAAAAAGGAAGAAAAAAATTTGGTTCTCTCATAGTATGAAAAAGTGCAAACACAAGGAAAGTCATCTTCCATGATTATATAATGATATATTCCTTTTAAATGAATACTGCAAGCCAGGAAAGGGGAAAAGGTCAGGAAGATGACTAAAGATGTTAGCAAGAGTTTAAGTATCAGTACTGCTTATTACTGCTCATCATTAGCATCAGTATTACCACCAACCACAACTGGGAAGTCTGAGTTGGTACTTCAGAAGACTTTGTATCATTATATTCTACAGAATATGAAAGAAATAAGACTTCAGGACCTTCTCTATGCCAGTGCTGGTGACATTATGCAAACAGCAAAGCTGTGTCCGAGGCTGCAACAGGAGATGAGGGCAGCAATGTACAGCTGGAAAAGTGACACTGTCTTCTGCTATCAGCTTTGTCAGTGCTGTGCTACCTGTTGGCATGACTTCTGCTGGAGCAAGACAGACACCAGTTTTTACAGATTATCTCTTCTTTATACCCTGCAGAGTGGTCCCCTCTCCTGTGCCACTTCCATGTCGAGCTACATACCAGAGAAATATTGCCCTGTCATCATGCTGAAGGTGTCTGTGATGGGCACACAASAGGTAGGTCTGCCTGCTGCTTCTGGCATGGAGCACCAGGGTTTGGCAACTCATTCTGATGGTATTGTCACTGCTGGGAATTCTGAGCTGCAAGGTGAGCAAAAGTCCTATTTAAGATCGAATGTTTTGGGCTCAAACAGCCAGTCTTGACACTCAATCTCTGCAGAAAATGGATTTGACTAAATTGGATRTAATGCTCATATATTATATGATGCATTCTTCTATGTGCAAGACTGGAGTAGCATTTACGTATTTTCATAAAGAAATTTCAGTTCCTTACATGAATAGCAGTGTCATCACATGTTAACCAGATGATGTGGGTATTAATATGGTATTATAGTTCCATACAGTTGGCAAGTAACCCTTATGCATCTTTGTCATCTAATCCACATTTATTTCATTGTTACCTCAGTATTCTTATTTCACATTTTCAGAATACACCTCCAGAAGAAGAAGGGGTGATGGAATTCCTAAACCCATTTCTGTGATTTGGAAGCGAGTCACCAGGGTATGAAAACTGTAATTAGCCCTGGTAACGTGCCTGTAAATCAGGCAATCAGACACCTGCAGTTGGGCTTTCTGAGATGTGAGGTTTGGTGCAAGGAGCTATTCTTAGTTCCTTCTAGTGATCACAGTCACTGAAGCACAGCCTGCTGAGGCGTTTAGTCCTCTCTGGTTTGCATTAGGACCATGGCTTGGATTTCCTGATGGTCTAATGACTGCTTCCACCAGCGTGACCCTCCCATCCCCACCTATCACACTGCCATATCTAGCTCAGGATTTGACTCTCTGCATGAGCTGACGAGGTCAGTGTCATCGGAAATTCCATATCGTGGCATGAGACAGAGCTCCACTTTCAACACAAGGCTTCCCAAGTATTGCCATATAGCTTAAGGGATATGACTTTATTGCCATTCAACTGTGTCTCCTATTAAAAACCAACATTTTATAAGTCAAAAATCCATGACAAATAGTAGAGTAATATTTGAGATGTCTTTGAATAGGGCTCTCTGCATTCAAAACCACTTAAGTCTCTGCTTCTTTGTTACTCCTCCTGGAATATAGCCCAGATTTTTCCGAGCATTGCCCCTGAATTCCAGACTGTGCTGGAGAATAGGGAAGGCTGGCTGAGGAAACTGCAACGATTTCAGAGGAATCAGACACAACCTTGCCTTTTAAAGCAGTTTATCCTGATGTATTTAGACAACTGCCAGGTCACTTGCAGGCCTACACAGTTTTCCATTGTAGCCCAAAGAAGAAATTCAGTCAGAGGTTTTTCTCTGAGGGACTGACTGCAACTCACTCAACGCCTAGTTGGAATATGAGGAGATGAAACAAAAACATTTGTCTAGCATTTACAAGAGACAAATTGCAAGAGAACTTTGTTATTAAAATAATGCAAGTATTGGAACAGGGTGGAAAAAAAGGTTATATCTCTGCTGGACTGTAAATCCAAAGGGAGAGAGGAAACTAAAAAATGCAATTGAAGGCTTTATAGGTAAGCTTAAGCACTTAACAGTGAGGAATGACCTTTTTGCAATGTTTGAAAACTGCACCATATCCTGTCTTAGTTTATAACTTGGAATTATTTGTCCAGGAGTGCTTTGATTAACAAAAAATTTCAAAAATATTTTAGCATTTTAACACACTACCGACCTTCCACTGGTTCAAAGGCTTTAACAGCAGCATCAAAAACTCTCAAAAATGTCCAGATAGTTACAGTTTGCTGTGGACTCTATTGAGGCTTTAGCTATTGAAGAATTTAGCAAAGGTTGCTGTATTTAATTGTGTAACAAGATGTAGGAATGTCCACTCAGTTCCTAATTTTGATGGTACAGTCTTAATAATTGTACCAAGTGGAAGGCATAAGAAATCTTTGATTCATGTTGAGCAGTCCTCACAGTAGAAGACTTGGCCACCAGACAAAGCCTGTGTAGCTGCACGACCCCTTGGAAGGCAGCTTTGGCTCCACAGGACACTGCAGCCAGACAGATGATGGCTCTGAGGCAGGGATGCAGGAAGAAACAAATCAGGAAAAGGTCCTCGATGACTCTTGGTGCAGTTCTGCAAAAATCTTCGCTGGTGAGCAGAACCTGTTTGAGACATTCCATCCCAGTCACTGGGCCATGGTCCCACTCTAGCACTGCCACTCACTCACCCACACTCTGGCTTTAAGGAAATCCAAAAGCCCAGCTCCTCTCAGTTGCTGACAATGTCAAAAAAGCCTCAAAAAGCCAACTTGCCCAGCCCTGGTTTTGCTCTGTTATGCACAATTGTCCCTTACACTCCTTTGTCCCTAAATGACCCTTCCTCCTCCCTCCGTGCCCTCGCTCTGCCTGCTGCTCCCATCAAAGCCACCCTCCTCATCCCAGCTCACTCCTCCTGCAGCATATCCTGGATCTCTCTGTCATGTACTGATGCTACAAAGGAAGGGAGAAATATMAAATTCAAAAGCATCAAAATTCTATTCCAGTGGTATCATGGTTTGACAATAAAATGCACAGCTATAGAATTACTGTATGACGTCACTACAGGGCACAGTGAAGGTTGTTCACTTGCCTTAATTAGGTGTTTCCCTACTTTAACATGTTTGCCTTTAAGTTCATTTGTGTCTATTGAATTTTGTTGTTTTAGGGATAATTACAACACCCTGTTTTTTTCTTTTACCCCGAAGTTACCAAAAATTCACTCTCAATTTCAACTCTATTTTAACTCAACATTTCCATTAGGGAACACACAGAGCTCCCTGTATTCCTGAACTGAATTCTGAAAAATAGTCAGTTAAGGATTCTGTTATAAAACTTAGTGGCACTCATGTACAAATCTCAGCTTGATATTCCTGACTAATTTTTTAACCTCCCAACAGCTGAACTCTAAAAAAATACCTTGAGACACAAGRTATTTTTCACCCACAGGTAGGTGACAGGAGGCTGTTCTCAGGTGAAAAACACTGTCAGAAGCAAGGACAGCTATACCTTCTCCCTCTATCATTTTTCTCTGTAACAAGTAGTGTTCTGACTTGGATACCAACTGAAGCTCTCGGTTCCTCCCTGTCAAGTGCATTTGCCCACCACAGAAAACAGAAAAGCCCAAAGCGTCCATGGAGACCTGCTCCTGCCTCCTGGTTGGGAGCGCCTGAGCTCCTGGAGGCCACCACAGCTCTGCTCATCCTGCTGGAAATGTGGGACATCACACCCCACATCCAAGACCTGCAGCTTCCTGTGAGCACTGGAGGTGGAACACACTGAGCTTTGATGGTAGCTGCCCACCCAAGGCACGTTGTTGGCTCTGAACAAGTGATAAGGGGAAAAAAAACCCCAGTTTTCCATGGCTGTGGAAACACAAACCCACCACTTCCAAATCATGATTAGAATTTCCAGTCACCAAGATGTGAAGCCCCTACTGAACCTGTAGACCAAACTTATTCCCTAATGTTTGCTTCTGAACCTAAGTGCTGTTGTGGGAATAAAACTTCCTTTGGAAATTATAAAGTGAAAAGTGAATAGTTCTCTTGAATCCTTTTAATGATGTCTGCATACAACCAGAATCTCACTTTTTTTTCCCCTCACCTACTCATTACATTAGTGGAAGTRTCTGTTAGGTTGTGGGCTTTAGAGTTTTGGGTTTGGGGCGTTTTTAGGGCTTTTCTTTTTTTTTCCTTTCTTGTGGATTTTGGCTCCCTTAAAAGGGACAGCCTGCTATAACAGGTGCATTGCAGACAGGTGCTGCATAAGGTTCCCTACATAACTCTGCCAATGCCTTTCAATCATGATCTACAACACCCCTGTTTCTCCTGTGTGGGGCCTCCCCTCTGCTGCAGTTGCCAAGGTTATGAGTTATGCCATCGAGTATCGGTTTGGACAAATGTCCACTACTGCCCAGGTCGACACCACCGGACTTGGTTTGCAGGTAACACAAGCCAAACCYGGGAAGGCTCGAGCCCAGCATTTAACCACTGTGCAGCCTTTCTCACAGTTTTTCTTTTTGATTCAGTCACACGTTATGTACCCTGACTCCCGTGCAGAAGATTTGTGGCAATTGCATGATGTATGAGGTGCCATTTGTAAAATATTATTTAGTGTAAAACATGATGGTTTTTTTCTGTTGATTTACAAGTTGGATTTATAAATCTGCACTTCTCACAGTTTGAGTTATATATCTTGCCTCTGATTTATAAAACTCACCAGTAAATCTTTAGCAGAAAGTTTTGATTCAGAAATCATTATTTTAAACATTAGATTTAGCTAAAACATTCAAMTGCTTTATAAGTCATGAAATGGATTTACATACCCCAATCTGGATTTACAAATTCTCCAGCAGATTTACAAATCACTCTGAGAAATTCCTAAATAAAATGCTTTGATTTATAAATCTTCACTTTCCACTTAGGATACAAGTGACTGATTTATTATTCTGAAGCTATACAATAATGATTTAGTCATAAAATCCTACTTTTACTTTAAGTTAAAATTCTGATTTATAAATAGGTTTACTGCAATATAGGCCACAAAAAGTAAAATTATTTGGTGCAGAACTGCTTTGCAAACAGCTCCCTGCACACACAAAAGGCAAGACATTTCTGAGGGGTCGTAGGGAACCAACTGATCAGAGTTAGCAGCAGGGCAAAGAAACAAAAAAAAAAAATAGGGACGAAAAAATTCTTTATTTCTTAGTAATAAGCCCAAGGTTTCGAGATGGAACATTTTGACTACCCTGTCAAAATCATTTCTCAGCTCAGAAAGCTTCCTGTAACCCTGATCTCAACCCCCAGCTACAGGAAAATGGTTTGAGGGCCTGCAACAACTCCAGGAGTTATGGGGACTTCTACTGAACATCATGAGGAGTTCCAGTGAGCACTGCAGGAAATTTGTTCCTCTCAAGTGAGCCTAATGTTTTCCAGCTTTCAGGCTCTGATCAGATGTCATTTATTTGCACCATTCCATCCCAGGTGTTTTCAAGTATTCAACAGCGAGTAGGAAAACAGGAAAGTGTAAGAGTGAAGGAGACCTCTGCAAATGCCTCACTCCTTCATGGGCTCCAAAAACACTTACAGGACCAACAGGGCATTTAAATATTTCAGACACTTGAGAAGCAGTTCATCATGAATACCCATCAAGGACGCAGAAGGGGTATTGGGTACAGACAGAACTGTCAGATAGCATAAACATAAAAAGCAGTGGTATAGAAATTAAACAGGCCAGTTTCAATAAAAGCCACATATCTTTTGAAATGTTTTGGCAATATTTTTTTTAGAAATTACTAAGAGCAGGTTTCATCCAAAAAGCAAAATTCGGAGTAATTATCTGGAATCCTCTGAAGAAAGCCAAGTATCCTGTCAAACTGTGGGACACAGTGCCAGAATTCAACCATCACAGAAGTTCCCTTTCAAAGCTCACTTCATAAATCTTCAGGAACTATGAGCAGGCTGGAGAACCCCATTGATCTGAAGGGGATTTTCTTTATCCAGGTAGCTCTAACAGAGGGTATCAGCCACACTGGCTCTGGGAGAAGTAACCTCTCTAACACAAGTGGAGTGATTCCATAGTACAAGTTTGATCGAGCACAGGATTAGAAATCATGATTATTAATTTCATCCTCACTTCCAACAGCAAATCAGCAAGACCTAAATCCTTCCAGACGTTTGGGTTCCAAGGGAATGTAGACATTTGCTTAACTCTGAGAGTCTGATGACAAAACTGTCTTTAGATTGCCTCTTCCTGCCTTGTCCAGGAGTTTCCATCCCTGTACAAAGGGTGTGACAACAGCCATGTACTCCACCACTGTGCTGGGACCTGGCAAAGACTGGTATTTTGGGGCACTGTGAGGCAAACATTGATCCTCTCCCTGCTCTCTCTCTCCCACCTGCTCAGATAAATATACAAGATATGAAAGGTACTTCTTCAGGAAGTGTAGAAATGATACAGATGAACTGAGGCGCTTTGCTAATCTTGAATGCTTCCTTTTATTAAAATAGCACGTGAGAAACTGAGAGCATGTATTGTGTTCTCCTAATGACAGAGACACTACTTACAGTACACTTTATTTCTACAGTGCAGTGTTCAAAAGTTCAGTTTACCAATTGTAAAACAGAGATTCTATCTTTAAAGAACTCAAATCAATGGATGAACATGGAGTATAAGAACAAGGTATAATTTTATTAAAAAATTATCATTAAATTGAAAGTTTTCTGAAACTATTACATATGATTTTGCTGTCAGATTTTTGGAGTAGAAGAAATAGTTATACAGGATTGAATCCCTAGAACTTAAAAAAATAGAATTAAGATCTAATCCAAAATGAAAGAAGGGAAGGACAATGCTTAGTTTTCATCCCCAACTCTACATCAGTCCTCGTCTTGCTGGTATAGATAATATACTTGGCAAAAATTCCAGTAAGCTCAAATGCAGGTGAAAACCAATAATGCCTACATGCACATATACACCATACTCACTTCAGCCAGAACCAAGTGAATGGCTCTAGCAGGGATGATGAAAAAAATCACTCAAGTGTCATTTATGATTTTATATCTATAGTTTCTCCAGTCAGATTCTGGAAGGTCTAGGTAAGCCACCTCAGAGTGGGACTATGTAGTGGAGAGATAACTTTCTTGGTCAGATTTCTGTTTAGCATTTTGCACGTTCTCTGTATTCTCAGACAATTCATATTTCCTCACCACCCTTTCAAAAACCTTTCTCCCTTCTGTTAGACATACATATTCACCTGCCTTTCTAAATTCACTTGGAATTACTTGAAGAGGAACAGGACAACATGCAGGCCTGTTTTCCCGTTCCTGCATGACAGCTGTAGTTTAATTCAGGGTATTTGGTCCCGATGTGGTGGCCTTGGTTCCCAGCCTGTCGTGCTCTGGCACAAGCCCTGACGTCACTGGGAGCTCTGCCTCCTTACAGCATGGTTGAATGGCTCTCCCAGCTCAAAGCCAGATCTGTAGCTATGTTTGATTACTTGCATTTATTTTCTTGACAGGTAGCCTTTTGCTGTAATTACAGTAGTAAAATTTTTTACATCCATGCTAACCAGTTTTAACGTTCTCAGCACAGAGCTAAGAACATGCACATGCTGCGAAAGAGAGCTATATAGGGCAAAGGAGAGCTCTAATGCTGCTCTTCCTTTTCAGTCTTCAGTGTGATTGACATCCATTCAGCCACAGATAAGAAAACTTGTAAGTTCACTGAATAAATCTCAGTATAGTGCAGCAAAGGTATTTTGGTAAAAATGCCTCTGTGACTGAGATGTACAGAAATTCTCCAGAATCAACACATTTGTGTGGAGCACTCTGTGATAGTGTAAGATTGTAGAGGTTTTTATCTTGGTTTGATAAGACCAAGAAGACCAGCTGGACACACATGTAGCCCACAGCCTGCCTACTCTAGACTGTTTCCCATGATGTGCTTTCCCGTGTTTCCCCCATTCAGTGTTTAAAACTCCTAAGCAACAGGGCTTCCACTACTTGTCTCAGAAGACTATTCTGCAGATTAGTTAGGAGCTTTTCCCCTGACATCCAGGCTGAATTTTCAAATTTTAATTATATTTCATTTTCACACTCCTACTGTCTTCTCTTCCTGGCCTGCCTTCTTTGTGCTACCTTAATCCTTCCCCATCCTTCAGGTCCAGTTCTCAGCCTGTTAAAGCTGTTTTGCCTCTCTGTGGCAACACAAAGCAGCCTAAGAGCCAGTGTAACAGCCAGGAGAGGATTTCCCAGAGGAGAGGAGTCCCCAGCCCGGGTGGAGGCATCCCACGGGTTATTCACCAGCCTTTTCCCCACTCTGGTGCAGACGATCTGGTCACTAAGGCTGGGCTGTATTTGTAGGGCAAAGCTGCTGTGGATTGCTGGGGTTTGGGCTGTGCTGCAGAACTGGGGTGCTTTTGAAATCAGCCTGATCCTGCTTATCCAGCTTCCCCTCGGCAGAGCTGTTCCTGCTTTCCCCCAGGGCATTACCTTACATTTGTCCCAGCTGACATCCCTTTCCTTATTTCTTTGGCATATTTCTGATCTCAGTTCCCTTTCTATTATTTCCCTGCCCTCAGTGATATTTATAATGTCTCCAATTTAGTATCATCTGTGAATTTCATTAACCAGCTGTTTACTCTCCTCTTTCAGATCATTAACGAGAATGTTAAATAACACTGGACCTAATGCTATTCCCTGCATTACATTAGGAGGAAACTTCCCTATGCTTGATACATTGCCTTTTTTTTGTTCTGCTCTGTACAGCTCTCTAGCTCAGTGTTAACCCACATGCAGCATTTCTAGAAGCCAATGTGAATTAATTTCTCAGGGAAGACTATAAGCAAAGGTACCTGATGTCTCACCTAACCAGAGTGTGTACCTAGCATTAGATATTATGGGAATTTTATTTCTAGGAAAAAACCAAGCTTTTTTCTCTGCTAAGAAATGTTCTGTGTAAGCCACAGCGCTCATGATAGCAGCAATGGAGGGACCAAAGCTGTTTTAGTGACTGCTACACTCTTGTTACAATATTTTTTTCTCAGCATTAATGCTGCTTTATCTACAGTCAGTGCATTTCCTTGCTTTCACATTTGCAAAAAGACACCATTTAAAAAAGATAGATTTTTGCATGGTCGTGTTTCAAGCTAGGAGTCTCCCACGCTGCAATCAAGGGTAATGGCAACTACTCACAGGTGTACATATATCACATAAACAAGTGAAACATTGATTGTGAGGGGTGCAGTGACAGTCCTCTATCCATAGCATAATCTTCTCAAGAGATATTTAATCAGATGATTATTTACATCTTAAAGACCAAGGAAAGGGAAAATGTTAACATCGAATTATGGGGAGGAATGATAAAGAAGATGCTATGCATGAAGTGCTCATCACAGAACTGATGAATAAAGGGTTTGCCTGAATATGCCTTAACACCACTGGTGCAATCTAAGCCCAGCCACTTGCATGATCTAAATCAGCAGAATCCACTGAAGCTGGTGGAGTTTAAGCAGCTCAACACCCAGGAGACTGTGCCCGGACCGCTCTCTGAAGCTCTGAGTAAATCTCATATTTTTTCCATGTTTTTTTTAAAACTTCTTAGTTAACTGATATTATACAACATTATAAACGATGTAAGAGAGAATACTGAGTCAAATGTCACCTTCAGAGGCTTGTTCTTTTGTATATAAAATTCTCTGAGTTTAAACTGACCAGGTAGAGAGGGGACACTGAGCTGGAATTTATTCTGCTAATACTGAAATGGAAGATGGCTTGCAAAAGCCAGTGAGGTTTCTAGCTGTGCATAAAAACATGTGGAGAGCTTATGGCACAAATTAGAGTTACATGCCTTACACTAAGCCTTTCCTTTAGTAAGTACACATTTCCTATTGTAAGAGCCAGCTTCTTTTCTTAGCTGTGCAGTTCGAGTTTGCTCTGAGGTGCTCAGATTGTGAGGGCAGACTCAGAGCTAGGACTCTTTAGAGCTCTGATCAAATGAGAATAACCTCATGCTACAGGTGAAATTCTTCCCCTAATTCAAGAAATCTCACCAAAGAGTAAAAAACATCTTGTTCATTCTTCGGTTTGGGAGCCACAGAAAGAATAACAACACAGAAAGCAGAACAGGTCATTGTGCTCTCTGCTGGATTGGATCAAATACACAAACCCTCATCTCACTTCCATCCCATACAGCTGGATTGGTTCAAATACACAAACCCTCATGTCACTTCCATCCCATACAGCTTCCACTCCAGAAGGAACTACAGCCTGCACAGACCTTACATTCATAAATTCAGTTTTGAAACAGACCACAGGCTACTTTAAAACCTGGGAAAGTATCAAGTGCTTAAAGATGAATGAGTGGTGCCCATCAACCATTTTTATGGTAGTTGTTGTTGGGTTTTTTTGACAATTGGTGCAGGACAGGCCTGTAGGATTCAGAACTCTATTCTACACTGAAGTTAATGCCATGAATCTGAGCTTTGGGTCACTGTATTCTGATCACCCCCCAGTGCCGAGTACCATAGACAAAACCCGCGGCAGAAATTGTAAGATGTCTATCATTCACTTGAGTTAGTAGCTCACCAGAGCAGCTGCTTTGCTGCTTACCCACAATCTGCAGTGTGCACATCCTTATTGTCCATTAGACTTGTAAATTAAATGCTGGAGTGGACTGGCTGGACGGGATTTACATAAAATCTCAATCAACTTCACGGCAGCATACCTTCCCCTTTGGCAATTAGATTCAGTGCCAGTTTTGGTTTTCTGAACCCAATAACCCATCTCTTTACTTTATGATATCTTAGCAATTTTCATTAGTAAGTGAATTTCTATGCATCACTTTTAAAAAGCACCAGCTGCACCAGTAAAAATGTGCATCCATTCACTGAACAGTCAAAAAATCCAAATGCATATTAATACATCTATACTCATTGAACTCTCAAGCACATCTAAATAGTTATCACATGTTCCTGATTTCCAATGCAATATCCCACAGGATGCTGGTGAAAATACAATACAGTGGGAGCGAAACTGGTTGAACACCATATCTGGAGAGCAATTATCAATGGTTTACTATGAAAACAAAAAAGGAGGCATCAAAGTGGTGGCCTAGACCAGGTACTATTCAGCACTCTCAGTGACCTGAATGATAAAATAAAAGGGTAGGCTTATAAAACTCCTCAAACAGATCAAACCAAAATGTACTGCAAGTATGTTGAGCTACAGGAAGAGCCAGACAAATTACAAAAACATCTGAAAATGTTTGGAGCTAAAGAGAATGCACACTCAGATGCACAAGAAACCCATATATGCTATAACACATAAATAAAGAAATAAGAAATTCTTTTGCTCTACACATTTGGAAGACCCCAGGTGATGCCAGCTTTAGTCACCTTTCTTCAACAAGGCTGTGATCCAAGTGGAAAAAATACAGGTGTAATGATAAATCAAGAAGCCATAACCTAACAAGTTAATTAATCAGYGTTATTAAACCAGTGAAGAAAAGAATGAGGTATGTTACATGTTAACCTGATAACAATTTGCAGTCACATTAAAGGCCACAGAACAGAGGAGTGGATTCAAAGCTGCCCTAAGCCACAATGAAAAAAGCAAGAAATAACAGGTTTAAATTACAAGCAGAGTCAGACTAGATATCAAGAGAGAACTGTTCTGAGGCAAAAACAGCAAAGCAAAGGAAGACATTTCCTGGACGTATTTGTGCATTTTCCAAAAATCATGGTTTTAAACAAAAGTGAGACAAGCATCTGCTGGGAACGACAGAGGAGTAATCAGTTACACCACCCCAGGGCAAGAGGATGGTCTTGATGCCTCCTAAGTGCCCTTCAAGTTTGCATGACTTAATTTAAAATCTCAGCTTTAATGTTTTCTAGGGAGGCCAGAAACACAAGAACGCTTGTTTTGAACTGGAAAAATACACAGCCTTCCAATTGTTACTTCAAATCCAAGAAGAAATGTTAAGGTTTCATATTCGCAGTTCCTGCTCCTGACCTTATTTTTGCAGGACAGTTTCATATGATGAAAAACTTCCCTGCATTGCAAGCTATTCCAGCACCTCAGCTTTGGTTGTTACTGCAGTTGCTGCATTTCTTTTGGTACACTGGAAACAGCTGTGGCACATCAGTTCAGAAGTGTTGGTACCTCTCAGGCACAATGACTGGCACGATGGCTAATTGGCTGCTACAGCTGTGGTTCACAGCAACACATCTTTACCTTATATTAAAGGTAATACAAGGGAGAGAAGTGTGCCTTTTTAGGTGCCCATTTATGGCTGACAGCCATTTAAATGTTTATTCATTTCCACACTTGCTGCCAAAGGATTTCTGATAGAAGTCTGTTTTCCTTATCTCAGATTTGTAGATGAATTATACACTTCAACTGCTAGACATTCCTGTACCAACAGCTTTAATTTCAGTCCAGGCTGCTGAGGGTTTTCTTTTTTCATTTATGAAGATGATACYAGGCTGTTCCTTTTCCAATAACACAACCATACCTTGCTCCATTCTGTGTAGCCTCTCCTGTACAACATTTCTTGTAGAAATGGGAGATTAATTCCCTATCACAGTAAAAAGTTCTCTGGTCATTTTTTAAACTTAGTTCAACTAAAATTTCAAGTCTCCATGTAGTAAACTTCTTCATTTGATTCTCAGACTTCAGGGCACAGAGGCAATTTGATTCTCAACCTCCAGTCCAAAGGATTGATCCTTAAAGGCAAGGAATGATGGTTTAATCACACCAAAAGGATACAGCAATTAGAACTTGAACTAAATCTGGACTTGCAACAAATGCTGGTGGAAAAACCTGTGAGCTCTATGTTCTTCATCTATAGCATGTTCTCACTGTTATGAGCTGTAACAAGACCAAAAGGCTGTGACAACAGTACTGTAGTGTTGATAACACTATTCTTACATCTAGAGGGGTTCAAACACACCATTATTAGCTTGTATAGGAGCCTCCTAACCATTGAAATGAAAACCAGTGAAAAGCAGCAACAATGCACTGATGGAAACAACCTTCACATTGCAGAACATTTGAGGGCAGGAAACAAAGCACACCAAAATCTTATGTTAAGATAGTGGTGAGAAGAAAAGAGGTGGATAAAAGATGAATTAACTCCATGGTTAAAACCAGAAGAACAACCTCTCCTATTAATTCTTCTTTTTTATTTAAACACAAAGACTGAGTCTTTCACCCTCCATCCTGAGTGCTGTGAAGCTTTAGGAAACCTCACTGGGGCTGGAGAAAAGATGGATGTCCTCTGCTAACCTGCAGAGGACAGGGTCCAAGGGGAGTCAGAGGGCCAACATACAGAAGCCTTTGAAGGGACAGACAAGTTCAGCTCCTCTGGCAGACACACTTCTCTCTCTCACTACTGCCTTAATTTTTTAGGTTGTATGAGCTGGCAGAGAAAGGGTGCAAATGTCTTACCACAGTCTGAATCAGTTTTTCCACTGGAGATCCTGGAAGGGATCGGTCCTTGTTATCTACTGAAATGTTGACAATGTAAAAAGAAAATCTATTTTTATCATCAGCATTAACTTCGAGGAATAACCACTGTTAGCAGAGGGATAACTTGGCTAACGGGGAGCAGCCTGAGCCACGGGAACGCTGCCTGGCCCAGGACTCCCACCCCTTCACCGAATTAGCTTTTAAAAAGAACACTGGGGCAAGAACTGATGGCAATGAGTAACTCCAGGCACGCAACTAAAAGAAAAACAAGGCTGCATGGACATGCCTGGGAAAACCTGATCCAAACTGTCATTACCAAATACCCCCCAATGCGGATACGGTCCAGCTGTAGCTGTGAAGATGACTTTCCTCTCTGGAGATGAGCCAAGCTGGAGGAGGATGTGTCCCACCACCATTGCCTTGATGTTTGAGTTACTGCCAACTATGGAGCAGGGAATTCATCATCTGTCAGTGACCTCCAAGATCAGTCAAAGTTTTCATTGCTCAGAAAGGAAAAATCACACGAAAAGTAAAACATCTGTTAGGAGAATAAGCTGCATTTTATGGTGTTTGCTGTATGCAGCAACATGTCTGTAATCTCAGACCATGTTTGCTGTGCCATAGCCACTCACCACCTCTCCTCACTGCACAGCTCTGATGCCCAAAGTCACCTTGACTGGAGCAAGTATTAATTTCTGTCAGTGGTGTTTTAAATGTTTGCATAGGCAGAGTTATCAAGGCAAGTGTGAGCAGACTGTAGGTACAGCCAGAGCAGCTCCTCGCTCGCCTGTCCTGTAGGAGCTCTGCTCCAGCTACGTACCCAGCAGCCACCGAGTCCTTCCTTACACATAGTCTGGAGTGTAAAGTCATAGTAGTATTCAAAAGGTTAAAGCAGAGTGAACTGTTAATTTTAATGCTTTCTCTAAGCTTCAGTTTTAATAAGCGAAAATGATGTTCTTATTTGCAGTAAAGTGGTGTTATAAAATTCTGTCTGTCAAGCTCATTTTAAAACCATGGAAATAAATGATCTGACAAAATCAGGCTATTAGACAAGTGAAGAAGAGTGATTTCCATAAAAGTAGAGGAGCTGTTCCTTAATTTCACACTTGGTAGTCTTTTGGGTCGACTAAATTTTTAAATAAGTGATAAAATTATATTAGCGCAATTGCATTTTTATAGATTTTTTTGGTCATTGTACTCTTTTTCAATTCTTTTATTTTAACTCAAACCATTCTGCTGAAAGGTTACCTCTCAACTTATGTTACCTCGTAACAGTTTCTGCTCACACAACAGAACTGTAGGTTCACAAATCCTCTATATGAAAGTATCCAGAATGACCACACTGACCCAGAAGTATTCCAAAGTGGAAAGATCATTTTATTGTAGTCACATCCTGCTGAAGTGCTGGCCCTGCACACTGCATTTGACTCTTGCAGGGACAGATGTGAAGTACTCCAAAGCACTTTGGTTCCATATCTGAACATTTTCTTCAGGAGCAGACTACAATTTCCTTCATCTACACTACACGTGCAAAACCCAAACGAACAAKATCCTTTTCCACGTCCAGGTGACTGTGGCAAGGAGAGCCTTTACACAAAGAGAAGTCACTGCTCACCATATCTGCCAATTAGGATCAGACAGGCCTTAAAACACACAGCTTGATGCTGAGAGATGTCAAAACCATGTTTGGGGGCTGGTGCCCCTCAGACACATTCCAGATGACAGGAGGGAAACTGCTCATACTCAACTCTCCCCCTCACTTGAGAAATATGGGAAGTTTCCACACCCACAACCCGAGGGAGAATTCCTCTTCTCGGGAATGTTGCCATTTCCTAGCCTAGCCTGAGCAGAGAGGAGCAAGGCTGTGGCTTCTCCTCACCTGAGCCCAAGCACCCATTCTGAGAGCACAGCTGGCTGTATACAGGAATTTGGAAACACTTCTACATCCATGGCAAAGGTTGTGGCACATTTTTTTCACATTTGGAAACTTATGACAAGCTTTTTCCTGACAAATCAAATCACGCATTTCAAGACAGAAGCTAATTCTCTTCCTCACAGATTGAAATATTACCCTAATAACTCTATTGTAGTAGAGAGGTCACTGTAGAAGGATTTTGACCTTTCATGAGGTCAATGACTCTTCATCTCATATTGCTCAGTTTCATTTGTTTGTTGAGAGAAGAGATCCAATACATTGATACACAGGTTGTGACATGCTGTTTGAACATTAGCTTACTATAATTGGTCGTGTCATCATGCATCATCTTAACAATATACACAAAAGTGCCCTGAAACAATTGTCTTATAGATCCATCACATATCACAACAAAGCTTCTGGGACTGTTATCCAGCAGCATCCAATTGTGATGCACATTCCACTTGAGTTCTGGATCTAAACATCACTGTCATCTTAATAGTAAACGATGGATTAATAACTTCCTGCTGGCTTGCAAAACCTACATGCATGAAAAAGATGGCAGCACAAATTTAGTGCCACTGAGCATGCTCAAAATAGAAAGCCTCTAGAAAAGCAAAAACTACTCGGTGTATGGTTTCCAAACCAACAGCTCCTCATTTTCCCCAAGTATGGCAATTCCTTAGCCCTAGCATTGCAGCAAGTTCTTCCAAAAACTAGAAGAATATCTTCATCTACCAGCCAAGACACACGTGACCTTGAAACGCAACATGAAAAAAAGAAAAACCACTAACACCTTGAATTTGTGTCATAAATCACACAGAAAGCATTTTTTGCACAAACATCTTCTTTCACTGTATTTTCATACATTTTAAGAGAAGTGCAAAATCAGRTTCATTCTACACACAGCAGCCCAGCTATATTTCAGTCAAATTTCAGTTTAATTGGGATGCCCACATCTCCTAGGAAGTTTTGAGATTTTCAGCTAGTGAATTTATCTTTTTTCCYCTCCTCCCTTTTTTCAGCTATTTGTCAGTGAGAAATACAAGTGATTTAACTCCTGATGCATAGTCCAAACTCTATGTAGTTCATTTGTTAAAAGGTTAAGTGCAGAGAAAGGCCTTACAGTCAGAAATCCTCCTAACTATGGGTTTTGTAAACCAGGAACATCATCAGCTTGACCCACACTCAGCAAGAAAGTAAATATAATTATCCTCCTTATACCCAACATGAGCCATTGGCATGTAAATGCCATAATCCCCAGCAGAGGCACTTTCTAAGGGAAAATTCCCACAAACAGGTAGAATCAGAATATAAGCAAAGCTCTGAAGTAAATGAGTCTTTTGCTCACTGCCATTCCAGGAGCTGCTCCAGGAAGGGTTTGTGGGCAGAACCCAAGCCTTACAGTGCTGCTAAAAGATGCCACTTGTGATTCTGCAGGGTCTGCACTACTCCAAGTGAGCCAGCACCGAGGGAATGCCACCGCATTTGTGCAGCTGGGAGAACTGTTCTTCAGATAAGATGGAAAATGATGCAAATTTTAATAAACTATGCAGACAAAACTATTAACATTCCTACAGCCTGTTCCACATATTATCTCAGTCTTTTAACTGAGCCTCAGCCGATCTGCTCTGCTCTGTGACTGGAAGCACAGCACCGGTACCCTGCACCTCCTCAGCACCAGCAGCACATGCACTGGATCCAGGCCCCTGGCAGAGAGATGCTGTSGGGCAGGAAGCTCTATAAATGTGCTTTTCTTCCCCCCACACACAACTCTTGCTAGTCTCCATTTATAGAAGATAAGTGGCCCTCAGCACAGAGTGCCACACTCAGCCACCAGTGCCACCCCCAGCACCTCCTMAAGCCCTGAGGGGTCTGACAGGGAAACCGAAACCTGCGGAGYACAAGGGGCTCATTGCAAGCCTTTTTAAGTCTAGGAAACAATAAAATTTCACTTACTAGGATGGAAAGAAACCTGCAGCAGTGCCAGCTGCTCAGCCTCATCCTCACATGCTCCTTCCTGGATGTTCAAGAGCAGCAGGCAAGCTCAGGATGCTCCAGCAGCTCCACACCAGCCAGGAGAYGCACACCCAGCAGCAGTGGATACATGTCTTCATTTAATTAAAGGGAAAGCTAATTTAAGGCTCTCCCTGGTACAGTCCCTGGCCTTAGGAGTGGGATGCACATTCCTAAAGCAAAGCAGTGGGCACTGTGCTGAAGCCAGCAGGYACGTACACCTGCAAGGAGACCCTCGTGCCCCAGCAGGGTTTCCTCAGGACCCTCACACCCCAACAGGGCTCCCAGCACTGAGGCAGYGGAGGGAGGACCAGCCCTGCCCCATGAGATTCCAGGCACTGCCAGACCTCGGGCATGGAGCCTGGTCCCTGCATCCCCCCCACAGCYCCTCCCTCACTGCTCATCCACCACTGGCAGTCCCATCTGCAGTTTTGTGGCAGGGAAAGAAACCTACCTAAGGAACAACATACAACAGATCRTTTATCTCAGGGTTTGGGGGCAAAGAAAAAAAGAATAAAAACTGGCAGGTGTGAACGGTAGGTATAGTGTCCCTGGCAGCCCTCAGGTCTACCATGGGGGCCTGAATGTCCACTGCACCGCAGGAAAAGTTCTTAGAAAGGAAAGGGCACAGAATTTATTCCTTCAGCAGTAAAACACTCTTGGCCATCCAAACACCACAAAAGCACCCAAATCAAGCTTTTCAGCTGCTCCTGTAAACTTCATGTGAGACCCTGCTGCAACATTAACTTCAAAATTAGCACCATTTAGAACACTCAAAGTCTGATATTGATTTATTTGAGCAGACAGGGTTCTGGTTATTTAAACAAACAGGGCTGCAATACGGTCAATGTAAATCTACCTGGAAACTGGAAGCTGGTGCACTGCACTGCAGTGAGATTATTGCTTGGAACACCTTGCCATGAGCACARTGCAGAGGGGTTTTGCTTTGGGACTGATTGTTGAGGAAGTTGGAGCTTTGTGCCTTAAACACAAACAGCCTGTACTGTCCATGAGACCACCTCACTCCTCCTGAGCATGGAGGAATACTCATTTTCCTCATTCCTCACTCACTGAGCATCTCCTGGGCCTGCTGGAACACTCATTCCCTCTCAGAGTGACTSGGAGAATGGCTGAACTAGGCTGAACTAGTTTGTATTGGCAGAGGAAAAAATAACAGTAAACTGATGCATTAGAAATTTGACAAATGAACAATCCCTGCCAACACTTCCTAAACAGAACTTAAAAACGGTGGGGTTGTCATCTTCCAAAGCCACTAAGACACTCCTTTGAAGTTGTTTGTAAGGAACACAAATGATTCTCAGATACCTTCTCCTGGTAATAATAAAGTTCTTATCGTTGTATTCTGTTAATAAATAGTTTTGGTGACATTATATAAAGGTGTGAATCCGTGTCAGATTTGACTATTAACACATGATTAACAGCCACACCAGTATGGGCTAAAAGTATGTAGTATTTGCTTTTCAGATGTAGTCATCTTTCACATGAATCTCGTTTAAAATCTATTGGGAGATCTTTAACAAACAGGGCCCAGTCCCCAGCCACATACCATGAACACAGAGCAGTGTAGCTGTTAATAAGGGTATTCATCATGAGACAGCCTATTTTTGGCATTGTAGATGACAGTCTCAGTAACTTACAATTGTCCCTTGAAAGTGAACTTATCATTTAATTACACTCTGAGCGACTGCTTTCCCCTATCACCCAGCAAGTTAGTTAACCACACAGCAATTCTCCAGCTAATGCAAGTGTGATTGGATCAGTCTAAGGTGCACAACATATCTCTCAGTTCCTGGGAACCCCCTATGGAGCAGTCTGTTTATTTCCACCTTTCCTTTTTTTTTCTTGAATTTAAATATGCAGTGTCAAATACTCCAAGATTTTGAACAGATAAATAAGTTGCTAAAAAAAAAAAAGATGAATTTCAATTCATCGTAAACTACCCAATGTTAAGCCAAATGGACATACAGAGTGTCTCAGAAAAAGTATCAATAAAACCTTGGAAAGAAACAGATCAGTCATTGGCAAAGGTTTTATTGATTCATAATCAGTATATGTTAATAAAAACAACAGGTGTCACTGGATAATTTACTCATATTTCATATGCATGAAGAACACATTTTGGAAAGGATGTGGGGTGCAAGAGGTTTTTTTTTGTATAGGAAGTTTATGTTAAAACATATAATAATTGTTTGAGAACTTTTAATGACCCCAAGTTCCATTAAATGCATATTTCTTTATTTCTATTGATGCTTTATGCAATGTTGCCAGCCAGCCAYGGCTCTACCATGCTGCAATTCCGTTTCATGGGCATATGAAGCAGCTGTATCCTGAGCAACATGGTTAAGCTAAAATGCCACATGACTTTTATAACATTATACTATATCCCCTATAAATAGTTATTATTGTTAGCTATTGCTCTCCTTACCTGGGAAGCCACACACAGTCACACTGCTTCCTGAAAGAGGCTCTCAGTCTTTTGGAGACAAAAGCAAGAAAGAAGAGGGGGTAAAAAAAAAGGATGTTGTCTCAATTCTCCCATTCTGCTCCCATATTGTCAGAACTAACTCACTGCACAAGCCTTAAACCTCGACACAAGCAGGTGCCCCAATCACCTGAGAGTTTGGTCAGTACCAATAAAAGTCAGTATGCATTGCCTCTGCAGTACGTATTACATTCCCTCAGAGAGGCATTAAAATGCCAGCTACATTTAAACAAGTGAATGTCTGGCCCCTAATAAAACCCACATAATTTAATACTAATGAGTCTACCAATTATGACCCAGTCTCTGAACTTCCTTTCTGGGAAAAATCATTGGGAAGGCAGTTCGATGCCAACTCTAGCAATTGCATTACTGCTCCGACACAGAGAACCCCCCTTTGCTGCTGGCCAGGGCATGAACTGCTTTGGGGTGCAGAGGGGAAGGGGCGAGGTGTGATTGCCTCCCTGTGACAATGAACAGAACCTAACCAAGCTTGCTGATCCTCAGAGTAATCAACTRCTTTCACATCTTAATCAGAATATACAGCTGACTTCAATGGCAGCAGAAAAAGAGGAGGAGCCTGCTTTGTGACTACTGTTAAATAACTTAACAGTGCTGTGGGGTGGCTCTGTAAGGTTTCCCACATGAGAAGTGCTGCAAATCTCCYGTTCACCAGTGCATCTGTCAGATCTATGGGAACCACAGATGTGTCCAAGGCTTCCTCGAGACACACACAGCGTGACTGCAACACCTACAGACTGCAAGGCGGAGAACTTCCAACCACCTCTTGGCTTCTCATTGAGTCTGGATGCAGGCATAGCTTTTTCTGTTTGTGGCAAAACTCAAGATTAGACAAGGTCTCCCTACACAATCAAGAAACTCCCACTCAGAAGCAACGGGAAGCACACAGCCAAATTTATGGGGCAGCTTGGTATGGCACTGCCTACAACATTTTTCCTTGCGCTGCCTTGTGCAGCAGGATTGTCACCTTAGGTCTCTCAGCCTTACTCATCTGCTAGAAGACTGCATCCATTCATCATCTATCCAGAATTTAATTCAGTGATTAACATATGTTTAATTAATAGGCCCTGCTATGACAATAAACTCCATTTTGAGCTGACTGTTGAACCCTGCAGAAGCTCTGGCTGGTGGAGAACAGACCCATCTGCCTTCTGAGCTTGTTCCTGCTGCAGTCCCACACGGCATCCAGCACAGTCTGACCCCACACACCTTTGCCTGTCCCCAGCCACGACCACCATGCTCTGCCCCTGCTCTGACTCCCCCCGAAGCCCTGCCAGACCTTCTGGCAGGCAGCACTGGATGCTGGCGGTACACCTTTAATTCATGGTGTACCTTTAATTTCTGTGACATGCTGAGATAATACAGTGAGGAGTTCTTTAGAAATGCTATAAATAGCTTAAATAAATAGATATTCTCTGTGGTGGGTCCTCAGATCCGGAACTGACTCTTGCCAGAAATCCATCAGAGCCCGAATCTGGCAAGCTCTTGTAGGAGATGTGAGACACATCTTTTTACATTCCAACTCACTAAATGCAAGTGCCTGACTAGTTCTGTGAAAAGGGAAAAGAGAAAAAAAAAAAAAAAAGAATGCCTGGAACCCAAGGGGTCACTCCCTGTGCCAGCTTGGAAGTCGCCTTCCATTAGCTCACCATGTACTGCCTGTTGGAAAGGGCACATGGATACTGCGGTGCCTGTGCCTCATAAATACATACAATAATTAAAGCTAATTTCTACGAGAAACAACCCTGTGATCCTGTGACACACGGGGCTCGCTGACGCTGGGTGATATTGTCTTTGTTATTACTAAACAATGTTACACACACTTCGCTGCCAAACATGTTAACTCCTCACCTCATCCCTCAGCGAGCTATGACTGCATCCTTAAAAAAGCTCGCTCTGGAAAGGTATGTGTTTGATAGTCAAACAAAACAGCCTCAAAATCACTTTAGGGCATTGGAGAAGTGGCTTCTATTCCCGGCCTCTGAAGTCAAATAACTGTCACAACTTTGTCTAAACTAAGCAATGCCTAGGGTTTCAAGGTATTTAATTACATAATAAGTTATAGAAACACAGAGAATAAGTGGAAATGCTGCACATTCGGAGTCAGACATTTTGTCTCAAAGTCTGGCATCCTTAGCTCACTTAGCAGAGAATCAAGATGAAGTCAAAATCAGTGTGGTTACATTATTTCTTTTTATAGCAGTTGCCTGGAAGTCCACGAATGCCAGCCCCATTAATGCACTGTCACTCAGTAACATCACCTATTTTATCCTTTAAGAAAATACTTTTGTGTGCATTTCTGAACATCAAAAGCACAGACATTCACTGTTTTAAACTTTTTACGGTGTGACTTTTTCTAATCTCTCCTGCCAGGATGTTAGCACAGATAATTTAATATGGCCATGTATATATTACTTATTGCATGAAGCACATATTTTATTTTGGTCACAGAGTGTTTGTTTAAAAAAAGGCAGAGTTTTACCTTCTTGGTTGTTACAGTTCTCTCACCTCTTGTCTTTCTAACCATGCTGCAAGTCTGTCAAGAAAAGCTCCAAAATAAATTTAGCATTGTGATTATTACAAATAAGTCACACTGGCATTTGGGTAGGAAGACCCCCCCCCTCTCTGCGTGCTTCTACCACGGTGGCAAACTTATTTCAAAAATTCTGATGAAACGCTTTGTAAATTTTGTTATTCTGTGATGATAATAAATCATTATAGCCTTAAACACTCCTCTAGCTTGGAGCCTCAGTCACAAATTATCTTGTCATTCTGACCAAAACATTCTCCAAAAAAGCTTGACAAGTGCTAAAACCCAGAACATGAAACCATGTGTTGTTGTGAAAGCAAGATTCAGAAATGTCAATTAATTAGATTAAGAGGCTACTTTTAGCTTTACTTGTGTTGCCAAATAACCCTTAAAATATGCATAGCAGTGGAAGTCTACCTCAGCAATACAGTACTTCTGTGCAAAATAAAGACAATGGATCTGGCTAATAGAGGGAATTATTGTATCTGTCATTCAGACAAGGAGAATGATCTAGAAGCAAATGTCTTGCTTCCCTTTCCACTGTATGGATTCACAAGCAAGATAAATTCTGCCACTTAGGAGTTTAGGCATAATTTTTTTCCCCTGAAATCTGATTCAGATTAGAAAATAAAAGTCAAATCACTATTATACATCTCCATAAGTAAAATGGATTTCTAACATCACTGTCTGTGTAGCTGTCTCCCCCTGCCCATAAACTATCATCCTTTATTTGCATTTTTGAAGTTCACTTCAGAAAAAAGAGTGGTGCAATTAAATACATTTTATTCAACTTTCTCATAGCTACCCCTAAAATTTTTATCTTTAAATAATCCATATCCTCAATTTTATTTACACTATAAACTGTTCCTATATTTTAATGGTATGTTTGCTTTAAAAGGGGTTGTTGGCTTTAATAGCTCAGTTATTATCTTTGTAAACTAACATTCCACATTCCTCCTAACTAAATCCTAGCAAATCGCCTGTGCTTGCATTTGGAACATACATTGCACCACCAAAAATAAAATTTAAGCCAAATAAATGTTCTGTTCAAATTAATATACATAAAATGAATAGCTAAACATAGATCAATTTTGATGGATTTAACAGTAGGCTTGCTAGTGGCAGGAGGGTCATGATATGCAATACACCCAAGAGAACAAAACTAAATAAATTTAATTTCCTGTAACCCCTATTAGTTTGTGTTATTTTTAATGCTAGAACACTGTATCTCTTTAGAAAAAAAAAAAAATTAACTGCTTGTGTTTTTACAACATATATCACTACTAATATGGATCAGTATAAAGGCACAGGTTAGCACACCCAGAGGTGGGTAAGGAGGTAAACAAGAGAGGAAGGGCCCCAACAGAAGCAGATCTGCAGCTGCAGGAAGCCTGTAAGGCTCAGGCTCTGCCCCAGGACAAGACCCATTTGCACCACAGGAGAGCCTTGGCAGAAGCTTAGGAGCAATAACTTGCAAGAAGGCAGCATCTCGTTTCATTTTTCATGGAAATACCTCAACGAAAATGTATTTTCTCATCTTTGCCCTTCCACCCTATCCTTTCAAAGGACCTTAACTCTGGCAGAGCCATCGTTTCTCAGGTAGGATGGTTGTAGGCACAGCTCAAGACCCACAGTTACTGTGCATAGAGTCCAACATGGTRTGCAGTGGCATCAGTCCTTGAGCAATAACCAATCTTGGAATGACATTTAGTAACTCAAATAATGAGTTTTGGCCTTTAGCTGTAATTTTAATTCTTCAGCTAAAAAAAAAAAAAATAGAAAAATCATTATTTCAGTTGTTCCTTTTCCCCCTGTTAACTGGTCCACWGTTAGCCATGCTACAAGCAATGGTTTCTGGCAATTAACCCAGTTCCTCCCCTGCCAGAGCCCGCGCAGACCTACAGGCACCTTTACGGCCTGGACTCACTTTAAGCAAATCCTTCCCTTCCCCATTCCTTGGCCTTTCCCTTTCCTCATAGGGCATGTAAATGGTCTTTTGGCTGCTGGCCTAACTTGTGATGAAAAGGTGACTGTATGGAACTACTTGTTGCTGCTGAAGACATGATCCAGTCTAATCTCTCCACACTGGGACGTGGGACTCTGCAGGCCCTCTGCTGAAGGGGAAGGGGTCAATCAGACCCACAACAGGGAGAAAGATGGAATATTTAGGGATGTAAAAAATAACCTTGTAAATGTTTAAAAAAAAAATAAATAAGGAGAGAAAAAGAAGGGAAAAAACCCCACAGCACAAAAGACCAAGACAGTCCTCCTAATTTTTAGACACACCACAAACTATGCTTTAGTTCTCTGGCCAAGGCTTGTTAAAAACAGAACATCCTAAATGTTCTAAAAATTGTATGAGAAGCAGATGGAGGTATTTCCTTACAGAACGAGCCTACAGTCAAGTGTAACCACAGAAATACATTGTCCACTAAGGAGCAGGGCAAAACTTCACAGTGTTAGAGGCACCCTGCGTGCAGGGGCATGAGGTGCCCTGCCCCTGGCCGAGCTGTACCAGGGGTGGTGGAGCCCCACCTGGTCTTCAGCTGCTCCCCAACACAGGGCAGGGACCCCCCAAGGGTCCTGTGTCACATATGTCCACTCCCTGCAGAAATTCTGGAGACCTCAGGACATCTTGGGCAGCCTTAAGCATCTGTTTTGGCACTTAAATGCTGCTCTCCTTGTCTGTGCTTGGAAAAGCCCGAAGAAACTGTGAGCCATGGATGAAAATAGAGCAGTGAGGACTAAATTAAAGCAAAATTTAGTAACAGGGCCCAAACGTTAACATGCTGTATTTATCTCAAACTTATTAACATTCCTATGAGCCTCTGAAACACTTTATTACTGATACATGGGACTGCGCTGCTATAATAGGCTTCCCTGAGGAGTAACTAGGACTCCAGCTGTACTGCAGGATACGCTGCACTACATATTATAGGGTTAAATGGTGCTGTCTGTTATCTGCACAATGTGTGCCTTACGAGTGTAAACGAGGGAGCTCGGCTGAGAGACCCCAAGTCTGCTCTGAGACACTGGAAATGCTTGTGCTGCTGGTGAGGAGTGAAGGGTGCCTCCTTCCAGCTGCAAGCAACTCGGTCACGGGACTGATGCCGAAAACTTAACTCCTCTGCCAGCAAAAAAAACGGAGCTATGTCCAAAGTAACTCCACCTGCGAGTGTCACCAGGAGTGCAACCTCACCTGAGCACAGAGGGCAGGCACAGTGTAAAATGGTGAAATGCAAGGCCATTCACTGCCTGTCAGARCTGCTTAGCAAAGGCAACGATGACACTCGGCCGTGGAGGTCCCTCCCTCTGCCAGAAGACACAAAGCTAGTTTGTCCTCCTGTACAGCATAAGAAAAGCCTAATGATCTGAACTGATGACAGAAGTGGCATGAAAACTCGGTTAAAATTAAAATAGTCATTAGCAGGGCATGGCAGGAAAGCAGATGGAAGTTTGCAGAGGGAAAAAAAACACCCTCTCTGCACTAGCCATGCACACCTGAGGTGTTCAGATAGGATTGCAGGTTACAGGAGCCCTCAAAGTTCAACTTTTGGTTATTCTRCAGCACAAGTAGGTCAGGAACACCCACGCCAGCTCATTGCAGGGTTCAGTGATGGTGCCTGCACTCCTCCTCCACAAGATGCTCCGTGCTTAACTCGTAGTTAGAGTTGTGTTCCCTTTGATAATCTCATCTCCACGCCCCTTGCCAAGCTGAACTGATTAACTCTTGTGCTGCCCTTGGTAGACACATAGAAAATTTGATCAGCACCCCTTTTATAACAACTTTTCTTAAGTATAGCTAAAGACTATTATCATGTCCCTCCTCAGGCTTCTTGTTTCTAGACTAAACAAATCCAATACTTTTAACTTTTCCTCATAGGTCATGTTAGCCAAACCTCTAATCATTCTTGTTGATCTCCTTTGGATTCTCTCCAATTTGCCTCCATTTTTCTTAATGTCACCAACTTCAGCAGAAGTTTTGCAGCTTGGAGAATTGTTTCTTGCTGCAGAAGTCACCTGACACCCTGACCTTTAGCTCAACAATGAGAAATAGCGTACAAGCTTCCTTAAAGAAAATGGTATTACATATATACTGTCATGTATACTTAGTGTCATGCCACCTGCTTGCCACATCAACCCACTACTTTGCCTTAACAGCAATAAAGCAACAACAAACAATAAAAAGCTTCTTCTTTTGTGAGCTGTTGTATGGACAATCTTATTGTATAACTTAGAAATAAAAGAAAGCACAGCCGAGCCATTTTAAAATTCTATTAAAAACTCTTTTTTTTCYTTCTGTCCACATCTCAAAAAAGCAAAGCAATTTCATGAAAACAGAACCGACCAAAAGCAAACTGTGGTGGAAAAAGCAAAGCTGTGCARCCACTGTTAAACAGATGCTAGCCAAATTTACAGGAGTGAGTAAAATAGTCTCTAATCAACAGAGAGAGAGTAGTCTTTACCTCAGGCTGAATATTAAAATGAATATAAGACTTCTTTGACAGATCTGTGAGTCAAACTTCCAACAACTGAAACATATAACAACTCACAGGACTTACCTTTGTCACTGAAGGCTGTAAAGCCCAACAAATAGCACAAGAGCATCCAAGGGGAAACCCAGAGGCCAGTGATATCAGGCACATCCACCCACCACAAAAGAATCACTCCATACTCTCCAAACCACCCCTCAGCCTCTATTTAACTCAACAAGCACCTAAATTCCTGCCAGCTGGGCAGTGCCAAGCTCCCTGCCTGCTGCTGGCATGCTGGGGAGACGTGGTGAGCTGAGCTCTGGAGCTCCCCAGCAGGCACAACGGCTTGTGGGGTCTGGCCCCAGTTGTGCTGGGGGACCCCCGGTGCTTGAGTTCGGGAATAAAGCGTGTTGAGAGCTTGGGAGGAGCTCAGCCCACTCTAGAACAGGGCAAAGTGTGTGTGGAAGGGAGAGCTCTGGCTGCTGGGCTGCAGATGTTGGGATGCTCTGGCTGCTGGAATGCTGTGGTCTCCAGCTCCAGGAGAGGGCTTGCAGCTGGGATGCTGAGCAGATGGCGGGCAGCACCTATCTGGGCTCTGTTAGCCAAGAGCGGTAGCACAGATGCTTCAGCTGCTCTCCAGAGTATTTCATTTCTGGGTACTTGGTTATGTTGCCGTGTGTCTGACCGGCTTCAAAAACTGCCAGCCTGGCCACCAGACCCTCCCTGCTCTTTGCTGGGCAGCCAGGGTGCCCAGCAGAGCATTTCTGTCCTGGGGACAGCCCCGTGGAGCAGAGGGGACAGGGGTCAGGAACTCAGTGCTCTGGCGCTGGGCGTCTCTGATGGCTTTGGGGCATTTCTCATCCCTCCAGCAGCCTCTTAGGAGAGAGGTCTGARCAGATCTGCAGGAAAACACAGCAAGTGGCCTCTGCAGGGCTTTGGAGGAGAGCAGGAGCAATGTGACAGCAGAGCTGACACGGGAGGAGTGTGCCAAGCTCCAGCTGAGTCCAGCAGAAGGGGGGTTAAAGCAGCTCTCRGAGTGAGGACCCAGGCTGAGAGGGAGTATCACACGTGCAGGGTGTTTCTATGGGATCAGGACTGTTTACAGCCTAATGTGCCTGCACCTGTGGGTTGGTGTGGTTTTGCCTGCTGTTCAGTGCTTCCTGAGAAGCTGCTAATATAGCGTGGCTGATGAGCCCGCTGTTTTGATCTCTCCCTCCTTGGAATCTCTTCTAGAGCCTTCAATAAAAGCCCTATTAAGGAAGTACAAGTGGGTGCTTTGTGCTTCTTCAATACCTAATTTATATTTTTAACATTAAATACTCGAACACATGCTTTGAATTTGTGCTTTTTTTCAGTCTAATAGTTTCTTGCTGGAGACTAACATACATTTTCTGTCACATAATTCCTTATTTTCTTTGGGGGTTTTGGGTGTTCTCATACCCTGCCCAAATCTAATGTTGACATTAAGAGGCATACTGAAGGCCTGTCATTCAAATTATTGATGGTAACTAGGCTGTCTGRGGGTGATGGTTGTATTAAAACATTTATCACATAAAAAAAGAAGCATATGGCATTTACAGAATCTGGGCCAACAAGGAAGGAAAGGGTCATGTTCACTCCCAAATCAGGAGCAAGCCTCTCCTGAGGGTTATACATGGATTCAGTTCAGAGAGAGCTGGAGAATCTCATATATTTTGGAATCATGAGGGGTATGAAATCAGCATAAGTTACAGCTGCCCTTAGGTGCTTTCCTTTGAGTGGTCAGTGCCACAATCACTCAGCAGAGCACATTGATCTCACTGACTCTGGCAGAATTATAGAGGGTCTGTTTGCATGAACCATTGCTGAACAATTTATCTGATGTATTAATCATCTCTTAGATAAGAGATTCTGGACTGTAGATTTTTCTTGTAACCTGATTTCCCTCCCAAGATCTTTTGTTGTTGTTGAGTTTTCACGTGAAATTTTAAAATTGCTTTTTTGGGGGGGTTGTTAATGCTTAGGATCCCAGGGTCTGTTTCAAAGCACTCTGAAGTGCAGGCTACTSTGTCAGGGTGCTCTGCAGCCTTCAGAGAGGACAGAGAAGTGCCAGTCTCTATTTCCCCTCTTGACAGCAGCTCTGGTTCTGACATTGATTTGTCTTCATGGTGACAAATAAAAATCAAGATCCTATTTTTCCTTCACTTTCCAATTACACATGTAAGAGGCAAAAAGCGAACATTCTATGGGAGATTGGAAGAATTAATATAATTCATAGGGCTGCTGTGGCTATCTTACCCACTTCTAGTAATCCCCCTGTGAGGCTGTATTTATACTGCTGGTATGGTAACTCAGGTAAGTTCATGTGTGGTGAGGGCAGTGTCCCAGCCACCTGGAGGATTTGGCTTCCGTGCTGTGCAGAGGGCAAGCCCTGCTTGAATCGGCCAGGCTGTGCCCAAGGGGAGCCTCCTCTTYGCAGCCACAGCCTTCAGGAGAGGAGGACTTTCTCAGTCCCAGCCACCTCCCTTCCGCACAGCCAGAACGAACCGCAGTGGGTCAGTTGTGCTTGTCCCCAGCCTATCCCCAGTACTGAGGGASCACTGAAAAACATTTTGCAGCGTTTCTCCATCTGCCGTGCCCTTCCCTGCAGCTCCGCGACATTGCACGCTCAACTTCCCGGCACAGCAAAAGGGAATTAATGCGGAGAAGTCCACGGCTGGCCCTGGCTGGCCAGCCCCTGCCCTGCAGTGTTAATCTGCTGCTGCTCTTCCAGACTGCCCTCTGCAACACAGCGATGGAGATGGACACCGGAATCCCTGGTTAAGCCTGTTCTTGCTTCCCAATGACCGGTGTACCCCAATAATGACTTTATTTTAAAGCATTCTTTTTAACTCCAGTAATTTCCAGAGACATTTAACTGGGGACCTCATTCTTTCGGGCTCCTCTGAAGACAATCCTGTGATGAATTCATGTTTTAGCACAAGCCAGAGTGCACACAGAAAATGTTCAGCCGTTCAGAGGTACAAAAAGCAGTAATCTCAGCCTGAAACAATTGTACTGAACTGAAGCACTACTCCTCTTTTCTAGATCTACTTTTAAGATCCCTGTCAAAACAGCCCTTCAAACAMATTTGATTGGGTTGGGGCTCATCACGCTGTCACCAACTCACTTTTCATTAGGCTGTTGCTCTCTGTTAGCCTAGCCAAGCAGAAGAACTCAAACACATGCACAAATTAAATCGACATCCAAACTCCACCAATATACAAAGCAATTTAAATGATATTCATTAGAGCGATGACAAGTCCTGATGAGGCTTTCAGGAGCGGAGTCCTTCAGCTTCTGCCGACTCGGTTTCATGGTCATTGAGGCGGAACTGCAGTGACTGTACCTCCAGTTTAGAGCAAAAAAAAGCCAAGAATATGACTCCGCTTCCTGACACACCTACCTCATTCTCCCTCTCTGCACAGGTTTACAGCTGAGCACAGGCTCCAGGCTTTTCTTACAGTTCTTCCTGGGCTGTGCATTGCACACACACTTTAGCAAATCCCCTTCCTTTCCCCACCACCTACAAATGTGCCAATTAAAAAGAATTCCATTTTCAAGTAATTTCATTTCACTTGGCTAGAAAGGTCACTAACTCACAGCTCTGATGGCTATAAACATGTCCCCAGTTTCTTACCATGCAAGAATGAATTTGATATGTTGAAGCTTAATAAAGAAGTATTTTTCATTGTTAATTCATACTGAAGTTGAAAAGTTACTCTCTCTCCATTTATATTTTTGATATTAAAAAAAAAAAATGAGATGGACACTRTCTTCTCCACAGGGAGTGGAATGGGGCTGACAGGTCTAATATAGGCTTTTCCACAGTGCCAAATAATTTGAAATTCATTTCCCTTGCGACCAAAGTCCTCACCTCAGGCATCACGAGGTAAGTCATCAGAAAATTAGCTCACTATTTAGTTACAAAGTCCACTATGCCGCTTGCAAAATTTAAGTGTACGGAGGAAGAAATGCACGTCACCCTGATGTGACTCCAGGAAAAGCCAGCGGGTGACGTGGGGGGCACAGCATCATTTGAGGCGAGGAGGACACCACTATCAGCTGTGAGCTCCACCACCCACCCCAGCCCCTGGCCAGGGAACGGGGCTGGGGCTGGCCTGGCCATTTTTAACTCCTTTCTGCTCGCTCTCCAACAACCTTTTTTACTGCTTGAAACGGGCTGAGAATTTTAGAAGCATGATATACAGAAAACGTCTTCTTATATTATTACTCAAAAATTCCTTTTTTTGGCATAGCTGCCTTGGGTTGTAATTTTTAATTTTCCTTTTTAAGCACTCCTACAGTGAAAGATAGGCGCAGTGCTATGGAAGTATGATTTGCAGCTGGGTATTTTCATTTCAATAAAGGTTATATATATGAACTTGATGAGTGGTCTGGACACATCCATCTATCCCAAAAAGTCTATCTGATTTTAATTCTCTTAAAAGATTATTTAACCAGAAGTGCATTTCAAGCTATAAATAAGGCAAAGTGAAGCAAGCAACAGCTGCTGAGAAGCTAATGTGTCCCACGTACATGTTGTTATACAGTGATGAAAAACAAACAAACAAACTGCTACCCTCACACCTAAGCTGGATATTAAGCACAAAGGAAGATTGTTTTTACACGTAAAAAAAATGAATTTATGTAACACCACTGCTGTATTTGTGTCTGCACTAGATAATGAACACAGCACGAGCTACATGCTAGTAAATCTCTGTCATCTTTTTCATGCTGAACATTTAGTTAAAATTATTGCCCCAAACCAAGGCCTGAAAACAGATTGTAACCTCACCGATTATCCCAATGCTTTCAGACGGGTATAATGATGCRTTAATACATAATTCTGCTCGCGCCCGTAAATGACCCCGATTCCTTCTTCCTTCACKGGTAAAAGATTGACTTCTTATGCAAATACTCTTCCATGAGGGCTGTAATATTATAATCTTAAACATATACAAGCCTTTCATTATTACAGGATAATTACTGAAAACTCAACAAAATTCACTGTTACCACACCCCGACCAACAGAGGCACTTTCATGTTCCGAGATGGCAGTTCCACAATTATTTCTTGTTSTCTCATTTACCTACAGCAGGTCAAGCCAGGCCTGGAAGGCACATCTTGGCACAGAGTCCCACAAGAAGAGAATTTACTGGCTTTTTTTCTGGAGATTGTAAGTATTTACTGGTGATACTCTAGGGAGTTACACATTTGTATTTCCATGCTAAAACAATAACTATCCAGTCAAGTAGTAAGTGGTATTTCATCCCTGGCAAACAGGACAATCTGGTGACTTTTAAAAAGTTGGGTAATCTTGAAATTCTTTTTTTTTCTACTTTCCTGGATAAATTCTAGTTTTATGACCGTCCCCTGTACTTCAGCTCTGTGGAGCAGTGTGGGTAGCAGACCACCTAGCAAAGCTCCAGCATCTCCTTGTAACCAGAAATTACCCAAACAAAGCAGGCAGCAGTGATTGCAATAATTTGGTATTTTTCTAGGAAATATATAAGGCTCTCTGGAGGCGTATTTTAAAATACAAAATTTATTAATTAAATTTAACTTTATTACCAGTTGTCTCTGTTTCACTTGCACCACGGTTCCTTTTTTTCTGTTGCAGCTGAAATAAGAACTTGCAAAATTAAAGAAGGTTCTTCCGTTCAATACATGCCAGTATTTTTTTAAATCTCAAAGTATAGCCAAATTTTTTTGCTGTCATAACATGCAGAGTCATATCGTATTTAGCTTTATATAGCAAGATACATAGCCATATTTAAATGCAACAGATAATTCCCATATTGATAACACTAATCTGCCTTGGTTTGGATAAAAAATTGCACATAGTGGTTTCCACAAAAGCACCTGCATAATTAAAACAATATAATTTCAATTTTAATACAAAAATAAAATATAATGAAGATTCTAGAAAGATTTTGGTTTCAGAAACAGTTCCTTATGCTAGCTTAAAAGTCATATTTCGGTTAATTATAGATTTCCTACTCACTAAAATTTAAAGATACATTCCCTGAATTTTTTTTTTTTTTGCTAAATGTTGACTCCAGTGAATAGCTCTCTAAGATCTGGCATATTGATTTCTTGTTGTGAAGTGAGCTGTTCAAGCTCCATTTAAGATTTTCATCTTGCATGTAGCCCTGAGCACATCATAGCACCATAAATTAGTTAAATTGCACATTTATCACAAATGTTATTTTAAGATACTGCGTAAATGTGATGGCTGGAAGATATACAGTATGCTGCAACAAGCCACTACTTGGGTGGGGTTAGACCAGGGTCACCTTTATACACCTGTGATTTAAAGCTCTTCTCACCCATCACAATTTCATTTTTAACCTCTTTCTTGAGGCATTTTGTTTTCTCTTGCACTTCATCTGCATATTTCTAAATAAAATATCAAACGCAAAGCAAAAGTCAGAAGTCAGATGAGTATTTTAAAATCCTGCATTTATACCTTCATGTTTGTCTAATAGGAAAAAAATTATCTCAACACAGCTAGGTTGGTGATTTGGTTAGCACTAATAGTTACCATGCCAATATACATATCAGTGTGTGGATGGAAAGAACATTATTCTAGTTCATTGATTCTCTAAATTCTTTATAATGTGAAATCACATTGGTATGCCAGTCCTGGAGGTTCTGAAATGCAAGCTGAACTTTATTTTAATAAATTTGGGATATTCAGATCCTGACTAGCCATTCATTTGCCAAGTTTCAAGCATATTTTAAGAAATATATTATAAAGTCCTTTCTGGTGCACGCTGGCAGATATGGTTGCTCCCTGAATTTGTACCTGGTACATGTCCTCACTGCACATTCAGACCCAGGTAAATCAGGCCCAGGAACTGACTTTTATCAGATTAGGGTGGTTGCATCAGATCCCATGCCTGTATTTTAAGGGTAAGTAGAAAGAACACTGCAGACTCTGCAGTCTCTTGCCTTTGCTCCCTCCCGCGTCCCAGATAACACTATTGCGTACAGAGCTCTGAGCATTACTATTATAAGTCAATGGTGCATCTTAAAAATACATTGATTGACAATATATGCAATAATCTGCCAGTCTCCTTATGTGTGAATTTCTGGTTTGCAACCAAATACTATATTTAAGCTGTTATAATTTTCAAAAGAGGAATTCTCTGCTGTAGAGGTAAAAAGTTTGGCTGCGTTTAGACTGAGATCATCTATTTGTGAAAAACGTGGACAGGCACCGGGGAGGCTCCAGGGAAGACTTTAGCCAGCCAGGTTCCCTCTCCTCGCTAAGTGAGGGACTCCTGGGATGGCACAGTCAACCAGTAAAACGGTGTGCTGTGATTTTATTGCTGGAATTTGAGCTGAGGCCATAAACATTGACACACAAATGACCTCAAAATCAGATACAACTGTGAGCCAAAAGAGGAGGAAAAAAACCAAAGCCCTAATCCCATTCACTTGGTCCGCTTAGCAGCATTCRCTGGAGAATGAACAGAACACTCCACACATTTTTAAGGTATGGTACTGGCCTTTACCATTACAGAGAAAGGTGGAAAAATGGAAAGAAAGACTGAAAGAAAGACGGAAAGACAAAAAGAACCCAAGATTTAATTACTGGCTTACTGGAAGACAGTGGATTTTTTTTAAAAAAGAAAGGAAACTGTACATTTGACATTCGGATGGCAGTTCTCACTCATGATGCTGAAGTGCTGTAACGGTGGGTTTGGTTCCCATGTAACCACCTCCAGACYCTGAGTTCACCTGACTGGCCAACGACATTATTTACATGGATAGTAATATAGGTGTTTGGAGATGCAAATTGTTTTCAATGGTTTTGATCGGATGACCTGTCAACACCAGGAAAAGTCTGTCATTATCATATAAATGCTCCGGCTTGTTTGCTTTTCTTTGGCATGTGTTTATTCACCTCCTTTCCCCCTCTCTACCTGCTGTGAATGCTGTCCAGCAGCAGGACTCACTTCAAAACCACAAAGTTGAAGTCCCAGGTCTCAGGTTCCTCCTCCTGTCCTGTGGAAATGGTGGGGAGGTGGAAGGGGATTCTCTGAGCCGTAGAACACCCTCGGGTGCACACTCTGCTCAAAGCATCTGGGAGGAAGGCAGGTGAGCAGCGGTACCTGCCTGGTCTGAACTCACAGAAAACACCTACTTGCTTTGCCATGCACTGCTGATAAACCCCCTCTTCACAGCCAGCCTTACCTGATGCTTAAAAAGGAGTCATAACGCTCATTTATCTCTTCTGGTGGAAAAAACTCTGTTAATGCAGCCTTTGAATAAGTGCTACCCTGCTCTTTAAATGCTAAAGTTCACTAAAACTCCAGTGATTTATGTGCAGCTTTTGACTGCCAGCACCTGGCAGATGAAGAAACCTACTCAAGCTTCAGTCATAAACAGATAGCATACAATTTAATTTTAATGTGCTCGTTAGTCGTAGCACATTTCAGACATAATTGTGAACGCAACACAAAATTATAGCAAAAAGACAATTTTAATGCTGCTGTAGAAAAAAAGGTTATATGAAGAGTCATATAATGGTGCTTCATTGTCAACAACAAAACAGGGCACAGAGTGCATTACAGTGTCTGTGCTGTTTACATGCCAATATTTTATACATAGATTCTCATATGGTGTCAGCTGTCAGTTACTTCTGCAAATTAACTGCCAAAAATGGAGACGAACAGAATCACTTAGTGTGCTGGTAACCACGGGTTACCTTTCATATGCCTAAAGATAAAGCTGCAGTATGGAATCTTGGGAGAATAATTAGGCAGAACAAAACAGAAAGTTACCAATTGAAATAAAAAGGCATTCTACAATAGGAAATAACAACCAAGAGCGCTTATAAATAAGTAAAAGAGGTTATATCACAGAATGCCTCATAACTTTTTAAGCAAAGTATTACAGTACAAACATTTTAAAGGCTTTATCAATGTTTAGGAAATACAGTACAAGTTTTTCAAATAGATTTAACCCTTTGAGCACTGAGTTTATTTTGAATTTTCTCTTTTTATTTTATTTTTATTTTTTTTTACTAATAAATACCTTTAAAAGTCATGTTGTGCAAAACAGTTAGAATGTATGCCAGGAATGCAGTCCGTGGCTTCTGTTTCTTCAGACAGTTTAAAAAAAAAAACCAAAAACAAAACAAAAAAACCCAAACAAATGATAGCAACACTAATAAATATGTATAATTTAAACATGAACCTCTCTTAATATAGATGTACTGTATAGCAAAACAAAGCAAAACATACTTTGCTTTAAGAATAATGTTTCTGAATACTTTATAAATGCTATCTGTGGTATCTTTTATCACATAATTTACAATGTTTGATTGTTAAAGGAAAAACCGTTAGATCTAAAAAAAATGAAATATACACTATATATAGGTACAGTTCATACCTGGGGCTTATCAGGTACAAACCCCACTGCTGCTAAAAATGCTGAAAAAAAAGAAAATGGCATTAACCACAATCACATTTTCCATAAGAGAYTTTGAAATCTATACAATATATACATCTATGTTTCAATGTGAAAATTATATTTTTAAATTTCAAGGTGTGAGACACCTCTGCATAAATGGAGGTTCATATTAGTAATCAGAACTAAGCTAGTAAGGGTCTAAAAAAAAASCATATCCTTACATTTTTACCAAATTAATGCAAAAGTGCTTCAAAGTACTCAGAGGGCTAAAGATTATAGGGTGAGAAATACCAGCACACTTAGGTCACATGAAAAAGTGCACCAGAATTAGTTATAAATGCTTAATTAAACTGTCTGTTAATGCATGCAGCTTGATGCATCAGAGGGATGCACAGCAACTAAATCCAATTTACACAAAGTTCCAAACACTTACCACTGCATTTTAACCTTCATATTTTACCAGTAACAACAGCTGATTATGCACCTCTATTTAAACACTGTACAGTTATACAAAACAGTTCAGCCCAGAGCGACTCTGGAGTTAAAATAAGAACATGTGCCAAGAACTAAACAGTAGCTTTAAGGCGTCTTTGACAGTTTTCCTCAAAGCAAATTACAGTTATTTTAATCAAAAGCAAATGCTACTGCTTCTCTAACTCCGAAACATACAGAAGATGATCCTCTGGTGACTTCCCATGTGTTTTACTAAGATGAAGTTTAACAGCATGCTTGCTTGCAAAAGTCCTGTTGCAAAGTTTGCACTGATAAGAAGTTCCGATATCTTCCTCTGGGGAGGACGTCACCAGTTTTTCAGACGGTGACTTTGCTTGTGCTATCTGATTGTTAATCTGTTCACTGGACAGTTTGGACAAGTCTCTTAACCTGAAACCCAGATGCGATTCAAGATGACTGATATAAGTTGAAGGAGTTCTGATCTGTGAAGCACAGTCATTACAAAAGAACACTGGGTGCCCAGTGTCCAAATTTTTAAGGAACTTAGTTCCCCCCGTCCTTCGGAGCTGGTATTTCACATTGGCCAGCCAGTGGCTAATTGTGGTCATCGAGAGTCCCGTAAACCTGGAAATGTGCATTCTTTCTTGAGGGCTCAAGTCTGACATGATGTATTTCCCCTCCGAAGTCTGCCGTAAACTGGCTGCAAACTGGGCCTGCAATATGAGCAAGTGCTGAGGGTTCCAGTTAGACTGACGTCCCTTCCTTTTCTGAGCTGGTGTACTCTCTTCTGGTTCCTCTATTGTGGTACCATCAATGTCAGATTTCTCAGATATGCTGGAAGGTGTGGAAGATTTTGATGTGTGACTTTCTGTCAGGTTCTTCAGCATATCAGATATATCTGACAAGGCATTCTCGCGTAGCGGCGAGTTTGACATGAATGACACGACTGCAGATGTCTTTGCTGTTGTCACTGTAGATGAAGAAGATGCAGAAGATGTCGATGTGGATGACAAAAGCGCTGAACCCAAAGAGCAGCTTTTGTCACTCTTGCCTTTCGTCAAATCTATGGGTTGGTCATTGTTGACATGATAAAAATAACGGTCTAAGTGGTCTGATTTTTTGGACTGTAGAGGTGGGGTGGCCACTGCAGCCTTTTCTGCCAAACTGTTGCTCATTTTAAAAAGCATGCTCATTGGATCCAGAGCGGGCAAAGATGGCTTTGCTGCCTTCCCAAGGTGAATATTCATGACAGATTGCAGTGCACTTAATGGATTTACAAATGGCTGTTCGGGAGGGTGATCAGTGATGATGGCTGTGCTGCTACTTAAAGAACCTACGATGGACTTCACAGGCTCTTTCCCATTTTCCACAGGTTCTACAGTTGGACTATCCTTGCAACCATCTCTCTGAGGAACTGGGCTGTTCTGCTGGCTTTTAAAGCCACCATCATTGGAGGGCTCCATCTTAAGGGGTTCACTGACTTCACTGCTGCACGGCGAAGGCGTCGCACGCTTCAGTGGAGAGAGCTTTCCTTCAGGCTCTTTCATTTTCTCCTCCACTTTAGCCACCTTCTCAGTGACCTTCTTTACCAATTCTTCCATGGCATGAAAGTTTGTTTTTGGCACAGGTGAGGTCTGACTGCTTGGTGGAGACACCARGGGCTGGTTTTTAGTTGGTGATACTAGTTCATTGTTTCCAAACATAGGTTTTAAGGGTGTGCTCTTCCCAGATGAGCCCAACGACAGCTTCATCATATTAGGCAGCTGGTAGGCAGCATGAATGCTGGGGTAGCCACCCCAGCTTGGTGTGCCATTCTGGGCTTTGTTTATAGCTGATGTAACTGTGTTTTCTAAAGATTTCAATATATCTAATCCCCCCTTAGGGCTTTCTTCTAGGTCATTTTCAGTCAAGTAATGGTATTTTGAGGAGATATCATACTTCTCCTCATCTTCACTTGACTTCTCTTTGTCTTTCCCTTTGTCATCAGCAATGACTCTTTCCTTATCTACTTCTTTTTTAATCTCAACATTTAATTTAGGGGAAACACTAGAAGGTGTGTTGGAAGGAGAYGTAAAGGTGGTGGCAGCCAGTGGCACAGACTGGACCTTCTCATCTACTAAGGACGTTATTGTCGGTGTGGCTGGGGCTTCTATAATTGGCTTCCCTTTTTTCATGGCAGAGTTAGTGACTTTGATAAAATGTCCCGTCACCATCATGTGAGCCGTGAGCTCCTGCAGAGTGTCGTGAGAACTTCCACACTCCATGCACTTCAGAATCTGAGATTTCCTCGCCTCGAAGTGCCAGGCGTAGCTGGCACCGTTCTGGTGGCCRTAGCGGTTATTTGGCGTGATGTAGGGGTTGGAGTTCTTCTGAAGTGCATCATTGGTGTCTGAGATTGTTGCTTTTGGTGTCCCACCCGTGGAGTCTGGAGAACTTGGAAGCTCAAGCTCCAGTGATGCTTTCTTTCTGGTAGCTGGGATAATTTTTGCTGCTACAGGTGTAACAGGCTCCTTCAGAGGCACTTTTTGGTAGTGTTTTGTTTTGATCATATGAACACTCAAATCCTGAAGAGATTCAAATGAATGACCACAGTACATACACTTTAACACTTTCTGGGCATCTTCTTTCCCTTCCATTTCAAGCAAGGAACGTTTACGAGGTTTGGACCATCTTTTGGGGTTATTGTTATCTGTTTCATGGTTGTCATCTCGATAATGTCCTGTTTCATTCATGTGCACTGTTAATTCCACTAAAGTATCGTAGGCAGCGCTGCAGTCTTTACAGCGGAATTTACTGGCTCCAGTGAATATAGAGCCATAGAGCTTACTGCTCTGTCTGTACAGCTGGACTGTGCTAAAAAGGCTCGGCTCAGGAAGAATTCTGCTCTGAGAAACTTGCTGCAGCGTTTTGGCCATGGCAGTCTGGTGCCAGTCGAAGCTGCCACTTCCACAACTGCTGCTGCTGCTGCTGCTACTGCTGCTGCTACCGTTGTTTTTTTCCGAAATTGGCTGGTGAAGGTTCAAATTGAGATTGGACCAGTAGGAGTTGGAGAGGAAGTTATTATACACAGCTTTCATTTGTTCTAAACTATCGGATACCGTAGAGTCTTCCAGGGGTATGGAAACCTCCTTGCTCTCTTCCTCGTTYTTAATGGAGCTGCTCTCGAAGTCTGCCATGCGGTCACTTGTCTCACTGATGTGGGACTCACTGTCCATTTCATGGCTAGAGAACTCAGCTGCTGGAGAGTTTTGGTAGCTTTGGCAGTTCTTACTGAAGTCTTTTTCTGGACATGCATATTTTGCTGAAGGCTCCCCATCAACTGCATTTTCATCAGGTTCCACATCTTCTTCCACCAGCGCTGCTGCTTTTAGTTCGTCTGAAACATAGGCTATTATGAAGAAAAGAAAATGTAAGTTAGTTTCTGCTCATCATACTTTTGCTTTAGCCAAAGAAGTGTACTTATTTGTAAAATTAAACAGTTAAAATTTAGTGTTTCTTCAGAGCAAGAAAAAAAATCTGCTCTTCAAACATAATTTGCCACCTTATTCTTCTCAAGGGGCAACAGCTTGAAATTAAAACTAAATTTGAAATTAATGAAGCACATTCTGGAGGTGGCATTCATTTCTAAAGTAATAAATTACTTGTATCAACCTCAGAGACAGCAGTTCCTGTCTGTCAATTAATATGTCTTATGCTTCTCCTACCCCTAATGCATTTCTTAACAGACAGATTCACAATTTAAATTAAGCAAGCATTTTTTGCTCATTACAGTTTTGAGACTCAATCTTTAATAAATATAGAGCACAACAAACATCAAGAATTTTTATAAAGTAAAAAAAAATCCCCAGTTAAAATACTTTTAAAAATTAGATTTTTTTAAAGTTATCATTATTAGTAGTGTCACATTTTAGAGAAGATGGTTAAAAGCAGGTGATGTAACCTTTTGAAAGAACTCACTCAGAGTTTGAGGATTTTCACTATGGGTGTAACAAATGTCCCATTCCCATTTAAACACAACTTTCTCACCAAGAAAGCCCATGCAGAATTATGTCAGGAGCTAGTTCAAGAAAATTGGTATGCTGTACTCATTCTTGCTGTATAAATATATACAAGACCTTCCAGTGGACCTTACAAATGTCAAAGTGTTTGCTCTTTAGACTACTTTGTCAATATTTACTCAGCATAAGCTACACGGACACCCAACAGGGATCCTGTCTTTTTTTCCCCTCAAGTAATGCAACTGGTGATGTAAATCTAAGATACTCTTCTTGAATAGGACAGTTGGCAACTGACAGTAAACAATTTTTTTTCCTRCGGTGCTTCTGTGCTTCTGTTCTACGTATACTAAGTCTACCTAAGTTTTTCCTTTAGGCAAGAAAACTATGGAAACATTAAAAGAGGGATCATTAACTAATCAAAATTATCTATTTCTACATAATGCATTAAATTGCAGGAAAGCAAAAATAGAATATGACTCTATTAAGTGGAATTTTAGAYTTCTCACAAAGACAATTATAAACTGAAAAAAAATCGCATTTTCAGTAGACTCTATGGTTAAAGACACCTGACATTTGACCTTCTCTGCAACACATCTGGAAAGTGTAGGGTATTTGTATCTTAATCACACTGAACAATCTATAGCTTGTTTATTCAGGCAATAGTGCAGAGAAGACAGCAGTTTGCACCCCAAAAAGCCCTACTTTAACCAACAGAGTGAAAAATGTAGAACACTACAGTAGGTATCACACACACAGTATGAAACCTTGCAAACTTCTTTCAGGGAAAATATGTTTAAATGTTATCAGAAAACCACAAGAGACAAAACAACTGCTAAAGTGACAATGAAATCAGGYTTTTAGTTTCACATGGAGTATTTCTTCGTTCAGTTAGGTGATACAAAATATTCACTACTGTTCTTTCACATGGATGAATGGTAGAGAATCTTCCTCCAAGCATGTAAAGTTATAATCTGATCTCCAGAATACAAGTTAAACCTTTGAAAGCACAAACAGATCACRTAAGAGCAACACATAATAATGATTAAATATTTCAGTTCAGATAATTTCAACGCAGAAAATTCAAGCAGCAAGGGTCCTATTTTTAACATTTGGGAGAACATAGTTTGAAAGAATTATGTTAAAAAACTTTATCATACGATCCTTCAAAGACACAAAGATCAGATTTTAAAAACAAGTATACCACTTTAATGAAATAGGGCTGTGAAATTTTGCTCTATTTTATGCCTTTTTAAAATATTTTGAAAAAAAAATTGTTTTATGTATATTACAGGCACAGCAGTAATTTGTAGTAAGGTTCAGCATCTATCCTGCAAATACTTGCAACAAAACCACAACATAGGATCTCAAAAGGTGGATTTTCAGAACTTTAGCAAAGGAGACCAGTTCAAAAGAGAAAGCTGAGAAAGCAGTCCAAATTACTCTCTAAAGCTAAAAAATTCTGTGTAACTGTTGATAAGGTGCAAACAACTGAGTCTTAACTGCCTCCCTCTCAACCACACCATATCCTACTGATATGAATAAGGAAGGATGGAAGGAAGGAACCACAGCACGAAACCTATGATTTGGAAGCAAATATACCCTTTTCCTATTCCACCTTGTGGAAACAGATTTTCTTTTACAACTCCTGTCCCTCTGCCTCTGTTTTGAGACTGAATAATAATTTCCTGTTCGCAAAGTAAAGAACACCCAAGTTTATCACCACAGTCACTACCTGCATTAAAAAGACCCCACTCACACCTGCAGGCCGGGGTGGCACACCAAAGCACTTTGAGTATACCTGTCTTTAGCTTTTYCTGACTATTGAGCACTTGTCTGAGTGTGTGCCACCCATTCCCACCACCACACCACATTCCAAAGCCAAGGGCTCCATCCCTGCCCATCATGGAAATCCCTCCTGGGACCCATTGCTCACCAACACAGAGGGCACAGAACCAAGCCCCTAATTAGTGTGTTATTCTTTACACTTTTATTTCTCTTTCTGCTGAAGTCTTAYGAATTTTGTTTGAACTGAAACACTTGTCACATTCACAGCTTTTTTAGAGAGTGACTTTTACATTAGGGAAAACCTCCAGCATGCGGCTCATTTAAATGTAAATCTATTTACCTTTCATGCTTTCTTTGCCCTTTTCACCAACTATCAAGCATATTTGTGTGTTAACCAGGAGCTGCCTCCTCTATAGCTGTTCCCCTTCCTAAGCTCAAGTTGTGAAGCCAACTTGTGACATCAGTCTTTGATCCAGAAATGCAGGAAATGAGGCACAAACGACAGTGTGGAATTTAACCCAGCAACCTGCAACTTCGATAAACTGACAGTTTGAGCAACTCCTTCTGCTCCTTCCCCGGCACAAAGCAGAGGAGGGAAGAAACCTGGTCTAGTGGAAGGTGTCCCTGCCCCACCACACCTTCCTCTGGGGCAAGAAATGGTTGTATGAGCACAGATGAAGGTAACAGCTTCACTGCATCAGAAGTAAACACAAGGAGGCCCACAGCAGAGAAATTTCTTATTTGGTTAAGTACTTACAAGAAGAGTAAAGATACTGTGAAAGAAGAGAATGAAATGAGGAGGAGATGGTAAAAAGGTTTTCCACTGAGATTCACTGCCTGGTGGACAGACTGTCTATAAGAAGCACTGTCTCCAGCCCATCCCTACTCATCCGTTACCCTCTTATTATTAAAAACCCAGACAAAAAAAAGACAAAAAGACTCATAGTTTGATATTTTTCAAGTGTTGAGTAAATGTTTGAACAGCAGGGCATCTGTAAAACTGTTCTTCAATGCCTCAGCAGCAAAGTCTGAGGGGAAAAGAAACAACTTTAAAGGCAATTCTAGTGGCAGAAGTCAGTAAGAGTGGAAATGAAAGAAATTAGGCAGTTCTGGGTTTTGTTTTTCCAGAGAAAAAGACAAAAAAAAAATCACAGTTCTCAAAAAAGTGTTTCGTTTACATCTCACAGGGCACCATAACCCACAGGAAATTGCCTGCAGGTTGAGCAATGGTGTCATTGTGACATAATAGTTGACGAAAATGGAAAGCCATTGCCTGATGTGGCCCTTGGTTTCTAGAGAAAAGGAGGATATCAAAGGGGTTCAGAAACATGTTGCAGGTACAGCCACGGAGAGGTTGAGAACAGACAGTTTCCTCATTAATATTTGTTATAATTATTAACTAAACTGCTAGGTAACAATGAAATTAACACATTTGATATCAATACATAACAGTAAGCTGTGGTATAATGCAATTCATTTCCACACAAGAGGGAATTACCTTCATAACTGAGCTATGGATCATTTCTTTGCCAGTGGAAATAAATTGTGATCCATCACTGTCCAAAATGATCTACATATTGCATAGACAGTAATAAACTCATATACCTGGCTCTGCACAGACACCAGGGATCTACTGCACAAGAGCAGAGAGGTATCCCCAGCCCACTCTGTTTCCAGAGGCAGAGGAAGCACCCGTGGAGCCAATGATGTCCTTCCTGGGCTCACCAGCACCACGGCTGCCACCTCAACCCCTGCCTGCCAGAGCTCCTATCAGCAGAAACCTCAAAAACACTGCGTGGTTGTCATCCCCTCCACGGCAACATCCACCCAGTGACATGGTCAGGCACACACCTCCTTGAGTTTGTTTGGCAATACAAGACCACAGCACTAAAGGCGTATTTTACTGTTCTCCAGAAACCAATTGATTGCACAGTTCTTCCCTTATTTCCTAAAAAAATGCATCTGAGACCATATATTTTGGCTTGGATCTATCCAAATATTTCATGTCAATACTTTTGAAATTTCTTGTTTTAATTATGGGGGTTTTGCCAAGAATTTTTCTTTTGTTTTMATTAGCTTACTGGGGGTATATTTAAACTAGTATATATGCTCTTTGCTTGAAAAAGTAGCAAAACATTCCAATATTCTCACATGAAAAATGCTCAGCTACAAAAGTTTATCAAAACCRCTCTGTTCATTGGAAATATTTTGGCTTTAACCAAATAGCTTTCTAGAAAAAAAAAATTAGATCATCTTTATTATTTATTTATGCATCATTCAAATCATCATGTAATACTAATACTAAGGGTCATCTCCCAAACCATCTGATTTTGAGTTCATTGTGAAAAAAACTTCTCAATCCTTAAAGATCCTGAGCCCATATACATTTCACACTTGAAAAGAGACAGCAGCAGAATGGGATCAGGAGCAGGAAGGCTCCCAATGCTTACAGGATTAGTATTATATTCCCAGTAAAACAGGAACGGGGGAAAAGGATCATACTGGATCATGAAGTGGAGCAGTGAGTAGGACTCAGAGAAACTCTCTGCACCCTGACCCTCGCTCCCCATTCCATGGCACAGTGCACAGCCTTTTCCTAAATACCTGTCCCATTCTGTTTTAAATCAGACATCAGCCACCTAAGAAATAAACAGARTATCTTTGAAAAAACCTCAGAGTCCCCAGTTTTGGTGGGACCATCCRGAGTTAAGAGGCAGCTCAGTCCCAACACCAGTGCAGAGAAAGCCAACAGAGGAACAGCAGTATGGAGATGATCTGACTGTGCCAATGAACYTTATTCACAAAATTAATGAACAGAGGCAAGAGAAAACCAGCTCGGTGGATGGAGTCAATCAAAGACCTAATGCAAATGAAGGCATATAAAAGAGTTATATTAGTCTGTTAGAAAACTCCCACTCCACAGGCCTTCCACTTACAGGAAGAAAGGCAAACATTTCACCCACAACATGAGCTATTTCTATACTGAGACTAACTGATAATTCCCATGTAACTGAAATTGTATTTGAGACTTCACTCCTTGGCAGAGATGCTCGCACACTCCTCATTAGRCAGCCAGGATGGGGGGAAGGAGTGACTGCCCTGTTTACAAGAGTGGCAAATGACAACAGTCTCTAAACGGGCATGGCAATACTGATTACCCAGCACCTTGACAGGGACATTATTCCCGTTAGAAAGGTCAAAGGTTCTGTTTCATAGAGGCAAGACTGTCTATTATGGGAGAGAAATGTTATTTCCAAGTGGAGAGGTCAGCACTTCTCTCGCAYGTCGGCTCAAGTCCCTGGTACCTCGCACCGGAGCACGAGCCTACTGCAAGACGGATTATTCTGCCCACTGGCAAGGTCAAGAATATTAATTTTGAACATGTTAATTTGATGTGATGTGCATGATTAATGCTTGTTTAGCTGGATTTTTTGTRTGTTGATAAATCTGCGGCCTTTTCATGCCAGTGAGAGTGGGGTATTAAGTCACTGGGAAGTGGTGTGGATGGATGTGACATAGGATGCCAATCTAATGGGTGGCTATCATTAGGCACTAAAACCTTTGAAGTGTGCTTGTGTTTGTCCCTTCATGAAAATACTGCAGCTGTCTGCCACAGAGAGCTCAGAAACAGGCCGGAGGAAGCTAGCCAGCTGCTCTGATTCAGCATCCTGGACTGGTATTACATTTGGAGAGACTTCAGAGAGGCCAAATCAACTGTAAGTGTTAAGACTTGAGAATTACATGGACAAGAATACACAGTGAACAGGTGATAACAAGGAATTAATTTATATGGCATTAAAGTGTGGGGCACCTAAGCACAGAACAAAGCAAGTCTACATCAGGCACCTTTTCCTCACGTCACTGTATTCCAAACTCCCCTGGGGTTTGTGTAGTTTAAAGGAAGGTACAGGACTCAGGTCTCCTATTCACTTTACASTTTAAGCTGCCACAACCTGTCATAAAGGCCACCCACAAATGAAGAGAGAAAACATTCAAAAACTGCTACTAATTCTGATAAGGGAAGCATTCGTTTCTCTGAAACCAAATACTGTCTAGATACTTCTTAAAGGACAGAGTGCAAACCTCACATTTGTATATTATCTYCTTCACTAAATATACACCTGAAAAAACAGGATACCCTAATATGAAACCATGGGTTAGAAACAACTTGGCACTATTGGACAGCATCACTTAACTGAGGTGTTCAAGAGCTTCAATGAGTGCTTTATTTTTCACATCAACCCTCTGGAAGAAACATTCTTATCCACAGTTTGCAGCTGAAAAGCTGGAAATCCAAAGAAGTTAAAAGTTAATTGTCTAGTGCTAGACTGGAATACAAGTAAAGGAGCCTGTAGGTTAATATATAACAATTCAGCTATTTACACAAAACATGAGAAGATGACTTAAGCTTGTGTTCTGTTCCTATGTTTCCTCACAGTGTGTTTATGTGAATACAATATATGTGTGTAATTGAAAATAATTGCCGGTTTTCAGCTTAAACAATTGTTCCTCCCAGYGAAATACCCACAGGTGCATGTACTGTGCACAACCCAGAGCCTGTGGTTACAAATCTCTGAGCCAAGCTGCTGGGATCCAGTGAGTGCTGAATCTGCAGCAAACTTCTTTTCACAATGGGGAAAATAGGGAAGGGTTTTGAAGTATTGTCACAACTGTCCTCTGAAGAGCTCTCTGCCCCCAGCACAAAGCAGGCCTCAGGTACACTGTGACACCCTCTCTAGCAGAACTGTGCTGGAGATGCAACATGATGGATCACGCCTCCCTCCTCCGAAACTGCACCCTGCCTTGACTTCTCCCCAGGGCCTAAACTCCCTGAATTCAACCTGCTGAGCAGGGTTTTCCTAAAGTCTGCTCAAATTACCCACTCTTGAAACATAACACCACTTCTTTCTGCTCTGGAGAGGAGCACCTGATCCCATCACGTTGCAGTGTGCCCTTCTATGGGTAGGGTTGCATGAGGATTGGTCTGAGATCTGCCTCACTTGAAGAGTTCATCTACCACCTTCTGCAAGGGGTTTTTGATCCAAACATTGAAAAACCTTAGTTGAAACTTAAGGTCCAAGTTATTCTCATGTATAATGAACAAAATTGTACAGATTTTTAGAGACTTTCTTCAGGTATCATTATTGTACGCTCAGGAGTTAATGACATGCTTATGAGAAACTTCACAAGAATAAGAGTTTGGAGCCTATCTGGCCAGGAAAAACAGATTTTTAATGGTTTTGACCCAAATTTGCAGTCACACATACCCAATACAACTGACTCCCAAAAGAAGCACAGCTGCAGAGAAGCTGGGTAACCATTCATGTCCCAGTGTGTGTGCCCACAGTTGGTTACCAGAAGCAAGGCAGGGGTGACAGCAACCCAGTGGAAGGGCTGAGAAACATGATGGACTGCCATGATGACAGAAGGATCTTCCTTGCTGTGGTATTTTGTGGAATCCATCTCCTTTCCCCTTTGCACTCTGGGGGAGTAGAGATTTGAACAGCCCTATGGGCATATGCTTGAAATTTCTGGCTGATCCTACTGAAAAAGGCGAAAAAAAAAACCTTCTTGGCCTCCCTGTCACCTCATAACCAGCTTTTCACAAGCACCATTAGGACTAGACCAGGTAGGCAAATGAGCAACAGSGACTGTGAGCATCCACTGGGAATTCTCAACTGCTGCTCAGTTTGATTCAGTCCAGGGTCTTGTGTTCCTGTTTCATCAACATTCCTGTAGTTCCCTCCTCTGCCTCCCCTCCCCACCCCTCCACCTTCCTCCAAGTACACCAAAGTTACAAATGAACACCATTCCAAGGAGCAGGAAGTTCCTCACTATCCATGGGGTGGTTAAGGGCCAGCTACCCAGCCAGGAAGGGGAAACGCTGCCAGGGATTGGGGAACCAGGCACACACTGGGGAAGTAACAGTTCACAAGCAGAGTCCCAAAACTTCCACATGAACTTAACAAATTCAATTAGCAAGTGCATTATTAACAGGAAAACCCCCCACCTATATTTGCCATATAAATTATTTAGTACAAATAAATGTGATCCACTTTAAGACAAAAGTGGCTTTTCCTTGATTTCCAAGACAGTTGCTTGGTGTGAAGTGCTAAACATTCCCAATGTATGTAAGCACACGTGACAGTGGGAAATAGGAGTTCATCAGCAGAGAAAACAGCTTCACTGCACACTTTGACCCTAATTGTTTTTTGGACTCTGCAGAATTTTTCTAAGCACCGAATTACTATTTCCTCAAATGGACAAAAATATTTACCAGAATCTCCAAAGAAAAAAAAAAAAAAAAAGGCTTGTTTGGGGGGTTGTTTCCTTAAATAAAAGTCACTGTCAACACCCTGGTAAGACGAAGCCAAATTTTCTGTATGAATTGGTACCAAAATACAGAGTGACACAATCTCTGCTTGATACCAACCATTTGGGTGGCATCTTTTAATCACTGAAAAGCACACAGGGCATTCCACAAACTAATACAAGATTCACAGCCAACTCCGGGATAAGCAGCCATGAGCATAGAAGTTCTCAATATGGCTCTAATAGCTCGTAATTATTATAATCCTTCACTGAGCAAACAGATGTTGTAAGGGAACTTCAGTTTCTTCAAATGCAGTAATCAAACCATTCTGCTTCTGCCCTGCCTCTTCTCAGTAAATGCTTTGTATAGTGGAGTGGAAATAGCAAATGTAGTGACAAAATGACCATTTAATTGTCACAGAAATCTGTTTCTGAACAAAACTGATGTTGTCATTTCTCTTTATGCACATTTCTCAGTCTTCTGATTATGGTTTTGCCTTTTTTTTACACTAAGAAAAAAATCCTACACTTTACTTTCTSTAATCTTCCCACATATTTGGTTGCTCCTTATCTGTCCACATCTTACAAGTTTTACAGTAACTAGAATTTGGTGTTGTATTTGTGTTTAGCTRTACTAATATTAACACACATCTCTGGAGCTGCCACCTTTGCTGTGAAATTTTTAAAAATCAAGTTTTCACCTAAAATGCTTCAGTACATTACAGCGAGTCATTCTACTTGGAGATTTATTTGTAAATAATCATGAGTACTTAAGACATTCAAAATGTACCAAAAGACCTTCAGCCTGATCCTTCATTTTTCCTGCAAACTTGCATCTCCCATTGAAGCCCTTTCTACAGTAGTTTCAATAGCTATTTTGGTTGYACTGCCTCCTTACAATAAACCCTATACATCCGTATGAATGGTATAGTAGAAATMCAAATTATTTCAATCACAATTTCAGCTATTGTGAACTTGTGCTTATAATGAAGTTCCTCTGTTAAGAAAGGAGTTCACTGTGGGCCAACAAAGCTTTGTGTGCTTTCACAGTTGCTATTCAGCCCTCATTTAAGAAAAACAACTACTGACTGCAATATGAATCTCAGGACTTGAAGCAAGCAGAGATTCTAAGGATTACCTCTACAAGATGGCCCCAGCTCGTTTTGTATGTAGAGCAAAAAGAAGCACTGAATATTCATTTCACTCATTTGCTAACTATACTAATATACACTGTTGTAAATGAGCCTCTATCTACCAGCACCTATTGAACACAAGGGTATTTGAATAGGTGGGGTTTGCTATAATGCCACACTAAGATAATGTGCTAGAAACAAATGGTTCACTGATTCCTGAATAGAAAATTTGCTGGAAAACCCTGAGAACTAGGAGACGAGGGGGAGGGGATTAAAATGTCGCTTCAGAGCCACCAACCAAACTCCTGTCATTTTTAAAAGATGTTCCTGYGGCACAGTATGAATAGTTTATAGCCATGATTGTGAACATTCAATGTCATATAAGAAAAGACACTTGTCAAGAGCCTTTCCCTTACCAGCACCCTCATCATGACCTGTGTTAATGAAGTTAATTGAATTTAAGATCAATAATGGTTAATTATTGCAATTTGACATTCTGAGATAAATGGCTTTAAGACAGAGAAATGTGTGTGTATGTGAATTCTCTCCAAAGAAGGTGAACACATTACAGCCTAAGAGGGATCACACAGTCCTTCCATTGATCCTGGTACAATCTGATCGACCTAATCCTCTGATGAATGTGGGCTTTTCACAGCTACAAGTAAATGTTCTACAAGACTACTCTAACCCTTGTCACTGACCAAATCTATATGAGCTGTACACTAGAAATCTATTGAGATAGATTAAAGAACTGCTGTAGAAACAAGAGATGCTTCAATAAAGATGAAGGTTTATTATATTGACTATTAATGTTACATGCAGTATGTAATTATGAATGCTTATGGATCATAAGAGTTTAATTTTGGTCAGTCAGATGTAAATGATCATAACTGAACAATAGTATTAAAATAAAAAAATAACAGATTAAAAAAAATCCAACAAGCAGGTTGAATTTGATGACTTAAGAGTGAATGTTCAATAAGAGAAAGATTTTAAAATCATCCTTGAAATGTGCATGAAGATGCTCACAGACAGGTATTTATTTCATAAAGTCACTCATCAACCTACTTCATTTAGGATTTTTTTAAGTTTACTTTCACAATAGTTCCTCAACAGGAAGACATTTTTCAAATGTGTTAGTAATGATATTCTTACATGCATACTGAACAAGTTAAATGACCACTTACAAGATTTATAATGACAAAGTAAATGTCAAGGAAAAAGTATTACTGATTGCAGAGCACTGACAATAAAAAGCAGCTGAAGAGTTCTGTCAAAATGTAAGATTATGCAAAAACACTATTGAGAACACTGCTAATCATCTGCTCTTGTCAATTACTTGAAGGGTATCTGACAGCATATTTACATTAAACACATTTCAGTAGTGAAATCCTTAATGCTGTATCAGAATATTTTCATTATCATTAGAAATCCTTTAAAAGTCCTTTTGCAGCAGAGCATTGTAACAGCAATGATGTAATATCTCTCTCTGTATCAGGTAGGGGTTTCTATTTCATGCTATTACAGCTACATAACATTTGAAATAATATAACCAAAGACTAAATATACTTGTAAGATGGCAATCTCTGCGTTCCTGTTCTCAGCGTCAGTATTTTCAAGAAACAGCTTTGCAGGAGTCTCAAACTAAGCACAAACTGATGATCTGTCTTTGTCTGGCCATTCTCTTAGCCTTTTACTCCTCGTGCGACTGTACTTTATTATGGCAAAGGACATTATCAAGCAGACATTTTTTCTAAATCTCTGATTGTGACTTGCAATTCAGCTGCTTTAGGAGGAGTCGCATTAGCTACCAATGCCTTTCACCTGCTGCAGAAACTTATTTTAGTTATGTCTATCTTATACTTCATGCAACCCTTCCTCCAAAATAGAGGAATAAATGAAATGTAATGAAAATGAAATGTTGATCCTTTCCATGCTTCAGCAGGCGTTACTAAAAAAGCACACATAACCCTGTTTGATGTGTAAAACAGTAAGCATGCATAAAAATGGACAGAGCGGAAGCGTGAGCTGCCTTTCAGGGGGAATTCATCTGGGCTTAGACGAAAAATAAGGAAAATAAGCCCTGATCACGACTTGCAGGATCAATTTGTGATTTTTCCACCACTTTTGTTGCACACAGCATACCTAAACTCAGTTTGTAGAAGGGGAGCAGAGTCCTGGTGCTCCCAATGCGTCTGAAGCACTGCAGTTTTTCAGACAAAAACACCACTAAGTAACACTAAGCCAGCAGAAAGCTCAGGGTCTGGATCAGGTTCTGCCCTGGTTCACACCATACAGGTAAGGGGCACTACTTGTCACGCCCTCTTCAGTCAAGGACAAGGGTGAGCTCTGTACTAACAAAACACACGTGTGAGGTCACTTCAGTGTGTCAGGTGTGTCACACACACACCTAGCACACCTGCAGTGCTAGGAAGCTGGGAATGCAGCAGCCAGGCCTCCTGCTCTGCCTATCCAAACCCAAGGAAGCCAGAGCCAGCTCTTTGGCCCTGCCCTGCCCCTGCCAGCCTGGCAAACCCCAGCAGCACCAGTCCCCGTGCCGTGCTGGGCACTGGACACACCTGAACCCTGTCCAGGCTGCCAACAGAGATTCCTGCCTGCCTTCCAAACTGCCAGCCATGCCTGGCCAACTGCACTCCAACACTACCAACAGGCACCAGGAAATCATTTTTCCCTGTGCAGCCATGGTCCAGCCCCCTCTCTGCCCTGTCAATCTCCGTGGCAAGGCTTCCACTCATTTTCGAGCCAGCACCCCCAGGTTGTGAGGAAGGAGCCTACAAAGCAATGCTCCAAT